>CM042017.1:45885315-46221716 GCA_023525715.1 Cichorium intybus
AAATCTAATTTTCTCATTATGTCAAAACTCAATTTCAAACCATCAGCAGAACTCTTCAATGTGACAATACGGGAATATGACAACAAGTCTTTTTGCGATTTCTTTGCCACCAACGAGATTCAATTCTGAATTCTCATGCCCACACACCTCCTAAGAAAATGGAAATCTGAATATATGTTACGGACAATAAATAACATTGTGTGCACTCTTCTTTTCCATTCTCATCTTCCACCCACCTATTGAGTGCAGGCCATACACTTGGCCACTCACTTACTCAATATGACACCTTCCACCTCCATAAATAATGAAACCCCTTCTTTTCCACTCTAATCTTCCAACCACCTACCGGGTGGATGGCCTACACATGGCCGCCGACTTACTCAATATCTCACCTTTGACCTACATAAATAACGAAAACCATCATTATCAAGTATACCAAAAACAAGCTTCATATTCATACATATATATGGGTGTTTGAGAGCCTTTGCTATCCCCACAAACTTGCCCTTGCACCATTCCTTGTGTTTTCATGGGATATCCGACACATCACTGTGGTTTTCGATGCCTTTATTTTTTTCGCCTAAAAAATCATCATATCTCGCCACGTCATATTTCACGAGAGGGTTTCCCCTTTGACTCAGTTACTCTTACCAACCTACCCTCACACTCCTTCCTTGACCAGTTTACCGATCCTTCCCCTATATTACGAGACATCCTCCAATTTGGAGCATCTGCTACCACCAACACACCTTACTATTGCACTCGAGCCTACTCAACCCTCGGCCTCTACTCCCGCCACCATTCCTATCTCTATAAACCCAGCACCCCCTTCCCCCACTCAATGTACCCACATTATGACTACCCACACCAAAAGAGGAATTGTTAAACCCACTCAAAGACTAAATCTCCACACCACCACCATTTCTCATATCCTTCAGTCTCGTATATAGGCATCGTAGGACCCTTTACTAGCTAAAATTTATAACCAAAGAATATCACGCTCTTATGTCCAATGAGACTTGGGTGCTAGTCCCGAAACACCCCCTCCCCGCCCCCACGGGGGAGGGGGGTCATAAGTTTCATGCAAATGTTTCTCTTGCTCGATACAAGGCTCACCTGCTAGACAACAGATGCATCCAACAAGCTGAGATCGACTATGATGAGACTTTTAGCCTAGTGACTAAACAGCCGACTATCTACACTATTCTCACGCTTGCAGTATCTTGCCATTAGCCCACTCACCGACTAGATGTCAAAACGCTTTTATTCATGACTCTCTACAGGAGACGGTCTATATGGATCTACCCAGGGTTACGTAACCCAACATTCCGAGATCATGTTTGTCACCTTCAACACTATCTTTAAGACCTGAAATAGGCCCAGGGGTTTGTGGTACCATCTATTCGTCTGGTTATGTTATTTTTGTATTATGTATAGCGTGTGTATGGCCGAGCATCATTACTAACCCATTTCCACATAAGAGATGTAACTGGCGATGCAACCGACAATACAAGGGCTTATTAAAGTCATTTTTTAAAATCAAGACATGTCCGATTACTAACCCATTTCCACATTTCTGTTATATATATATATATATATATATATATATATATATATATATATATATATATATATATATATATATATATATATATATATATATATATATATATATATATATATATATATATATATCCTAATAAATAAGTAACTCAAGGTGCCACATGTCATCTTTCAAGCCCTCTTGTACACATGTCATTTTTATAGAATTTCTGATTTTCTCAAAATAAAAATTTGTTTGTCAATTACTCTAAACTCCTTAATTATTGTGTAAATCCTCAATTAAGTGTGGATAATTAATGATTATAATGGCATATTATGAATAATCAATTAAGTGTGGGAGAAAACATTGATTGATTTGAGAGAGAGTAAATAAGGCTTTCGAGTTTTTTAGTTATTTTAAAATAAGATTAAGTTAACCAAGCTAAGTTAATGTCAATAAAAGAAATAGCATTGAACTTTGTAAAAAAAATCATTAATAACATCATATATTTAAAATAAAATGGTTTTCTTAATATATAATTTTTTAAATTCGCCAACCAACTAAGATAAAAATGATCTGCAGATACATTGAATTTTGTATGAAATATGACATGTTTTTGAGAAAAATATTAGTCATAGAAACCAAACTATTAGCCGACACGAAACTATTTACACATCGACCATGGTATAACTACAAACAAAATGACATTTAATGACACAGAAAATATGCCACTAAATACCAAGAAAGTGCCACCAAAAGCGCTGCAACTAAAAGTATATAGTGGCATTATTTTATTGTGTCGCTGCAATATTAAATACCAAGAAAGTGCCACCAAAAGCGCTGCAACTAAAAGTATATAGTGGCATTATTTTATTGTGTCGCTGCAACATTGAATATTTTGCCGAATTATTACATTGTACTCTCATTTTTTCTCTACCTCATGTAAAGTTTACTACTTCAATTATTTTCTTATGGAAATATTGTTTTTTATAAAACATTAATTTACATATTCATAATTTATATTTTTTAATTTTATATCATCTCATGTAATACACGGGTCTCACAACTAGTATATATATATATATATATATATATATATATATATATATATATATATATATATATATATATATATATAACAGTTCATATTTTAAATTCAAGAAAGATAATTTCTATCAATGTGTACATAGGGAACAATTTGTTACCCTCCCAAGTTACTAACCCATTTCCACATAAGAGATGTAACTGGCGATGCAACCTATAGACTATTGGTGGTACAAATGTTATTAATTGAACATACTTGGTCACTCTAGTGGTACATGGCTTACAAGGAAAAAGAAAAAAGGAAAGTAACCAAATGTGTACATGGAGAACAGTTGGTTACCCTCCCAAGTCAACGACGCTAATTTATATGATGTACTTAATAATAACAACACTTCCATAGCTTATTCACACAAAAACCATATTTATGAAACTATGGGTTAGGAACAGAGTTTCACTGCATAACGCCTAGCATGAGATTTTGTGATCTCATTTCCATAGTCAGCATCTTCAAGGATATCTTTCGCAAATAATCAGTCTGCAAACCAAATTAATTAAAAGATTTAGGTCCAAAGTACCTCATATCACAAACATAAATAATATCACTTCATTCTTCTATTTTCAACTACTTCCGTGTCTACATAAAAAAGAACACACAACAAACCTGACTAGTTGCAGCAGTATAAATCTTGTCTTCAAATTCCACAGCTATTTTCTCAAGTTCCTGTAGCCCCTCATGTCCAGAATACCGAACATTCCTCTTCAAGGAATCCATTCTATGTAATAACAACAAGGGTCAGTCATAAGATTACCATGATCAACTTCTTAAAGAACATATAGTTAAGAAATTAAAAAAGAAAAAAAGATGTGAATGCACACAGTTTTTCCACGATCCTTTCCCTTGAATCTGCTTGCAGCCGAGCCCTCCAATCACCAGATTCCAAAGATGAGTCTCCGATTAATGAAGAATAAGTCAAGATAATAATCCAATGCTAGATTCTAGAATCATGGGAATGTTTTTATGTCTTGTACTTGTTTGTTGTCTGATCTGTGGTTTTAGTTTCAAGTGCATTAATTAGTTGTAAACTGTAAATTTCATAAAAGGAACTTGTGACAATAATAGTGTTAACGCATGAAAAGTGTATCTCACCTAATACTATTACATTTCTCATTTGAAATCACATTAAATCTTTGATTATATTCACAGCCTATTAAAAATACCTAGATCTAAGGTGTCTACACTTTCAGAATCTCGCATGCAATTTTGTGGATCTGAGGGACTTGCACTATTAGCATCTGGCATGGGATTTTGTGATCCGGTTTCAATAGTCAGTATCTTGAAGCATATCTTCCGCATATAATCAGACTGCAAATAAAATGAATTACAGAATTTGGATTGCAAAATACATTACCACAAATGGCAAAAATCAAAAACTACAAAAATAAAGAACATCAGCAAATAGAAAATATAACAAACCTCAGTTGTTGCAGCAGTAAAAACCTTCTCTTCAATGCTCAAAGCTACTTTCTTAAGTTCCTGTAGCCCCTCATTTCCAGAAACCTTATTATGAATCTTCATGGCATCCATTCTACATAATATTAACATTTTTCATTCAAAAAATGAAAGTTGTTACAAGATTTTGTGTTAAAAGAAGCAAATGGAAATAATCAAACTAAGAAATTTTAGAGAAGGATGTAAATACACACATCCTATTCACCATCTTTTCCCTTGAATCGGCTTGCAGCTGAACCCTCCAATCACCAGATTTCATAGAGGAGTCACCAACAACACCAATTTCACCTTGCGTATGCCTCCAATTACTCATATCCATATCCTATTTCATGATCGATTTCCACTCCTAAAACAGAAATAGATTTCTAACGGTCACAAATAATTTAATGATAAAGAGGAAAATTATATAAGAAAATAGCTTTTTCATATAAACAATAAACATTGGAAGGTATAAGAATGATATACATAAGTTGCATGATACTGATGAGTACCAAATTGAAGAATCACTATTCATGAGAAAATCATTCGAGGGCAAAGAAGTGATCTAATGTAGCAGTCGCAAAAATTTGAAAATGAATCAGCAATATAAGTTGTCTTTATAACACAGAAGACATAAACAGGTGACCATATGATTGAACGTTGCAGTAAGAGATACGTAGAGATTTCGAATTTAGCAATCTACAACTAGTAAGCTTTCCTTTATGGTTGTTTAAAAAGAGGGTCAGCCATTAAATAGTGAACATATATACCAGATAGATGCTTAATTCTTGGAATTAGGATTTTGGTAATCAGGGCACACCAAGCAATTGGATGTGATCGTTCCTTCGCCCTCTCTATCTGAAAATAATAATTCCAACTATTCTAAAGCAAATGATCGAGTATAAGAAAGAGATGAACCAACTTACTTGCGTGTAATCGGGTGCTAGAAAGAGTCAACCCTCACAAGGTTACAGTAGGATGGTCGCCAGTGACTGAGACGTGAAAGATGATCCCTACTTCAACGAAAGATAGTGAACGCAAAAAGGAGTCGTAGTGGGGATCCTACGGGGAAAAGAGGTAGTAGAGTAGAAGCTCAAAGCGTGAAGATGGCCTATTTTTTCAATTAGTAATGGAGATACAAGTAGAGATGTTAAAAAATAACATGACATGTTGATTCAATACGAATTCGACATGCGATAGACATATTTGAGTAAGAAATTTTAACTCGTTTAATTAAATGGGTGGACAAGACACGATACAATTATTAAACGGGTCAAGTTCGGATTGAAAGTTTCAACTCAAAAATGATCAGTTTATATGTAAGTTTTTTTAATTCATTGGATAAGTTCAAAAACGTTTTTAAAACCAAAACCATATATAAAAGAAAAGCTTTCGGTTGTGCACTTGTAATGTAAAAACGACATTGAGGCTTAGTTTTTAGTTTTTCCACTCTCATATACTCCATAATCTCACTCAGACAATCTCTCATCATCGTGACCTCGTCCATCCAGTTCTCCAACTCCTACTCTTTCCACTCTGTCCTCTAAACTGGCTATGAATTTTTCCTTCCGCCTCCTAACTTCTACTTCAAAGTTTTTCACTTTTTCAGTTTTGCATCACGAACTTCTACTCTTTCAACTTGTTTAGTATTTCATCGTGATACGACATGACACATTTACAAGTCTAACCACTAAACCCACTAACTTGATAAGAAAATAAACAGGTTAACACAACACGATACTATTATTAAACGGGTCGGGTTACGGTCAATTTTCTCAACCAGTTTAATGTTTTGACTCTACACGACACGACATGTTTTTCAGGTCTAGATCCTAGACAATCTTTTCTCAGTAATTAACGAAAAGTTGTTTGTTTTTTAATAATACAAAAAAAAAAAAAGCATGGTTAGTCTACTGGAGAGGAAGCTCGAAATTTGAAGAGATCATCCATATTTTTAGTCCATGTATCGGTGAGATTAGAGATGCATACACCATATTTTTCTGAAACTGATCCGGATTTGAAATCGGTTTGGTTTCAATCAACAAAGTCAAATCCGGATTGGCTGAAACCGGATTAGTTTATTCAAACCGGATTAGTTTACTAAAACTGGTTTGGGAGAAAAACCGACAGTTTTGTGCTTTGGACTATTTTCTCATTTGGTTCTTGCCTATTAAGCCTAACTAAGCCCCCAAAATCAGGTTCTTGTTACTTTGCATTGTTAGAAGAAGAGAAGAGAAGAGAAGAGAAGAGAATGGAGTAAACATTTAACAAGACACAAAATTTTGGAGCAAATTTTCATTCTTTTCACATTTTTTTGGTTTTTTGATTATGGAAATGCATAAAATATTAAATTAAAACATCTTGAAGCATAGAAATATAAAACATAAAACATCGTCGTCATCTAGTCGTCGCTCTTTTGACAAATTTTTTTGGTATTTTTGATCGTTTATAGTCGTCGTCGTCATGGTCGTTGTTGTTTGGATTTACTCATCGTCCATCATGTTGCGTAATTCTTCCGCAAAGCAAACTCTCGTAAGGTAAGTGGTGCCGACAATCCCATTGATATTTCTTCTTCATGGATTTCTTGTTCAACATTCATCAATACATTTTCAAGTGATGAAACGTTGTGTATGCATTTCAAGCCATCTAAGTAGTCTTTCAAGCAAATGCACACTTTCACCCGACAAAATGGTGAGTTTGTTCTTCCCAGTGATATAACTCTGCGACTAACAGAAAAGGTGGATTCTGAAGTTACTGTAGAAGCTTGATGATTAGTACATCACAGGCCATAGCGGCTAGAATCGAAAATTAAGATTCCTTTTCTTTCCACAAAGTTCCTGTAGAAGCTTCGATGATTAGTACATCATGGTCTCCGGGCTTGCCTTGAACAACCTGGCTCTCGGGCTCACCCCGATCCGCCCCGGTTAGGACTCACAGGCTTGCCTAGTTCCACGCGTCGTCAGCTCAATGTGTGGACTCTCAAGCTTGCCCCGATCCGTCCGGCTCTCGAGCTTCCCCCCGATCCGCCTTCGCATGACAACCCCCTCCTAAATTAGTATCGATACTAAACATACTTACCAATCACAAAAGCCTAAGCATTCAGATGGACCCAGCGGGTCCTTACACAGTCATATAATCACATCGATAGGGCACGTTCATCCTAAGCATACAACACTACACAACGTGAAGTAAATCTACATATACATATAATATCACCCGTAGTATAGTGAGAAAACTCACCTGATCTGATAAGCTAGTTAGCACTCCACACGCGCATACTCAGATCCCGACAACACAAGCTTCCTAATAAAGATAAACTTCACTCAGCAAATCTTAAGCCCAAACATGATAAACCTCCAAGACCGGTACCCCAAATCTCTCAAGTTTGACCAAAATTCAAACTGGTCAAAAAGTCAACGGTCAAGTCAAAGTCAACCCTCACTTAACGCCGCTATCACCTAAGGATAGCGTCGCTAAGTCCAACTGTCGTGAAAACCTAAACTCACAGAGATAGCGTCGCTATCTCCATAGATAGCGGCGCTATTTGCGCTGTTCAGCCCAAATCTTCCTAAAACTCTTAATCCGTTAATCCAAGGTCTTAAACCTTCCAGGACCCTTCCAAACAGCCACTAGATCCATAAAAATGCTATATTTTCCATCTAGCACCACCATGAACCTTGCTAATTCCCTCTTGAAGAAGACCATCTAGCACCACCATGAACCTTCTAACCCCATCAAAACTTCAAAAACTCTTCCAAAAAGACCAAAAACATCAAGAATCACTTCAAGGAGGCTAGAGAGAGACTTAGGACGTTTTGAGAGCTAAAAGATGATAAATTGCGGTTACCATTGGGTTTAGTGCCCTTATATATGACTCATAGCTCAAAATCTAGGGTTTTGGCTCAAACAAAGCAGATAACGGCACTATCTCTTAAGATAGTGTCGCTATCTCTTCATCATGCAAACCCACCACCAGCCAAACATAGCGCCACTAAAGAACCCTGATAGCATCGCTATTGATGCTACCATAGTGTCGCTATGTACAATCAATAGTGTCGCTATCCCTTCTTTAGGGTTTTTCTCCAAACTTGATTCCTTTAAGAATTGAACTTGGACATTTCGGGATCAGGGTCTTACATATTCACTTATTTCATCGGGTCAAACGATGACCCAATGGGTCAACTCATTTAATCCTAGCTGGACAACTAAAAATGCAACATTTGGCATTATGCCCCGTCGGGAACTCATTTGGTCATGACAATTCTTGTGGCTTTAAACGCTAACGTGTCGCAATGGTCCTCTAATCGTGTCGTGATCTTATGAGCCTTTGAACACCACAACAACATACTTTAACAACTTTCGGACTTATAGCAACACACTAAGGAATGCATCGCAAACCCCTACATGGTCGCGACGCATAATAAACGCAGGGAAAATCCCAAACTCCTGTTAAGCATAAAATTTCCAATTTCCTCTCTTTTGACTCTTTGGTTAAAAACTCAGATTTAACACTCATAAATACTTATAGTAACATATAATAACATACTCAAACATAAAAATCTCCAAATGAGATTAATTTATATTAGAATGACAAAAATGCCCTTTTGGTATTTTTATCCATTATATTGATATTAGAATCCAATTCAACATATTTTAAGTTCATAAGCATATAAAATTTTCAGTTATAACATTTATAATGAAATCATAAACCTCTTAATTTCATAACATTAATTAAAAATGACTAAAATGCCCTTTTTACCATTTTACTCATAACATGAATAATTACACTACAAATTATTCACTTACTTCCTAACTTATAAAGATATAACTTTTAAGGTTATTAAAACGATAATCAAATATGAGACGTGGTTGATCAACCACTTGACCTTACTAATTGGGTTCAAATGGGTCTTCAAGAAGAAGACAATCATGGGTGGCAAGGTACATATGTATAAGGCATGGCTGGTTACAACAAGTTACACTCAGGCTCAAGGAATTGATTATGAGGAAAGCTTTTTACCAATAGTACTGATTAAATATATTAGGATACTAATGGCCATAATAGCATTTCATGGTTATTAAATTTGGCAAATAGATGTAAAAGTCGGTTTCTAATTAGAACCGACAGAGGAAGTGTATATGATATTACTATAGGGTTTCATACAGCATCCTATTAAAGCTTGTAAGCTTTAAAAGTCAATTTATGGACTTAAACAAGCATCTCGTACTTAGAATCTCTATTACAATGAGAAAGTCAAGGAATTTAGATTTATCAGGAGCGAACATGAGTCGTGTTTATATTTCAAAACTAGTGGGAGCGCTATAATATTCCTTATACCGTGTGTAGATGACATGCTACTCATAGGAAACAGTGTCCCAACTTTGCAAAGTGTAAAAACTTTGCTTTAGAATTGATTATCTATGAAAGACATAGAAGAGACATCATATATATTGGGTATAAAGATCTATAGAGATATCTAGGTGACTCATTGGATTAAGCCAAAGTACATATATAGACAAAGTATTGAAGAAATTCAAGATGCAAGACTCCAAGAAAGGGATCGTGCATATGCAACATTGTGTGACATTAAACAAACCTTAGTGTTGTAGCTCTACTGAGGAATTAGACAGAATGAGTCGAGTCCCACATGCTTCATTCGTAGGATCGATCATATACATTATATTATATATCATGCCTGATGTATTATGTGTCTTGTGCATGACGATTCGATATCAAAATAATCGGCAAAGCCCATTGGATAGATTCAAGAGCATTCTCAAATATAGAGGAATGAAATTCATGTTCTTAATATATGAAGGTAATGAAGGGCTCAAATTAAATAGTTACACGGGAGCAAGCTTCCAAACTAAAAGAGAAGACTTTTGTTCACAGCCAGAGTTTGTGCTCTTGTTAAATAGAGAATACTATTAATAGAGTTGTATCGGGTAGGACATTTGGCAGATCCCTTCACTAAGCCTTTGTCGCAGACCAAGCATGATTCCTATACTAGGTTTATTGGTATTAGATTTGCAAGAAAATTGGTTTGAGTGTGTTTAGTTAGCTAGTTTTCTATTATGGGAGATTATAGAATATGTAATTTTATCTGATATGGCGATTATTATGCAGAGATCTTAGTAGATGTTATAAGTCGTCATTTTCATTAGTTCATCAATGTGTTCCATATTGCATGTTTACTTAACTTCCAGAATATTTAAATATTTGAAGCCTCCATAAACAGTCATACTTCAAAGAATGAAGTAATGATTTAAGACTAGTATAAGGTGTTAGTAGATTATCCATGGAGATAGATATAACATAGAGATACGACAAACATTCATATGTACTTGAAGTTCAAGTATTGGAGTAACCCACACTTAGAGATTATTTGATAAAAATTGTCACAAGTAATTCTAAGATGATAATATCTTACATCCTTCGGACAAAGATGCATGAGATTCAAGTACGACATGATGAGTAGGAAAGGTCTATGTAGTCAATGATTGTTTGTTCCTTCTGCCCCAACAGGAGAAGCAATATCTTTAGACCCCTCGATGATTTGGTTCTGAAATCAAATGCATGGTTGTGCTCAGACTAAATTGGTAACGAATCAATTATGCAGTCTGTTATGGTCAACACAAATCTCTATTGAGAAACACAATCTTGAGCATTTGAGTTTGACAATATTTCATGTCACACGTTCATATGGATATCAAAGAACAAAGGGATATTTGATCACTTACATAAAGGACCATTTCATAACTTTGGGTTGTGAGTATAGTAAATGTCTTGGATGACGCATCCTATGCTAGATTTCAGGATGTGGCTGTACGGTTGTTGTGCCATATGCAAATGGGAGATTGTTGGAAATATGATCAATATCACAAGAAGTTAGTAAAATTTTTATACTTAGCATGGTCCTTTTGGGTTACACAGAATATGATTCAAGCATAAAATGACAAAAGTGAATTATGAGGGACTCATTTGTTAATTTGTCATTTGTGGATTAACAATAAACAAATAAAGTCGAGGGTTTAAAATGTAATAAAATTGAATTAGATAAGACATGACGATTATCATATATTATGTTGTAATTTAAAGTGTGACATCAATAAGGAGTACCAAACTGATAGTGACTCATTTACTATAAAAGGAGGACTAGTGGGGTTTTGTGACATAACTTGCAACCCTAAATAAATCATCCCCTTCCCCTTAGTTCTCTCCCTCTTGGACACACACTCTCTCTCACCAGCGACCACCATTTCTCGACTCTGTCTCTTTCTCTCCTCGACCCCTCTTTCTTTCCCATGCTCTTTCACACACACACACACACACACACACACACTCTCTCTCTCTCTCTCTCTCTCTCTCCCCCTCTATTTCTCTTTGTGGTTAATTATAACCGAGAGGTGATACCCTCAGTTTGAGTATCTTCGGCAACAAGGAACCGAGATCATCATCTCGGGTTGGAGTTGCTTCGATCGCAAGAAAGTGAGTTTTGGTCATTGTTTCCTTGAATCTACGCTTTATGTGTGACTTCATTATAGGAGTTCTACTTAGGGCTCTCAAGTTGTTCAAGATATTCACAAAGATTCATCAAGAAACTTATGTTCGGATGCTATGCTTATAAGTTAGTTTTGTTGCTTGAAATTGTTGAACATGTGATATGTGTCCGATTTCGGAATTTATTTTTCTTAGGCTTCCTCTGCGTTTCAATTTCTCATAATCCAACAATCCAGCATCCACGTCTCTAATGTCATTTCTATGCGTAGAAGCTACGTATATATGAGACAATGGAAAAAGGGGGGAAACAATTGAAATAAATTCATATGGTTAACGGCTTAATAGGGTAACTAAGTGTTCTTCATGTACACATTTGATCGCTTTCTTTTTTTTGTATATCATATACCATTTAAGAAACCAAATTTGTTTAATAAACACCATTTTTACAGGTAACGGCCTATATTGCAATTAAGCCTTTTATTTAGAAATAAGTTAATGACAGAGGAGGGTAACTAATTGTTTTCCATTTACACATTTGGTCAATTTTTGTGTATACTATATACCACCAAATTTAGTTTGTTTGTTCAAAAGACACCTTACCAAGTAAAGGAATTCATAGTCCTTTTAGACTAGAATTGTGAGAAATAGGCAGTCAAATTCAATGGTCAATTTTTCTGCCATGATGTTCTACCAAACTCCCTTTTGTCTCATTTAATGTATGTATATTTGTATTTCTAGATCGACGAAAGCTCACATTCAAGTTTGAATTGTTCAATATTTCAGCTTTATGTTCCTAAATTGAGCTTGGGTTCTCCAAAACTTTAGTAAAGACATGCTTTCATATCCATAGTATATGCAACAACTGAACTAACTTTGAAACTTCTAGCACGAGTATGTTCAACTTGTAGTGACTTAATCTAGAATGTTTTTTACCCATCCGTAAAGCCTATAGTCCTAAAGGACATCAGAACTTCTGTCAATCTTAAAACACTTACCATAGAGTTAGGGCTCAATCTAAACCTTCTTCCAAGGTTATATTTTGTCTCAAATGTCCTAGTTCAATAAGGCAAGCCACAATCGCAACGATACTAAGATGATAAGATCACATTCATAAATGAGTTTGATAGGTTATAGGCGGAAGACATGGCCTATATTTGGTAACAAGTTATTAGGTCAAAAAATGATGATGTCGATTTGAGTTGTAAATAACAAGTACATGTGCCGTCCTGTGATATAAACAACATCATATATAACATAGCAAGGTAGCATGTTAAAAACCATTGCCACATAGATGCCAAATAAGCACGTAACCTAATAAGGGACGTTGCAGGTAAAAACGTTATTTATTGAACATAACCAAATGTGTACATGGAGAACACTTGGTTACCCTCCCAAGTCATCAACCCTAAATTTATATGATGTACTTAATTATATAAACAATTCCATAGCTTATTCATACAAAAACCATATTCATAAAAATATGGGGTCTACACTATTATCATAGAGTTTCACTGCATGGGATTTTCTGATCTAGTTTCCATTGTCAGCATCTTCAATGATATTTTCCGTAAATAATCAGACTGCAAACCAAAATAATTAATGAATTTAGGTCCTAAGGTACCTTACCACATATCAAAACATTTTATCACTTCATTCTTATATATAATAACTACATCCATATGTATAAAAAATGAACACACTACAAACCTGACTTGTTGCAGAAGTATAAATCCTGTCTTCAAATCTCACAGCTATTTTCTTGAGTTCCTGAAGCCCTTCATGTCCAGTAAATGGAAGATGCCTCTTCAAGGTATCCATTCTATGTAATAATAACATGATTAACTTTTTAATGAACATAAAATTAAGAAATTTAAAAAATAAAAGATGTGAATACGCACATTTTGTTCACGATCCTTTGTCTTGAATCTGCTTGCAGCTGTGCCCTCCAATCACCAGGTTCCATAGATGAGTATTCGATTACTGAAGAGTAAGTCAAGATAATAATTAGTTCAATTAAATTTTTACATTAAATCTTTGATTATATTGACAGTCTATTAAAAATACCTGGATCTGAGGGGTTTAAACTATTAGCATGTGGCATGGGATTTTGTGGTCTGGTTTCAATAGTGAGTATCTTGAAGCATATCTTCCGCGTATAATCAGACTGCAAATTAATTCAATTACAGGATTTAGATTGCAAAGTACCTTACCATATATAGAAAAAAAAAATCAAAAACTACAAAAGTAAAGAAAATAACAAGAAACCTGACTTGTTGCAGCAATAAAAACCTTCTCTTCAATGCTCATGGCTATTTTCTTAAGTTCCTGTAACCCCTCATATCCAGAAACCTGATTAGGAATCTTCATGGCATCCATTCTACATCAAATTAACAATTTTCAGTCAAAAGATGAATGTATGTTACAAGATTTCGGGTAAAAAGAACCAAATGGAGGTAATCAAATTAAGAAATTTAATAGAAGGATGTAAATACACACATCTTGTTCACCATCTTTTCCCTTGAATCTGCTTGCAGCTGAACCCTCCAATCACTGGATTCCATAGAGGACTCACCAACAGCACCAATTTCACCCTTAGTATGCCTCCAATTACTCATATCCATGTATTTGATGATCGATTTCCACTCCTAAAACAGAAATATATTTTGAACAGTTACAGATGATTTAACGAAATTGGGAGGTATAAGAATGACATACATAAGTTGCAGGATACTAATGATCACCAAATTGAAGAATCGTTACTCATGAGAAAATGATTCGGGGGCAAAGAAGTGATCAAACGTAGCAGTCACAAACATTTGAAGATGAATCAGCAATATAAGTCGTGTTTATAACACAGAAGACGAAAAATTGACAGGGGACAATATGATCGAATGTTGCAGTAAAAGATACGTAGAGATTTCGAATTTAGCAATCTACAACTAGTAAGCTTAAAGCTCCTGTATGATTTTGTGAAAACAGGGTCAGGAATTAAATAGTTTACATACCAGATAGATGCTTAATTCTTGGATGTAGGGTTTTGGTAATTAGGGCATACCAATTTCGCACTCTCTATCTGAAAATAATAATTCTAACAGTTCTAAAGTAAACGATCGAATATAAGAACGAGACTTAACCAACTTACTTGCGTGTAATCGGGTGCTAGAAATCGTGTACCCGCACAAGGTTACTGTAGGATGGTCGCCGGTGACGGAGACGTGAAAGGTGATTCCTGCTTCAACGAGAGATGGTGAACACAAAAAGGAGCCGTAGCAAATTAGGAGTTGCAATCTTTGTCCTACGTGGAAATCACGTAGAAAAGTAGAAGCTGTGGTGTATTCATCAATGTTATCGTCTCACCCATGACTGTTTTACCGGACCTCAAGTGACATTGGCTATCGGGAAAAAAAGCAAATTGCACATATATTTGAGTGAGAATTTTAGGAATTTTTTTTAGTATTTAGGATTTTTTATTGTTTTTAGGATTTTTTTTCGTATTTAAGTTTTTTTTTTAAATCTTATATCGGTGTTTTTTTAATTAAATGTTATTTGACTTTTTTTATTTTTAGTGCATTTTAATATTATTTGGATCATTAAATTAAATCTTAAATTAATTTTTTTATTTAATTAATTAAATTAAAAATCGAAAATCTGATGTGGCATTGTGGGCTCTGTGGGTACTGGTTCCATGGGTGAAAGATGGAGAAAAATTGGAAAAGATAGAGTTGATAGAAGAGAGAAAAGCTGACGTGACATTGTGGGTTTAGTGGGTTCAGGAGGTATTACTCCCCCCACCCTCAGAAACAAATATTCATCCGTCCATATCACCTAAGTCATTATTTTTAATAGAAAATTTTAAAATTTACATAAAATTAAAATTAAAATGTACATAATTAAAATTTAAAACTACGTAATTAAAAACTAAAAATTACTTCTCGGCATCGTCTTCGTTGTGACCGTTTCGATTTTCATATAGATACTCTCATTTAGGGTTGTAATAGTAATGGTTTTTGGGTGATAATGGTAATGTTTTTGGTATGGGTTGATGTACATAGGTGTATGTGTGACTTAATGGACTTAGTGGTATATGTGTAATGTAATCTAAATGGAAAAGATATTTGGTCTGATGTATGACTTCAATTGTATGTGATGACTTAATTTGATAATGTGTGACTTAATTTGGTTGTGTAACTTAATTTGGCATGGTCAAAGGCATATGCCACTTGCAGAATATATAACTGGTATAAACCATTGATGAAACAAATTGACCAAACCATTTTGTAAAATTTGTAAGAAAAAATTTGACCAAACCCTTGAATATGATTCTGAGAAACAATTTGACCAAACCATCCTAATGCATTCAAATTGAAACAAAAGATTTAGTCATTAATACCAAGATATTAATGTCATAGTATTAGGCGTCAAGACAACTTAACAACAAAACATGTTATCATAAATACCAACATACCATTTTTTTTAGTCTTAGACTTAAGCCAAACATACCAACACAAGAAATACTAACATGTTCTAGATACATACACCAACATGAAATATTGACATGTAACGAAACAAACCTCTTTCATCTTGAACATCCCACACCAACTGGTGTGGTCCCTAGCATACTTTGATCAACAAACAAACCTCTTTCATCTTGAACATCCCGCATACCTCCTTGATCTTGATCACCTTGCAAACCTCCTTAATCTTGAACCTCCTTCATACTCCCTTGATCTTGATCACCTTATCTACTACCTTGATCTTGATCACCCTTCATACCTCCTTCATCTTGGACGGTTGGTATTTCTAAACCTTCAACACCTTGCATACCTCCTTCATCTTGGACAGTTAAGATTTCATCTATCTCAACAATTCGTACTCGACTATATTGTCTAGGTTGGGACATCACAAATGGCACGATAGACTTGATAAAATCATGTTCCTCACCAATATTTGTCATTATTGACTATGTCTCCCAATTTAAGTATTGATAGGTTTATTTAAATCAAGCTTTCTGTCACAAGAGCCTTCATCTTTCTTGCTAGGTTTTTTCCTATTAACTCTGGTAAAACAAGGTCATGAAACTCCTCAATTACCAATTTTGAGGGAGACATAAAATAAGTACTCACTCTGATTTGTTCTTCTTCAATGTACACATTGATTTGTATATGTTTAGGACGTATGGACCATCTTAATAACATTATGGTCATTCCCTAAAGGCGGTAAGCCATAATCTAAGGGGACATCAAGGATACAAAAATGGCAGTACAAAGTCTGATCATATTTTCACCCTAACTCTCTAACCATATCATCAAGCTCATGCACCGAAAATAAGGCAGTGTCAACATACTCTATGAAGGAGACAATGTCATCAACCATATTTTCTTCGAGGTTTCTTTTTGTAAAAATACCATTATAGTGTATTTTTAATGTGAAATAATTGTCCAAACCTTCTGGAAAAAAAGGAAAATAGACGGGTAAACAAAATGTCATTATATACTCTTTATATGCAAAAATACTTTGGTACAGGTACAATACATAACGTATAACATCTCTAACTTTGGTGTTGTGAATACCTTACTGTCAGCACCATCCTCGATTGCGCTTCAGCAACCCTAATTCCTAATGGCTAGCTTCTGCATCTAGTGGTAGAACGACGAAGAAGACGTAGTGTTGCTTGGGAGAGGAATGTTGATTTGATTGGGGTTTAATTGTGAAATTCATATGCATAAGTCATCATTCTTCTCAATTAATTGAAGATCCAAAGGAATAGACTAAAATGCCCTCACACGCCTAGCACATGATGTAACGTCCCAAATTTCGTAATAAAATTTTCATTTTAAAAACGATTCAAATACATAAAAAGGGTTGCCAAATAAACCTTCCAAATTAAAACTTAATATTTAAAACCTAGCAAAACGTATTTAACAAAACATTTGTAAACATTATCCAGCGGAAGACTTGATTATTAAAACCTCAGATGCGGTACAGTCGCGCCACGCTCCAAGCTCAACCCAGCAGATACCTGAAATACAGTTAGGGTGAAAGAGTAAGCACAAAGCTTAGTGAGTTCCCCAAAATACCACATGATCCATCACATAGAACACAACATTACAGATAACCATGACGGAGATCCACCGCACGACTCTCAGGCTTGCCCCGATCCGTTGGAAGTCATCGGCTCTCAAGCCGGCACCACCGGCCCTCAAACCAATAGTCATCGACTTTTGTCGGCAAACATCGACATCGGCTCTCGAGCCGGCACCATCGACCCATAGACCGGCAGTCATCGACTTTTGTCGGCAAACACGTAAAGTACATACAAATCACATTATTACACAAAGTAATAAAGACTACCTATGCATGTAACATCACCCATAGTATAGTGAGAATACTCACCTGATCCGCGACCTTAAGCTAGACAACACTCCAAGCGAGTGCCTCAGATCTCGACAATACGTACTTCCTAACAAGGATAAACTCCACTTAGAACTTCCTAAATCCCAAACAGGATAATCCTATAAGACCGGTATCCAAAACCTTCAAGTTCGAGCAAAAGTCAAACTGATGAAAAAGTGAACGGTCAAAGTCAATAAAAACAGGCACAGTTAGCGCCGCTAACTCCCCTAGTTAGCGTCACTAACTATGAACAGGCTCAAAAGTCCATTAAGCTCTTAATCCATTCAGCCAATGTCTTAATCCTTCCAGGGACCTTCCAAACAGTCCCTAAGTCCATCAAAATCCTAACTTTAACATCCAAACATATCATTGCTAGCTCAAGAACAAGATCCAAGTCCAAAATGGTACAAAACTAACCAAAATCACCAAAGAGAGTTTGGCTTACTCTCTAAACCATCCCAAAGGTTCTAAATCAGGGATTTAAGGCATAAAGTTCCAGACTTTATCCTTCTCAATCATGGACAATCACCAAAAGGAATCATTACATCATTTCAATCCATAAAAGTCCCACAAAAACACAAAGAGAACCTTAAAATGCATAAAGGTGGGAACTTTACTCACAATGGTCCAGGTAAATGCAAATCTATGAAGCTTCACCCAAGAGAAACGTCTTCAAGCATCACCACCCTTCTCCAAACACAATCCAAGCATCAAAAATCCATCTAAGAAGACCAAAAATGCCAAAAACTCATCCAAGAAACTCTAGAGAGAGAAAATGGAGGTTGGGGGCTGAAAATGAGGTGTTTGGCGGCTTCCCTAGGGTTCCCAACCCTTAAATATGGCCTAAGCTTCAAAATCTAGGGTTTTGGCCCATTTTCAGCAGTTAGCGTTGCTAATAATCCCATTAGCGTCGCTAACTGCTCAACGTGCAAACCCACTCACCAGGCTGGCAAAAGCGTTGCTAAAATGCTGATTAGTGTCGCTAATCAAGACATTAGCATCGCTAATGTCAATATTAGTAGTGCCAATCTCCTCTTTTGCCCAATTTCTTCAATCTTGCATCCTTTTTCGCGTTGAGCTTGAACTTTTTTGGGATTAGGGTCTTACACATGATTTCATTTAACGGGCCCTTTTGGATGGAGTTAGCAGAAAGATACAAGTATTAGAAACCATACGGACTACCCATGTAACGAAAAATTCTTAAGGACAAAAATCAAGAATCTGGAAAACCACAAGGACTATTTGTGTAATTTTATATTTTCTTAATATCATGATAAAGATCATAGACGGCCTTTTTGGGTGAAATGGAAAAGATTTTTTTTTGTTTAAAAATAAAAAAACATGAAAACTATTATAAAGGTTTTGTAGAGTTTTTATTACTTCTTAATTGTATGTTTTTGTTTTATATATTATTACTTCGGGTACTTTCGAGTCTTTGTGCATCATTTCAGATTTTTAGAAGACCGAAGCGGAGCAGGACATGTCGGGAACTTTATGGATCATTTACGAGCCTGAAAATCATGTAGACTAAGAAAAAGAAGACTTGGATGAAAAATGAGCCATGGGTAAAGGAAATGGACTAGAAGACATTTGGGCTAATATTTTGGTCTAAGAATTGGGCTAAAAATTAGGTCAAATTCATATTATTCTAGGAGCAACAAAAGGGATAAGAAAATCCGCATGAAAGTGAACTAAGGCTCCTAAAGATCAAAGAAGAAAGTCTACCCAAGAAGGCCTACGCGGTCCAAGTTGGTCTAGTGATATGCGAATCGCATAAAAAGTTAGGGCATTTCGGTCATTTCGTATTTCGAGTTGTTATTTTGTGTAACACCCCACATTTTTTATATACATTTTTACCCAATTTAGATATACAAAACATGGGTTTAACAAAACTTTGAACATAATTACAAAATAATGTCATGTTGGGGTATTACAAGTCTAATACATCACCATGGTAAAGCTACTACTATGATATCCCAAAAGAAAAGCTTCAAGTCTTCTAGTACTTAATCTCCTTTACCTGAGTACATAGCATTTAAAAACAAATATACGTGAGACATAAAGTCTTGTGAGCAACATAGGTTTTAGACCCAAATAATTTTAATTCAAAACAAACTATCAAACATTTTACCATAGTCAAACATAATACAAAAGTTTTCTTAATAAAACATAGACCAATTGTAATTCATGATTCATTTGTTAATATTTGGTTTCATACGGGTTTCCCCGTATCTTCCCTCCCTGGAATAGAACTAATCTATCCGTGAGCGCGTGCTAATTTTTCTTCCCTTCATGGAATAGAACAAATCTATCCATAAGGGCGTGCTAAGACAACTACTTCGCGAAGGGAGGTACCATCCTAGTAGTGTCTTTTGACCTCCCCTCATTAGGGTGAGATCCATGTCCGGACATATATTACTTTTCTTATATTTAGTTCCAATTTGATTCATTAACATCAGTTCATTACGAATTGGTCATAACATCAAAATCTCTCATCATACAGAAATCATAAGCTTTTAACACAAAACAACTTGAGAGAACTTTTCTCTTAAAATCTTTTAATCAAAACAAAGTTTATAAAACAATACTATTTGCTATGTACTCATAAAAATCCACATGTTACTCACCTTGTAGAAGAAATGACTATCTAAGTTTCAAAGGCCTCCTTGCCCTTACCTTGCTCCCCAATGATTTGATCACCTCCTTTGATGACTTGGAAATTACAACCTCTAACTTGATTTTCTTTGATTTCTGCTTCAATCCTTCAAAGCTCTTCAATTCTCGATCTCTCTCTCTCTCTGTTGAAGATAATCCACGACTCAAAATGGAGAGGACTAGAAGTCTCTCTCAATTTATACCGCTACACTTTACTTAAATGACAATCTGGCCCTTCTAATTTAGTTTTGTTCACTTTTGGTCCAAACTCTTAACATATCATTTAAGATTTTCTTTTCTTACACTTTTGCCACAAACACAAAAGTATTATTACACAATAGGTCCTTCATATGGTCAAAAGACCAAATTACCCTTTTGTAATATCTTACTATAAAAATTCAAACATAACACACATTGGCAAAATAGTTGGTTATTACAATTATCTCCCCCTAATTAGGATTCCGTCCTCGGAATCAAATCATAATTAGTAAAGCTGGGGTACCTCCTCTTCATTTCCTCCAAAGTTTCCCAAGTTAAATTCGATCCCAAAGAGTGCTTCCATTTGACCAATACAAGATCAATCTCTTTGTTCCTTAGCTTTTTAGTCTTTATCTCTAACATCGCTTCCGGTTCTTCAATTAGCTTGCTTGGAGTTTCTACCCTTAAGTCTTTTAAGGGAATAGTCAATTCTTCTTTTCCAAAATACTTCTTTAGATAGCATACATGAAAGGTATCATGTATCCCTCTCAATTCTTGAGGCAATTCTAATTTGAATGCTTGAACTCCAATTTTCTTCAAAATTTTAAACGGACCAATATACCTTAGACTTAATTTTCCTCTCTTGCCAAATCTCACAACGCCTTTCCACGATGATACTTTAAGCATCACCAAATCGCCTTCCTTTAAATCATACGGTCTTTTTTTCAAACTTGCATAACTTCTTTGTCGATCCTGTGCTGCTTTCATATTTGCTAGAATTATACTAATTTTCTCATTTGTCATTCTCACGATTTCTGGACCAGTGAGCCTAGTCTCACCCGCTTCCAACCAACATAAGGGCGTTCTACACTTCCTACCATATAATGCCTCGAAGGGTGGCATTCCAATGCTTGAATGGTAGCTGTTATTGTAAGAAAATTCTACTAATGGTAGATGTTCGTCCCAACTACCACCAAAGTCAATAGCGCAAGACCTCAACATATCCTCAACGGTTTGAATAGTACACTCACTCTGTCCATCCGTTTGAGGATGGTAAGCCATACTCATTTTGATTCTTGATCCCAATTTTTCTTGTAGAGCTTCCCAAAAATTTGAAGTAAATCTTGCGTCTCTATCCGATACTATGGACAATGGTGCTCCATGGAGTCTTATTACTTCATCAATGTAGAGTTGAGCTAGCTTTTCAAGTGGTGTAGTCTCTTTGATAGCGAGAAATAGAGCACTCTTGGTCAGTCGACCAACTATAACCCAAATACTATCATGCCCCTTTCGGATCCTCGATAGGCCAATGATAAAGTCCATAGTCACATCTTCCCATGTCCCTGCCGGTATCTGTAACGACTGAGCATTACCATAAGGTACTTGATGCTCCACCTTGACTTGAGCACACGTAGCACACCTTGAAATGTACTTTGCTATTCTTTTCTTCATTCCCAGCCACCAATATTGTCGTTTTAAGTCTTGATAAGTTTTTTGAGCTACCCGGGTGAATGGAATACTTAGACTTATGAGAATCTTCAAGTATTATTTTTCTAAGTCCACCAAACTTTGGCACCCAAATTCGATTTTTAAACGTCTTCAATCCTTGACTATTTTCTTCAAACTCTTGCTTCTTACCCAATCTTTCATTCTTCAAGTTATCATTTGACAAAGCTTCTCGTTGGGCTTCTTTGATTCTTCTAATTATACTAGACACTAAGTCTATCCTCATTAATCTTCCTTTAATCTTCTTCTCATGAATCTTCCGACTTAGGGCATCCGCCACAACATTGGCCTTCCCCGGGTGATATATGATTTCACAATCATAATCACTAATAAGCTCGAGCCATCTAGTTTGCCTCAAGTTGAGTTCTTTTTGCGTGAATATGTATTGGAGGCTTTTGTGATCGGTATCTCCAAATTTTTAATGCAAAAACTATAGCTGCGAGTTCCAAATCATGATTAGTGTATCTCGTCTCGGGATCCTTCAATTGACGAGAAGCATATGCAATCACCTTTCCTCGTTGCATCAATACACAACCTAGCCCCTTACTTGAAGCATCACTATACACAACAAAATCTTCGGTTCCCTCAGGCAAAGCAAGGATTGGGGCATTACATAGTTTCTCCTTCAATGTCATAAACGCCTTCTCTTGATCCAATCCCTATTCAAATTTCACTCCTTTTCTAGTTAGCTTAGTGAGTGGCACTGCAATACGAGAAAAATCTTGAATGAATCTTCGATAATACCTGGCGAGTCCAAGAAAACTTCTTACTTCCGTAGGATTCTTTGTAGCTTCCCATTTCATTACCGCTTCCACTTTTGTCGGATCTACTTTAATACCTTGCGTGGAGACCACATGACCAAGAAATTGCACTTCCCTTAACCAGAATTCGCACTTAGAAAACTTCGTATATAATTGTTCTTTCTTCAACACTTCTAGAATCATTTGGAGATGACGCTTATGGTCTTCCTCAGTCTTCGAATAAATGAGAATATCATCAATAAAAATGATGACGAAATCATCAAGAAATGGTTTGCAAACTCGGTTCATTAGATCCATAAAGACAGCAGGAGCATTAGTAAGACCGAATGGCATTACAAGAAATTCATAATGACCATATCGGGTGCGAAAAGCTGTCTTCTCAACATCACAATCTTTCACTCGAACTTGGTGATATCCGGACCGCAAATCGATTTTTGAGAAGTAATCAGCACCTTGCAGCTGATCAAAAAGATCATCTATTCTGGGCAACGGATAACGATTTTTAATGTTAATTTTATTAAGCTCTCGATAGTCGATACACATGCGCATCGAACCATCCTTCTTCTTGACGAATAACACCGGTGCACCCTACGGAGAAGAACTTGGCCTAATAAAACCCTTATCAAGCAATTCTTGCAACTGAGACATTAGTTCGCGCATTTCGGTCGGGGCTAGACGATATGGAGCACGAGCAATAGGAGTTGCCCCTGGAATAAGATCGATACGAAATTCAACTTGCCTTTCAGGCGGCAAACCGGGTAGGTCGTCGAGAAATACTTCCGGGTAATCACGCACCACTTCAATGTCGTGAATAGATTTCTTTTCTTTTTCATTAGTCATGACGTAAGCAAGAAAGGAACAACACCTTTTCAAAAGACATTTTCGAGTCTTAACTGATGAGACTAGGTACATGGTTGCGCTTATCACCATAAACGTACACCTTACTCCCATCGGGAATCTTAATCGACACGATCTTCTTCCCACAAGAAATTTTTGCATCATTCGCCCCAAGCTAATCCATTCCAATCACAATATCGAAAGATTTTACTCTAATTGGAAGAAGATTCAATGAAAATTTACTATCATTTATGCTGAGTTCACAATTTCGGTACATATGTCCTACCTCCACAAATTTACCACTTGCTATCTCCACTTCATATAACATATTTAACGATTCTAAGGGTACATTGAGTTTGAGTCCAAACTCATGAGATACAAACGAATACGAAGCACCAGAATCGAATAAAACATATGGAGGTAACGAGTTGACAAGTAATGTACCTGAGACCACATCATGTGTTTCTTTCGCTTCCTCTCGGGTAAGTTGAAAGGCGCGAGACTTCACCTTTTGTGGCTCCGCCTTCTTCTGAGCTGTGGACATGAGTGTTTCTCCACCCTTCTTTGGACAATTAAAACTATAGTGGCCCTTTTCATGACATGAATAGCATTCAACTTCACTTGCAGGCTTCGATTTACACTCCTTTGATTTGTGACCGAATCGACCACAATTATAACATGCTCCAGATCCGCTACGACAATCTCCTATATGATCTTTCCCACACTTATCACACTTCTTTGAACCTCCTTGCTTTGATTGGTTGGAACTAGACTTCCCCTTTTTGTTTGAGCCACCTCCACCACCGCTAAACTTGCGTTTGTCACCAAAATCTTGTCTTTCTATTGCCCGACTCTTTCCCATGTCTTCCACATTTCGAGCCATAATAATTGCATCATCAAGTGTTTCAGCTCTCTTAACTTCAAGTTCTTATTCCGCCGGCAAGCCCCTAGCGTATCGATTAATTCGCGAACGGGCAATAGGGTAAGATTCCCCCACGAATGGTAACATATCACAGAATTTCTTTGTATACTCATAAATAGATGAGTTGTCCTTATTTAAGCTTATAAAGTCTTTATGAAGCTTCTCTATATCCCTCACAGGACAGAACTTATTCTTGAGACATGAAAAAAACTCGTCCCAAGACCACTTGTATACCACATTCTTTCCTAGAGTTTCATAAAATGTGTTCCACCAAACCAACGCGTCATCTTTTAGAAGGCGAGAAGCATAATACACCTTATCGTTTTCATGACATTTGCTAACCTCCAAGACTTGCTCGGTTTCTCGGATCCATCTCATTGTGACCTTCGGTTCGAAACTACCGAGATATTCAGTAGGTTTTCACGCAAGGAAAGACTTAAAAGAGCACCTCCTTTTAGATTCCGATCCCACACTCTCATCTTCCTTTGAAGATTCCCCACTGGTCGGCTTCCATGAAACATCTTGTGAGGAATGGGTGTGTTGTTCCCCAAGCCGATTATCGATGATTTGATTAACATCCTCCTTCATTTCTTTCCTCAAATTATCAATGAGGTTCTGAATTGCTTCAATTGTTACTGTTGTGGCGGTTGAGGGTTCGGCTCAACACCCGCATTATCCACATTATTAGCGGGTACACTTCCATGGGAGGAAGTACGACTTGCTTCTTGTCCATCAATTAGTGGATTTTGGCCACCTCTTTCCATTTACTATATAAGATAAATGGAATTTTTCTTTAATATACACTTTTTTCATTTAATAACGAAAGCGGTAGCATGTTATCTCCCTACGTAATCTTCCTAGTATAAGGTTCATCTATATTTAATGAATTCTAACTTACAACTATGATCTTATAGTGTAAGTATACCTACAAATTCCTAAGGCATACCTAATTCCTACCTTAATAGTTTAAGCCTAGGATGGATTTCCAACCTAATTCGCTTAAACCATGGCTCTGATACCAAATTTGTAACACCCCACATTTTTTAATATACATTTTTACCCAATTTAGATATACAAAACATGGGTTTAACAAAAACTTTGAACATAATTACAAAATATTGTCATGTTGGGGTATTACAAGTCTAATACATCACCATGGTAAAGCTACTACTATGATATCCCAAAATAAAAGCTTCAAGTCTTCTAAAGTCTTCTAGTACTTAATCTCCTTTACCTGAGTACATAGCATTTAAAAACAAATATACGTGAGACATAAAGTCTCGTGAGCAACATAGGTTTTAGACCCAAATAATTTTAATTCAAAACAAACTATCAAACATTTTATCATAGTCAAACATAATAAAAAAGTTTTCTTAATAAAACATAGACCAATTGTAATTAATGATTCATTTGTTAATATTTGGTTTCATACGGGTTTCCCCGTATCTTCCCTCCCCGGAATAGAACTAATATATCCGTGAGCGTATGCTAATTTTTCTTCCCTTCATGGAATAGAACAAATCTATCCATAAGGGCGTGCTAATTTTTCTTCCCTTCATGGAATAGAACAAATCTATCCATAAGGGCGTGCTAAGACAACTACTTCGCGAAGGGAGATACCATCCTAGTAGTGTCTTTTGACCTCCCCTCATTAGGGTGAGATCCATGTCCGGACATATATTACTTTTCTTATATTTAGTTCCAATTTGATTCATTAACATCAGTTCATTACGAATTGGTCATAACATCAAAATCTCTCATCATACAGAAATCATAAGCTTTTAACACAAAACAACTTGAGAGAACTTTTCTCTTAAAATCTTTTAATCAAAACAAAGTTTATAAAACAATACTATTTGCTATGTACTCATAAAAATCCACATGTTACTCACCTTGTAGAAGAAATGACTAGCTAAGTTCCAAAGGCCTCCTTGCCCTTACCTTGCTCCCCAATGATTTGATCACCTCCTTTGATGACTTGGAAATTACAACCTCTAACTTGATTTTCTACGATTTCTGCTTCAATCCTTCAAAGCTCTTCAATTCTCGAACTCTCTCTCTCTCTCTCTCTCTCTCTATCTGCTGAAGATAATCCACGACTCAAAATGGAGAGGACTAGAAGTCTCTCTCAATTTATAGCTCTACACTTTACTTAAATGACAATCTGGCCCTTCTAATCTAGTTTTGTTCACTTTTGGTCCAAACTCTTAACATATCATTTAAGATTTTCTTTTCTTACACTTTTGCCACAAACACAAAAATATTATTACACAATAGGTCCTTCATATGGTCAAAAGACCAAATTACCCTTTTTGCAATATCTTACTATAAAAATTCAAACATAACACACATTGGCAAAATAGTTGGTTATTACATTTTGGATGTATTGTTGGTTTTCTTCCTTATCACATACCACACCAGTAGATAGCTTTTTCTTAGATATTTTGAGGGTTTGTTAAAGAACTTTTGGGGTTGAAAACATTTGGTACTCATCACTTTGATGTTTGGTACATTTATTTGCATTCTTACTTTGGAAACGGTCGGCTAAGTTCTTATTTGTCAATATTGGGTTAAAGTGCATAAACAATTAGCTATGGTTTGAATGGCTTATGAGCTTTTAGTTTGAATCTATGAATGTAATACTTGTTTAAACTTCTAAATTGTTCTTGTGTTTTTAATGGTTTTAATGTTCAAATGATCTTAGTTATTTCTTTTCTTAATTACATAATATATTTTCAAAACGAATTTGCAACATATGATTTTAGGGGATTTACATCTCATTTTGAAATCATAGGATGGTTTCCAAAGTAGAAGTGTTAATCTTATTGACTTTCTTTAAGTTTGACGATTCTTAAATCATAATGGTAGTCAATTTACAAACCAAATGCTTATTTTATTTGTGACTTTGATTTAGAATGTTTGTTAAGAGCTTCTCTAACTTCTGTATAATTTATGAAGGATCTAGGTGATTCAAGCTTTTGAATTGCTATAGTCAAGTTAAATTAAATTACAAGCATTGCACAATAAACCTTGATGATAACTTAGGTAGTTTGTCTTGTGATGATATCCCAATATTGAATATCTCTCTATTGTTGGTTTATTTCACATGAAATTCACTCACACTCACAAAATTACTTTTCTTGTTTAAAATTAGGAAAAACAAACAAACAAACAAAACTTTCCCTTTTTATTTTATGTTGTATCAAAATTACTTTTAGGTAGAGGTTGCATAAATTTATAAAACTGAACCAGACAACATGGATACAATTCATTTGCCACTATACATTGTTTACATTAGGGTTATTTATTTGTTTACATTGACAACCACCAACAATCACGTTTTATTAACAGAGAGAAATTTTATATAATAAAAGTGTTAATTCCTATTTAGAGTCTAAACAGATAAGGTTATGTTATATATTAGGATTTAGCTAATAATTGAACTTTACAAATTGATATATGTAACTTGCATGATGTTAATGATTATCACATTGAAGGATCAATTCTCATGAAAAAATCATTTATATAAAGGGTATTAAGGATGAAAAAATGGTCTAAATCAAATATGCAATCACCAACGTTTGAGTTCGAATTAGAAGTTTTATCCAGACAAACTGGGATATGATCATGATTGACAAACGAACATATAAGCAAACTTACTATGTAAATATCTTCAGATGTAGCAATGTACAACTAATTATAACTTATTTAGCCTATTCTATAGAACTTTGTATCTAACATTAAGGAACATAAAATGATTGTGAAAATAACATGTTATCTCGGGACACATGAATTTACAACCATTTAGTGCTTTATTTAGCCTTTGTTACAAAAACGAAGATAATGGATGTTTTTATTCTTTTAGATATTATCATTTGGTTCATATGATGTTTTTTTTTAATTTGGTTGATTAAAATTTCTATCAATGAAAATTTTATGATATTCAAGGCTACTAGTAATTTGAGTTGATTGGAGTTTGTAATTGTGTAGGGAAAAATTATTGATTCTTTGTTGGGGATCCTCGTCGTTGTTGAGGATGAGGATAAGGATAGAGATGCATTTATATTCCCCGAAAGGTATATGAATGGGAAGAGAATGTGAAATGGGATCTCCGATATTCCACAACCATGTTGTCATCTCTACACGTAGAAGCTAATCAACTATGTGTTTATGAGACAATGGAAAACAAGAAACAAAGGCACTTGAAATAAACTTATAAGGTTAATGACTTAGTAGGGTAACCTAGTGTTTTTCAAGTACACATCTAGTCGTTTTCCTTTTTTGTACATCATATACCACTAGAGTGAGTAAATTTGTTTATTGAACACCATTTTTACCTCTAATAGCCTGTGTTGCATTTACACCTCTTATTTAGTAATGGGCCAATGAATTAGGAGGGTAACTAATTGTTTCCCGTTTACACATTTGGTCACTGTTGTATGTATTATATACCACTACAATCAATTTGTTTGTTAAAGATACACCTTAGCAGGTAAGGAAATCCATGTTGTCCTTTTAGACTGTAGAATTGCGAGAAATAGGTAGTCAAATCCAACATGATATCCATGTCTATCTCAACTTGAACACGGATCAAACCTCTTATGCTCCTCTGCATAACTCCATAATCTTTGTAATATGTCATGATGTTCTATCAAACTCTCTTTTGTCTCATGTAATGCACATATCTTTGTATTTCTACGTCGACCAAAGCTCACATTCAAATTGAAACTCTTCAATATCTCATCTTTATGTTCCTAAACTAATATTGGTGCTCTCCAAAAAATTGGTAAAGACGTGCTTTCGTATCCAAAGTATATTTGACAACTGAACCAAGTTTGAAACTTCTAGCACGAATATGTTCTAACACGTACCGACTTAATCTAGAATGTTTTTTCTTCACTCATCTTGGAAGCCCATAGTCCAAAAGGACATTATGAACTTTTGTTAATTTTAAAACTCTTACCATTGAGTTAGGGCTCAATCTAAACCTTCCACATAGGTTATATTTTGTAAGTCACAATCACAAAGATATTAATATTACACCATAATAAATGAGTTTGATAGGTTATAGAAGGAAGACAGTCCGGATTTTCTTCTTCGACCGATATGGTAGCAAGTTATTAGGTCAAAAAACGATGGTGTCAATTGAAAATAACTAGTACATGTGTAATCCATGATATAAACAACATCATATATAAGTTAGCAAGTTCGTAGGTTAGAAACCATTGCCACATAGATGCCAAATAAGCATATAACTTTTGTGTATAAAAAGAAATGAATAGAACCAAATGTGTACATGGACAACAGTTGGTTACCCTCCCAAGTCATCAACCCTAAATTTTACAATGTACTTACATTATAAGAACACTTCCATAACTTATTCATACAAAAATCATATTTATAAAACTATGGGTCTATGCATGCCATCGGATTTTGTGATCTATTTTCCACTGCTAACATCTTCAAGGATATCTCCCGCAAATAAGCAGACTGCAAACCAAAATAATTAAAGGATTTAGATCGCAAGGTACCTTACCACATATCACAAACATGGTATCATTTCATTCTTCTATATAATAACTACCTCCATATCTATATAAAAAGAACACACAACAAACCTGACTTGTTGCAGCAATATAAACCTTCTCTTCAATGCTCACAGCTATTTTCTCAAGTTCCTGTAGCCCTTCATCTCCAGAAACCTGATTATGAATCTTCATGGCATCCATTCTATATAAAATTAACTTTTTTTTATCAAAAGATGAAAGTATTTTACAAGATTTCGGATAAAAAGAACCAAAAGGAAGTAATCAAACTATGAAATTTAAGGGAAGGATGTAAATACACACATCCTGTTCACCATTCTTTCCCTTGAATCTGCTTGCAGCTGAGCCCTCCAATTACTCATATCCATCTCCTATTTGATGATCGATTTCCACTCCTAAAACAGAAATATATTTCTAACAGTCACAGATGATATAGCGATAGAGAGCAAAATTATATAAGAAAATAGCTTTTTCATATAAACATTAGAACGTATAAGAATGATGTACATGAGTTGCAGGATACTAATGATTACCAAATTAAAGAGGCTAAAAAAGCGATCAAATGTAGCAGTCACAAAAATTTGAAAATGAATCGGCAATATAATTTGTGTTTGTAACAGAGAAGGCACAAATTGACAGGTGACCTTATGATCGAACGTTGCAGTAAGAAATACGTAGAGGATTCGAATTTAGCGATTGCAACTAGTACGCTTAAAGTTCCTGTATGATTGTGTGAAAAGAGGGTCAGGAATTCAGTAGTTAATAGTTCACATACCTGATAGATCTTTAATACTTGGAGTTAGGATTTTGGTAATCAGGGCACACCAAGCAATTGGATCTTATCGTTCTTTCGCCCTCTATATCTGAAAATCGTATACAACAATTCTAAAGTCAACAATGGAGTATAAGAAAGAGATTGAACCAACTTACTTGCGTTGCGTGTAATCGGGTGCTAGAAAGTCAACCCGCGCAAGGTTACAGTAGGATGGTCGCCGGTGACGGAGACGTGGAAGATGGTTCCTGCTTCAAACGAGAGACAACTTTTTGATACGAATTTTAAAAAGATAGTTTTGGATTATTCATTAGCTATAGAAGTTATTTTTTTTATTTTAGGGGCGTTGGGATTGCTTTTTTACCTTTTCTATATACAGTGATTTTGAATGAAGAAAAATAAGTTTTTAAGAATGTATTTGAATTATTAACTATGAGTTAATAAGTCAGTTTTTTTAAAAATGTTTAGATTGGTTTATCTATATATTATATATAAATTATTTTAAAAAGTAAGGTAAATTTCAAAAAAGAGTTCGATTTTGAAACGGTGTTATTTTTTTTCAATTAAATTACTAATTTTTTAATTTTTCTCAATAAGTCATTACGTTTTCAATTTTGACCAATTAACCAGTCAATTCGGTTGTCAGCTGACATGTCAATTTTGATGATATGGCGTTGACATGGCACCAATGTGTCCATTATCGGTTTCGATTATTTTGGTTCCTTAACCAAGCTCATCTTAAGTGAGCAAAAAATTGTTAGAACTGAACAAAATCGAAACCATTTATATATAACGGTTTGGTTCTCGGTTCTTCAAAAACATAATTTTCAGCTATCTTCTCAGTAATTTAGTAATTATTTTCTAGCTTCTAAAAGTAAATGTAACAGTTTATTTTCGATTATTTTAGTAATCAATGTAACGGTTTATTTTTCGTTCCAACGGAACCGAAACCAATTATGTGTGACGGTTTGGTTCTTGGTTTCATTAAAAACCTATTATCGGTTTTGGTTATTTTGGTTCATTAACCAAGCTCATCTTAAGTGAGAAAAATCCATTAGAACCGAACCAAATCGGAACCGATTATATATAACGGTTTCGTCCTCGGTTATTCAAAAACATAATTTTTAATTATTTTGTCAATAATATTAACTTAGTAATTATTTTCTAGCTTCTAAAAGTAAATGCAACAGTTTATTTTTGATTAGTTTATTAATAAATGTAACAGTTTATTTTTCGTTCCAACGAAACCGAAACTAATTATGTGTGATGGTTTGGTTCTTGTTTTTTTTTTAAAATCCATTATCGGTTTCGGTTATTTGGTTCATTAACCAAGCTAATCTTAAGTGAGCAAAAAAATCTTGGAACCGAACCAATTTTGTTTATATAAGGCTAATTAATATCTTATTTGTTAATTTCAAAAAAGACATTAAAAGTTTTCAGAAAATTTCAGTTTTGACACTTTGTTATTGTTTTTTCAATTAAGTCACTAAGTTTTTAATTTTTTCCAATTAAGACACTATGTTTTCAATTTTGACACCTTGATGTCACGTTAGCATGTCATCTCAGCGCCACATCATCAAGACTGACACGCCACCATGTCACTGAAAGGTTTTCTGCAAACCATGAACTAAATAACCTAAGTTCACATGCAACCTATAAGGATCTATGTTTTCTTCTAATTGAACATATAACAAAAATCTAGAGGCTAATAAAAGAAATTAAAGATTAAAACAGAAAAACCAACCTTATTTTCTTGGAAGCTGAGCAGCAAAATTATCTTGCCTCAAATGAAAGTCACACCCAAGCCGGGAGGTTTATGGACCGAAATTCCAGAGAGAAAATAATAGAATGAGCAACTGATAATGAGGTCTAGGGGTCCCTATTTATAGGGAACCAAGTGGCAAAGCTAGAAACCCTAGCCGCAGCCCATTTTCCGGATTATCTGTACGCGCGCCGCGGCCAAATCGTTTGCGCGTCGCGCGCCGCAATTCAACTATTGAATTTGTACGACTTTAATCCCTGACTTCCTGATTAATCTAATTAATGCCACAGAAATTAATCCAATTAATTTCTGATTAATTATTAATCAATTAATATTATTTCTTATTAATATATTATCTCCATAATATATTAACAAACAATATCTTGATTTATTAGTCATATAATAAATCAACCCTTTCTCTCTACTTAACTTTCCAACAAACCTCCAGCCATGAGGGCAACCCAAATGGACTGTGCTACTATTAATTAGGTAAATACTAATTATTAGTCATGGCTTAGACACCTAATCCAACAGTCTCCCACTTGGATAAGTCTATGACTATAATTACAAATTTAACCTCTAATTAACCAGCACTTTTAGCTTCCTAGAAACCGCTGCCAAACTCTGATCTAATCAGTTCTGTCCATAGATAAGTGATCAGATGATCCTCCGTCCAACAAGATATTTTCAAACTCAAGACATGGATAAAATCAATCCCGGTTTGACTCACTGTTTCTCGATATCCGATTTGCATATGACTCTTAGACTACCAATTTAGTCCCGGTTGGCCAACCATTTTAGTCAACTTCAAATTCATCGAGAGGCCTACAGGTATCTGTTCCCCGTTAGGGTCAAGGGACGAATAAGCTTTGACTCATATACTTATGTCTTTTACCAGACAAATCACTCACAACAATACGTTTTATAACACCGAGTTACCGATGCGTTTTCGTATTATCAATGAACAACCGTCTAGCAAATCATAACTCATATGTCTTAGCTTAAAGATCAAAAGATATTATCGTCTCAACATTGCTCGTGATGAAATCCATGAAGCAATCCATTGAGCGCGGGTTTATCCAATACTCAAATCTCCATTTCCAAGTACTCACGAATGGTGCAGCAATCCAATTGCCATGTCTAACTCCTTAGACAATCTATTACCAATTCATGACAGTCTTACTTCACACTTACTCCCAAAAGTGTAATCGACTGTGGATATTTGAATAATCCAATTATTCAGGAAGTAAAACATGCAAAATAAAACACAATGATAAAGTATTGACAAAATTTGTAAACCATTACTCATTAATAAATCTCCATTATTAAATCACAAAAGTCAAATACAATAACATTGTTACAAGTTTCAAAACCTATCTAATTACAAAAACTTATATCATCTCTTAATCCAATGCTCCTAGCATGCTGATTATGCTTAACCCTGCTCAGAGCCTTTGTCAAGGGATCTGCAGGATTATCTTCCGATGATACCCTCTTTACCACGAGGTGACCTTCTTCTACCTTATGCCTTATGTAGTGGTACTTTCTGTCAATATGCCTGGACTTTCCATGGTCTCGCGGTTCCTTTGTCAAGGCGACCGCACCTTCGTTATCGCAGAACAGTTCCACGGGCTCCTGAATACTCGGGACTACTCCAAGGTCACCGATGAAGTTCTTCAGCCAAGCCACTTCCTTTGACGCTTCACTTGCTGCTATATACTCTGATTCACAAGTAGAATCGGCCACCGTATTTTGCTTGGAACTTTTCCAAGTTACCGCTCCTCCGTTCAGAAGGAATACCCAGCCAGACTGAGACCGACCACTGTCTCTATCCGTCTAAAAACTGGCATCTGTATATCCTTCAATTCTCAAGGTATCACTGCCTCCAAGGACTAACACCATGTCCTTTGTTCTTCGCAGATACTTGAGTATATTCTTTACGGCTATCCAATGCGCCCTTCCAGGGTTTCCCTGGTACCGACTGACCATGCTCAGAGCAAAGGCCACGTCAGGGCGAGTACACGTCATAGCGTACATGATCGATCCTACAGCCGAAGCGTAAGGTACCCGACTCATTTCAGCTATTTTTTCGTCTGTACTCAGACTTTGAGTCTTACTCAATTTTGCATTACTTTGGATAGGTAGCTCTCCCTTCTTGGAATTTTCCATACTAAACCTTTTCAGTACCTTTTCCAAGTATGTGCCCTGACTAAGTCCAATCAGTCTCTTCTTCCTATCTCTCAAAATTCTTATCCCGAGAATATAGGCAGCCTCTCCTAGGTCCTTCATGGCGAAACATTTCCTAAGCCAAGCCTTGACATCTTGCAAGGTTGAAATATCGTTTCCCATGAGCAGTATGTCATCGACATACAGCACCAGAAAAGTGACTATACTCCCACTAGCCTTGACATATACGCAGGACTCATCCTCGCTCCTAGAGAAGCCAAACTCTTTGACTTTCTCATGGAAACAAAGATTCCAGCTGCGAGAAGCTTGCTTCAATCCGTAGATTGATCTCTCAAGCTTACACACCTTATTAGGATACTTTGCATCGACAAAACCCTCTAGCTGATTCATGTAAACATCCTCAGTCAACTTTCCATTAAGGAAGGCGGTTTTGACGTCCATCTGCCAAATTTCATAGTCATGAAATGCAGCTATGACCAGCATAATCCTAATAGACTTTATCTTGGCTACTGGTGAGAAGGTCTCGTCATAGTCAATCCCTGGGGTTTGAGTAAAGCCCTTCGCAACTAGTCTTGCCTTGAAAATGTGTACTTTGCCGTCCATGTCGGTCTTCTTCTTGAAGATCCATTTGCACCCGACTGTATTTCGACCCGGTACGTTGTCAACCAAGTTCCAAACTTGATTGTCATACATGGACTTGATCTCGCTATCCATGGCTTCTTTCCACTTGGCAGACTCAGGGCCCGCCACTGCTTCCTGGTAGTTAGCTGGTTCATCCAAATTTATCAGTGTCCTATCACTGACAAACGTGTCCCCATCCGAAGTTATATGGAACCCATAAAACTCGGGTGGCATGCTAACCCTACCGGAACGCCTAAGAGGTAAGGATACATCTGTCGGACCAACAGGAACTTCTTCATCATGTTAGTTACTAGTTTCTCCTAAGGTTGTGTCATCTGATGACTCTTGAATTTCTTCCAGATCAATGGTACTCCCACTGTCCTCTTTGAATATGAGCTCTCTCTCTCTCTCTCTCGAAAGACCGCTCGTCTAGCTACAAAGACCACGTCCTCACTCGGTCTGTAGAATAGATATCCAAAGGACTGTTTGGGATAACCAAGGAAGAAACACCTTTCGCTTCTTTCTACGAGTTTGTCTTGAGTCTCTCGTCTAACGAAAGCCTCACAACCCCAGACCTTGATGTGTGCTAACGAGGGAACTTTCCCCGTCCACATCTCATGAGGTGTTTTAGCAACCTCCTTAGTTGGGACAAGATTGAGGATATGGGCGGCAGTCTCTAAGGCATACCCCCAGAAGTGAATGGGAAGTGAAGCTCGACTCATCATGGAACGAACCATGTCCAACAGGGTTCGGTTGCGCCTCTCCGCAACACCGTTCAACTGTGGTGTCCTGGGAGTTGTCAACTGCGAAACTATTCCGCATTCCTTTAGATAGTCTAGGAACTCTATACTTAGATACTCTCCGCCTCTGTCGGACCTGAGCATCTTTATCTTCCTGCCTAATTGATTCTCTACCTCGTTCTTAAATTCTTTGAACTTTTCAAAGGTGTCCGACTTGTGCTTGATCAAGTAGATATAACCGTATCTACTAAAATCGTCGGTAAAGGTCACGTAGAACCGCGTGCCATCCTTTATGGTTGATCTGAATAGACCACACACATCCGTGTGAATGATGTCCAGCAGACCCTCACCTCTTTCAAAAGACCCTTTGAAAGGTGATTTAGTCATCTTGCCCAACAGACAAGATTCGCATACATCATCCGTCCTGAGGTCGAATGATTCCAACACTCCATCCTTTTGGAGTTGAGCGATGCGTTTCTTGCTGATGTGCCCGAGCCGACTATGCCACAGACATGCCTTTTCTACACCACTAGTAGAATCAATATAATTTACACTATGTCCTAAATTGTCAACACATTCAACAGTTTCATACACACCATCACAAGGATAAGCAGTAAAAATCAAAATACCATTTTTGAAAACAGAAATCGAACCAATTTTATTATTAAAAGAAAATTGAAATCCTTGTCTGAACAATGCGTGAAATGAAATAATGTTTCTTGCCATTTCTGGCGAATAGCAACAATTAAATAACTTTATACTAACATCACTACTGAGCACTAAACTGTAAACGCCGATCTTGGTAACAGGGGACGATCTCCTATTGCCCATGATCAAGTTCAGTCTACCGTGCTCCACCTCCCTGCTTTCCTTTAGGCCCTGCAGATCAGAACAAATGTGAAAACCACATCCTGTATCAAGGACCCAAGAATTAGAAGATGGTGAGTTTTATAGAGATAGTGTATATACCTGCTGTCGATGGCTTTACTTTCCCATCCTTGACATCCTGCAAGTATTTGGGGCAGCTTCTCTTCCAATGGCCCTTCTCTTTGCAGTAAAAACAATTGGCTTCATCGGGGTTGGCCACACAAGGAATCTGGGAAGACTTGGTTCTCGAGCCGATGCTTGACGACCCGACCTGAACCTTTTCCCTCCAATTTTGCTTAGGAGGGCCCTTCCTCTTCTTTCCTTTGCCACTTCCAATGGCTAGGACGGGCTGATTAACCGAGGGTACACTTTTACCCTTCATCCCATCCTCAGCAACTCGAAGCATGCGATGCAACTCAATCAGGTTAGCCTGATTGTTGTTTCAAATGATAAGCCAGCCTGAACTGGTCATAAGAACTCGGTAATGAGTTAAGCACTATGTCTACGGCCAACTCCTCAGATACAGGCATCGCAAGCTTTCTAAGCCGCTCCACGTAACCTTGCATTCTTTGCACATGAGCGCAGATGGACTCTCCATCTTTAGGTTTGCTGTTCGTGAAGTCCTTGACCACCTCGCACCTTTCGATGCGCTCTTGCTTGCGGAACTTTTCCGCAAGCTCCTTGTGCATCTCAAAGGGCCAGTAGTCTTCATATATCCTTTGCAATTCGGGGTTCATTGTGGCGATCATGATGCAGGCCACTTTGGTTGCATCATCAGTATGTTTTTGGTACAAGGCAATTTCCTCGGGAGTAGCAGTTTCAGGGTCAATATCGACAAGCTCGGTCTCGAGGACATACTCTTTGTTCTCGTACCTCAGAGCCATCTTGATATTTCTAATCCAGTCATTGTAGTTTGTCCCGTTCAATTAAACCTTGGAACACAGTGAGAGGATAGAGGGAACACTGGAGTTTGAGTGGGGAGCGGATTGATCAGCAGAAGACATCTATAAAAGAAGGTAAGTTTAATTAGATACTTGTCGGTCCTTATAATAACCCAATATAAAATAAGGCTAGGATCCAACTATAACAATTTGCAACATAGAATAGGGATGCCGTAATCTATAAGCAAATTTTATAAAGGTAAGCGAATGACGATTCAGCCAATTCCACTTCGGAAAAATAATCTTATTATAAATGGAATTCCTAGTTTCTTTTGAGATTTATTGAACTGTTCAATAGCATGTTTAATCTCGGATATGCCCCACCGTTTGTGACTGGGATGCCGAGGATCACAAAACGGGTGTGAATAACCATGCAAATTAGCTTGGTACTCTCGGGGTCCATTATCATCTCAAATTGATGTGCCGGTAAACCACACGCGCTCCATCAACAATGATAACACCCGAGACACCCATCGCCACTCTTTATGAACCCCCATTGGTGTGCCGGTAAACCACACACGCTCCACCAACGTTTCATAAAGTGCAATGTGCAATTTCATGGGGTAGCATCAAATTCACATTTTCCTTAAAGTAACTAAATTGGGATTTTGTGTAAAGGTTCTAGTACTTTGATCATTATACTTTTAATGATTAAGTGGTCCTATCAAAACTGTTCGGCTAACGACCCTCCACTGATCAGGCGAGCGGTGGGTGAGAGTGTTCACCCATTAGACTGCCATTTTATAGGCAGCCGCCTTATACCCACTTTATAGACCAGCTTCGTGAATGAGGCCTACTATTGAATTGACTGACCAATTTTATCTTATACATATAGTATTAACAATTAATAACATATATAAGATGTATTTTAAAACCCTTTAAAATATTCAAGGTTTATCTTTTAATTTTACCAAATTTAACAATTAAATTTTAAATTAAATTAAACCTTAAAGTCGATTTAATCAATTTTAATTACCAATTAATTAAATTAATTAAATCTAAATATTTTAAACATTTTAAAATATTTTTTCTGGATTTTTCTTATTAATTTTTCGACAATTTAAAATTAATTAAATCCCTTTTGAATTATCTTTTAATTAACAATTAATTAAATTAATTCAAATGAAGATAGGTTTATCCAAATTAATCAAATTAATTAAAACCTATCCTAAACCCCCTAAAAATCGATTTCAAATAATCGGGTTTAAGGTTATCCATTTAATTAACAAATAAGGTTACCAAAAATAGAAAACCTCCTAAAACCCTAATATCAATTTTCGAAATTAGCAAGGGGGGGGGGGGGTTAGGGTTTCCAAAACCCTAATCCTAGAAATCGATCCTGATAATAATTAGGGTTTATAGGCTTTAAACCCTAAAATAGTTATAGCAATTCAACAAGAAAACAAAACAGGCTCTGATACCACTGAAAGGTTTTCTGCAAACCATGAACTAAATAACCTAAGTTCACATGCAACCTATAAGGATCTATGTTTTCTTCTAATTGAACATATAACAAAAATCTAGATGCTAATAAAAGAAATTAAAGATTAAAACAGAAAAACCAACCTTATTTTCTTGGAAGTTGAGCAGCAAAATTATCCTGCCTCAAATGAAAGTCACACCCAAGCCGGGAGGTTTATGGACCGAAATTCCAGAGAGAAAATAATAGAATGAGCAACTGATAATGAGGTCTAGGGGTCCCTATTTATAGGGAACCAAGTGGCAAAGCTAGAAACCCTAGCCGCAGCCCATTTTCCGGATTATCTGTACGCGCGCCGCGGCCAAATCGTTTGCGCGCCGCGCGCCGCAATTCAACTATTGAATTTGTACGACTTTAATCCCTGACCTCCTGATTAATCTAATTAATGCCATAGAAATTAATCCAATTAATTTCTGATTAATTATTAATCAATTAATATTATTTCTTATTAATATATTATCTCCATAATATATTAACAAACAATATTTTGATTTATTAGTCATATAGTAAATCAACCTTTTCTCTCTACTTAACTTTCCAACAAACCTCCAGCCATGAGGGCAACCCAAATGGACTGTGCTACTATTAATTAGGTAAATACTAATTATTAGTCATGGCTTAGACACCTAATCCAACAGTCACGTCAGCTGACAACCGGGTTGACCGGTCAAGTGGTCAAAATTGAAACAAAATTGCAAACATAGTGACTTAATTGAGAAAAATTAAAAAGTTAGTGACTTAATTGAAAAAAATAACACAGTGTCAAAATCGAACTTTTTTAAAAACCTAGTGTCTTTTTTGTAATTTACCCTAAAAACTAAGGGGACCCTTACTTATAAAAAAACGCCTTATTTGAAGTTACTGGAAAGTTGTTTTAAAAAGTCCTTATCACATAGCAAAACACTTTTTTCAGGCTTATTGACTTTTTGAAAAATCAATAAGCTCCTTTGATAAGAAATTTCAAACACCCTTATAGTGAACACAAGGAGTTATAATAGAGATCCTACATGGAAATGATGTAGCAGAGTAGAAGCTCAAAGCGTGGAGACAATTTAACGACTCAATGCATACATCATTTATATATATGTGTGTGTGTGTGTGTGTGGTGTGTGTGTGTGTGTGTGTGTGTGTGTGTGTGTGTGTGTGTGTGTGTGTGTGTGTGTGTATATATATATATATATATATATATATATATATATATATATATATATATATATATATATATATATATATATATATATATATATATATATATATACTAGGCGCATACGTGTGCAATGTAGCGAACGGCGAGTAGTTTCAATACGGTTACGTAACGAACGTTTTATGTAGGGAGGGGGGAGAGGGGATTTGTTTCATCCCGTGCGATGCGGTGGATGTCGATTTGTTTCATTCCGTCGAATAGGTTTTTAGCAACCATGATGACAAGTAGTTTCCTTTGGGAAATATATCATATTTAATATAGTGGATGTCGGGGGAAGAGGTGGCGTCAATAGCTTACTTTCATCATATACCTAATCTCAATGATTATTTTTTTTAGTTGGAAACATGTTATAGTTCAAATAACATATCATTAAAATGATTATCATCAATATAGATATCTATATGCTATGCACACTTTTGGACGAGTGGCTAAAAACTTTTTGACGAATAATTTTATTTAATAAATTTATGACTATAATTATTGTTTAAGTTTCTATTATAAACTATCACAAAATATATTACTTGGAAATACAATTCTTTTTTTTTTATAGAAATCAGCTCTAGTTTGATTTTAGTTTTTATGTAAGGTATGTATATATATATTATGGAATGCGATGCTAATAGTAAGACTACACGGAATGAGGCTTCAATGCTGATGGCATTGCCTATGTGGCACTTCAATGGCCAATGGCAAATCATTCCACATTATAGGCGAAAATTCATAGGCATCACTTTCAATTTCCCTTTCTTTCTTTGCCATAAACACCACACCACCACTCCACATTGTAGGCATCCAAATATATTTTCGTGGGCATCCTACGTGGCGCCTACGTGGCGACCGATGGCGATGGTTTCGTAGGCAACCACTCCGCTTAGCCTAATATGACTTCTCCTTCCATGTAAACACACATTTATTTTCTAAGCTTGTATTGGATTGACTAATTTCTACATAAACTTTTAAAAAAAGTTTAAAAATGCAAAACAAAAATAATTACATGGTGTTTTGTTTTATATGCAGTAACTATTTATCGTATAAAATCATAATTAACGAAATTAATTATACATGAAAAATTATATGTCACGACTATTTACCTATATATAGCTGTTAAATTATTTTCATTTTGTTATTTGTATATGTTTCGACTTAATCGAATCAACTTCGGCTAGAATATCTTTTTAGCCATTACAAGTTTTTATTGCATAAACATTGGAAATTACAAATATAAAAGCATAAAACATCTAAAGTATTGTTTTAGTTTATTTGATTAATACTATCGTTATTAACACTTTACATCGAATAAACGTTGACTATGCTTATTTTATTTTACTATTATCGAACGGTTACCGTTCTTAATAAATGTCATGTATAATGGATACAAAATAAATTGCTCAAATATGAAATTTTGGTTTGCCAAAACGTAATAACAAGATAGTAAATTGGTCGAAGTTTTGTTATTTGAATTTAGTCGGTAGAATATAAAATGTAAAATTGAGATTTTGAGTTTAATAAAAGAAATTATTATATCTAAGAATAAAATTTATAACATATTAGATTGAAAAATTAATCTAAACTTTTGTTAATATAAAAAAACTTGCTTTATGGAAAAAGGTTTGACGTAAAAATCGACCTAATTTTTTTATATATTAAGATAACTTGAGAAAAGACCATCTAATAAAAATGTTTAATTAAATATATACAATAAATTTTTACATAGTCTATGATATTATATAAAAAGGGTGATTATGAAGCAAAATATGGTTTGTTAAAGGTTGGAGACTTGGGCTCTGTTTGGTTCGTGGGATTTCTCAGGATTTGTATTTTAAATCCTACGAAATCCTATGTTTGGTTTGAGAATAAATATGTAATTTAAAATGCTGAGACTTTTAAAAATGACTTAAAATCCCATGAATGAGGGATTTGTAAATACCGTGTCTCCCCCCGCATTTAAAATTCCATGAATGAAATATTTGTTTTTTAATCTCCGGCCACTCCACAGTCGCCACCGCGTATACCTCCGGCCACCCTACTAATGTTGCCGCTGCTGCCTTGATCTCCGGCCACCCCACCGCTGCTGACGCCACCTCCACCTACTCCCGCCGACGCTCAGTGTAAGAACCCGCAAAAAGTTGTAAAAAGGGTAAAATGGTCTTTTGTCATATTATAAGACCATTATGTAAAATAATATGTTGTTTGTAAAATAAGAATGTAAGAAATAAAAGTTTATGTAAAATTTGGAGTTTTACCGCGTGAATAGTAAAATTTGACCAAAAAGGACAAAATGGTCATTTGACATGGAAATGACCAAAATGTCAAGAAAATGTCAAGTTAGAAGTTAATGGAATTTTGTATGCAAGATTTTGGGTCTTAGGACCATTTTTGTAGAGAAGTGGAAAGAGTAGGGACTAGAATGTAAATATTTTATAAAATTAAAATATAAATAAGATGGTTAATCAACTCTCATCTCCAGAAGATCATAGAAGAGTCTAGAGAGAGCGAGAGAAAGTACGGGAAGAACACGAACGATCAGGAAGAAGTGTACGAATCAAGTTCCAAGTTTGAAGATTTAAGCTTCAAAAGGTAAGAGATTATATGTTCCAAGCTTATTTCATCCAAATTAGTGAACGGGAGTTGAGTCTTGATTTCTGAATTTTCCAGAAATCATGATTCTAATGTAATCATCTAACTTATCTTGCTCAAAATCATCAATTCAACAAGTTCTAGTAATTGAATATGTTGAAAAATCAAGAAAAGATGATTTTGGTTCAAGAACATCAAGCCACGGGTTTGGATGAATAAGTGATTTTGATGAGTCTAATAGGTTAGAAATGATGAAAGAAACTTGTATTAATAAGTAATTCCATGGAATTGAAGATTTGATGCAAAAATGATGAAATGAGTTTTTAACTCAAGAACCCTAGAAATGGGTTTAAGAGATGAAACTGATTTTCTATAGTTCTTATGGTCTTGTTAAGTCAAACATGACATAAAAGATGCAAGAAATCAGTTTCAAGCTCTTAAAATCTAATAAATTGATTTTTGGTGAAAAATGGGGTTTTCGGAAGAATTTTCAAGTTTATAAAGATGATTTTATGATTTTGAAGTTTAAAGTTAAGTATAAGTTGGTATTTAGGGCCTGAAAATGACCCTAAACTGATTAAGTCAAGTATTAAGAGCTTAATGGGGTGAATAGTGAAACTGCAGTTTGAAAAATCGCCAAGAATAGCAATGTACTTATGCTTCGCGACGCGACCACCCTTAGGGTCGCAACGCGACCTGGCGGCAGGAAATTAAGAAGCTTCTGTCCAATTTTTGAGATTTGAACTCGTTGCTAGACATGTCCGTTTGACCTGAAATTTATACCATAGGCTTAAAATGGTATGAAACCACGTAGAAAATTTTTAAATTCAAAATACGACCCCTCTGGTGTACTGTAGCAAAATACGCGTATTTCAGGGAAAATTTTAAAATGAGTTAATAAGGGTTATACACTTGTTTATGACCTGAAGTTGTATCATATGAGACCCTAGAACTGTAGAGTCAGTTGTGGTATGTATTTATTAAATAAGTAAATGTATATGTGATACTTGTATAGGTGGTGCTTCAAATACAGTTGAGCACGGAAAGGGAAAAGGTGTACGAGAAACATAGTGGTTTATAGCAGAACCAATGTGAGTTTTATGAGGATTTTCCTAGTACACAGCAAAATGATATTTTCAGAAAATGAGATTTCCAAATGTTTTTAAATGTTAAAGTTTGGAAACAGTTTTAAAAAGTAGCTCTACACAAGAGCTAAGTGTTTTTAAGCAGATTTTAAGGCAGTGTAGTTTGTAAAGTTATTTTGAAAGAAGCTCCATATGAGAGCTAAAGATATTGAAGTTAGTTTTAAAGTGATTTTCGAGAGTATGAGTCAAAGAGTTAAAGTTTGAGCTTGTTTTGAAATTGTGTCCGTATTTGACCAATTTGAGATGAAATGAAGAAAGTAATGAGATAAGATGTAACGACCCAAAAATCTTGAATTTATATTCGAGAAAATAATTAAGGGAAAGATTAAAATATTTTGAAAGTTTTAAAATAATTTATTGGGAATTGTAGCAAAATTCCAAGAGTTTGGAGAAAAATGGTGAAAAAGGGTAATTTGGTCATTTTACCATGAAAAGGGTAAAATGGTCTTTTGACCCATTATAAGACCATTATGTAAGATAATATGTGTTCGTGAAATAATAATATAAGAAATAAGAGATTATGTGAAATTTGAAGTTTTACCGCATGAATAGTGAAATTTGACCAAAAAGGGCAAAATGGTCATTTGACATGAAAATGACCAAATTGTCAAGAAAATGTTAAGTTGGTAGTTAGTGGAACCTTGTTTGTAAGATTATGGGTTTTAGGACTAGATTTGAACAAAGGAAGAAGGCTAGGGACTAAAATGTAACTATTTTATAAAACATTAAATATAAAAACATATGAGAGTTAATTCTCTCATTTTCAGAAAACTTGTGAGGATTCTAGAGAGAACGAGAGAGCTCTGGAGAAGTATACGAGCGGTCAAGAAGAGTTGAAGATCAAAATTCCAAGAATTGAAGAAATTGAGCTTCAAAAGGGTAAGAAGATCATGATCTTAGTTTGTGTTTAACCCATCTTCTTCATGGATGAAACTGAAATTCGAAAATCAAGTTGTGGATGAGATTATTTCAGTGATTCCACTCTTTTAGTCATGCTCAAACATCATTTAAATACACATCTCTCAAAGGATGTTGTAGAATTTAAGAAAAATGATGATTTTGTTCAAGAACCCTAGAAATTGGGGTTTTGTTCAACCTATGAATTCAATGAAATTGATGGGTTATAATTGATGTTTTGGATGAAAGGAACCACATATAATTGTTCTTAATGATTCCAATTGGTATGTTGGAATTAGAAGGGTGGAATGGAATCAAGGAAATAAGAACTTAATTTTCGTCATCATGTGTGCAGCCATGGAAACAAATGCAGTACACCTTCGTTAACCGTTAGATCATCATGAAATTTGGATCGTAGCTTCCTAACACATAGTTCTTAAATCTGAACGGTGGAGATCTTCATTGGTGTAGTGTACTGAATTCTGCAGCGGTTTTAATTCGCTGAACTGTAGGTAATGTTTACCATTGAGCTATGTTTTTGTTTCTACTGTTTTGGTTCTGTTTTTGATAATTCATATAAAATCGTGTGAGTGTCCATTCTGGATGATCTCTATATCCCTAGAATGGTAACTGAGTCTAGTTTCTTCATCCAGAAGCTCTTGGACTAACGCGGACCTTAAGTTATGTGAAAGTTGCAATCTTCACTGACTGGTCCAGGGGTGCACTGTGCAGTGACTTCTGATTTGTAAAATTCATAACTGATAGTAGGAGAATCATTTAAGGGCAAGGCCAGTGGGAATAGTTCAGTATATGTGTCTAGTTTGTTCACACCGAATTTCAGAACCCAGGGCCTTCTGATTATCATTCTTGGTTAATATCTTTGAGGGTAGGTCATGTAACTGTTTTTGTAATTTGTGGTGACATGGTGGATTTTTCATTTGCAAATGGAAAATGAAAATGACCTGAGGTCAGGCCCTGTGACCTTATCATTGGGTCTAGTTCCAACATGATTTTTATTAAGTTTAATATCTGAGTTTTCCTTGGTCATCTGTTGCAAATCCGGTTATGGGATAAAAAATCAGCATTGCTGTCAAACCTTTCTTTTTGTGGTTTTAACCTTGGTTGTGGGTTTAGAATTTGGCAACGAATGTCGGGACCTTTACAAACTTATTAAAGATAATTAATAACCTTAATGATGTATTTCTAAAGTAAAGAGAGGGTATAGTGGAACACGGTACGTGTCGAGTATCGGGAAAATACATGTATACTTATATAATTATAAGTAATAAATGTAAACGTTAATTCGTTCTAAGCAGTCCCATGTGGAATGTAGGTTCGGGAAAGAAGAAGAGTTATTGAGTATCACGTGCTTGTGTGTGCGACCTACTTTTACGTATCAGGTGAGTACATGCAGTATTTTTACCCATTCTGGGGTACATGGCAAGTAAGTATTTTCAAGATTTCTTATAAAATTTCTATATGTGAAATTATATGCAAGAGTATTATCTCTAACTCGTTTGTGAAAGTATAATGTTATATTTGAAGTTAAGTTTTGGTCTATGAGCCAGCTATGTGAAAGTATGTTTTGGTCTATGAACCAAATATGTGAAAGTATATTTTAAATACAAGTTATACATGTTGAAAGTATGGATAGGCATATAGCCATAAAATGTTTAAGAAGTATGTTTTGCTTACAAATATTATATGTTTTCAAGTATGAAAGGGCATATAGCCACAAGATGTTTGGAAATTATGATTTGACATTAAGCCTAAAATGTTATAAAGACGTGTTTTGAACATATGATTTATGTGAAACGAAAGTTATATATTTGGCATCTAGCCATAAAGACATAAAATGATATAATCTGGCATTTAGCCACAAGTTTATATGTTTATGAGAAATGTTCAATCAAGCAGCAAGTTTTTGTATGACTGGTAATTGTAGCAAGCAACGTTAGTAAGGGAACTATGTTCCAACCTACCCGGGTTAGGTAAGGGGTCTACTGGGGACAAGCCCCATCGCGAAGTAGATCGCCTCAGCACTTCTATGGTGAGGATTGATCCGTTCTTTCTAGCCATAGAGACTTGGGGTATCACTTATAGTGATTAAAGCCCTAAGTATAAAAATCCAGCAAGCTTATAAAACCAGTCAAAGAAAGTATGAAAGAAGCTAGTTTTGAAAGATATAATATGAAATGGTTTTGAAAGATAAAAGTTATAGTATATTAATACAATAAAGTTTTGGCGAATGTTTATATTATGAAATTTTTATACAAGGTTGAAAAAGAAGTTTAATGTTTGTGTCTAAAACTCATGTAACTCACGAGACATTTTGTCTTACGTATTCTATGTTTTGCCATGTATTCCAGGTTAAAATGATTTGCTATAAAAGGGATGAAGTTTAGCCGGAGTGGAGCTCGAGTTAGCTCCTAATATGGACTCAAGGTTTAATCCTTTCTTGCTTACTATGGTTAGTTTTGATATGGATTTGTACACCCACTGTATTAAGCATTTAAATTATCGGTTTTTGATAAACCGTATTTTTGTATTCCTTTATTTTTACGAAAAAAAACCATAGTATTTAAAAACAATAGAAATGGGGTGTCACAAGTTGGTATCAGAGCCCTAGTTTAAGCGAATTAGGATTGGATCGTTCCACTCCTAGGCTTAGACTTGTGAAATAAGGTGTAGAGTGAGTTTATTAGTTTTATAATGTCTTAAGAAATTAAGACATTGTTTGTTAGTAGAATTGTATGAGTATATTTATGAGTAAAATAAACTAACTGATACCAGTAAACAGTGAAACCGAGTGGAAGCATCGGGATCAACACGTGTAGGTGATTATGGTAATATGGGCCCGTATTATCATAATCACAGGATGCGTATTGAGCCTAGTGAAGCCACAAAGGAATACTGTAAAACTGGTAGAAGAAGTAGTAAGCTAATATTTATGGCATGTCTAGGGAATGACATATAATATATATTATACAATTAAGAACTTGTAAATACATGGTAGGAAGTATTTGAGACAATGAGTTATATCTTATTGTCAAGTTAGAATCATAATATGACTAAAAACATGTAAAATTGGTGATTAAGTTCTTGACAGCTTTGACTTTTTATAAGAGTCAAACTTAGAATGCAACTATGAAATTACTTGGACTATGTATGAGATATCTTGAAATTGAGCGTGGAATTATGAAATACTATATGTAATAAGCTAGAAACACCAAAGAATCAACATTTGTAGAGTTGGTTTGCTAGGTAGCAATAAAGGACAAAATTGACTTGTAAAAGTCTAAAATGGGACAATAGTTGGGAATTTATATTTGTAATCAAGAAGCTAGTAAATATGACTTATGAAACCTGCTAACACCACAAGATGATAACATTGATTTGGGGATACGAGTATTTGGGTTAAACATCATATAAAACACCATTTAGTCGTAAAAAGACTATAATTGCAATATTTTAGTTAAATTTGCCGTTTTAAGTCAAATGAAAGAAAGTTTAAGAAATAACCCCAAGACTTGAACAACATGATTCATTGTCATGTTATTATACTATACTAAAAGGAAATTGAAGGTTTGGGTCAAGAAAAGTTATGTAATAATAAGAATGAAAATAAGAAAGTATTCTGACAGAACTTTTATGTCAACTTAAACTGTAAAACTGTACAAATCTACAGGTCCAAAAATTTTGTGGCATACATGAAAAGAAAGCTACAGATGTCTAGTTTCTAAATCAAAAAGCGGTGATTCGTTTCGATTCTCCTAGAATGAGTTATGTCGTTTTTCGTACATGGTATTCTGTTTCGGTAAATTCTGTCCCACTTGGGAATATGAATGTATATGTTAATATAATGCTCAAATAATTGAAAGAAAACCATTATTGGTATATAGTGATGTATTATAAGTAATTAGAAGTGTTAAAGAACAGAATAGAAGTCTAAATAACTTAATGAAATAAGTTTAGAAATGTTACAATACGTATGAAAACTTGTATTGGTTTTATGATTTTACCTTGAATATAAAATGTTATGGTTATGTAATTAATAAAAGAAAGAAGATTTTATGGGGATTAAGAGTATGTAAAAGAGTTTGTGAATATCACAAACATAATGTGATATTAATTTATTAGAAAACTTGAGTTTTGGTTAAGTCTAAAAATGACTTAATCGGAAATGATTAAACTAAAAAGTTACCGTTTTAGCAAATACGAAACCGTATGGGTATGGAATGAATTTATATCAACATTTATGTGTTGTTGGGTGGTTTTGGTAACAAAATATGTAAAAAGTGTAATGTTTAAAAATAATTTTTTATTTTATTAATTTTAACGGCAAAATTGTTAAAAGTAGAATATAAGAGCGAAACGGAATAGGTTTTGACATCTAAGCATTAATATTGCTTAATAAACATGTTAAGATAAGAAAATTACTAAAATTACATGTTAAAACCCAAGAAATCACATTTAGGCAAAGTAGGATGCCTAAATAAGAAAACGGACAAAAAAAAAAAAAGTCGAAACGAAAAATGGTGTAAAAGGTTCCATGAAGCTTTATAATTGTTCTAAACACTATTAGTATATTGTTGGGTTATATAACACTGACTTAAACAAACGTTTACATGAATTTTGGATTAAATTGTCAAAATGGGACAAAATGGCAAAAATGTCCAAAATGACTATTATGCTTTAAGAGTCACATTTAAACCTTGGAATGGAATTAGATAATGCTAGAAAGAGTTTATATATGATTTATCACATATAATGTGTTTAGTTGTGTAATTAGTTCTAACATCTTAATAAAATGGGAATGATACGCGTATCTAAGAAGATAAGAAGTGTACTCATAAGAGTACTGTAAGAAAGTTGAAGAATGAAAAAGACATGATTATATTAGTAAGTATAATGAATAAGTGTACTCATAAGAGTACTGTAAGAAAGTTGAAGAATGAAAAAGACATGATTATATTAGTAAGTATAATGAATAAATGAGACCGAAATCGTATAAATAATAAATGAGGACAAAAAGAAGCATTTAGGCTGCTAATATGTGAATTGTAAAAGTATTATAAGAAAAAGTGACATAATACATGTAATTCATGGGAAATAAGTGAAATCACTTCATAGTATGGTAATGGGTAAGAAGTATGAGAAATTGAAATTTCATAAACTATGAATTAAGAACGAAAGTAATAATTGAGTCATTAATAAAAGTTAAGACGTGAAAGTAGTATATGTACAGAGTGATACGGGATATGTAGTTATAGAAAGTAATACATGTAGATTAAAGAGTGGAAAAGAATGTGGAAACTTTATAACATATATCTAAGAAGATAAGAAGTGTACTCATAAGAGTACTGTAAGAAAGTTGAAGAATGAAAAAGACATGATTATATTAGTAAGTATAATGAATAAATGAGACCGAAATCGTATAAATAATAAATGAGGACAAAAAGAAGCATTTAGGCTGCTAATATGTGAATTGTAAAAGTATTATAAGAAAAAGTGACATAATACATGTAATTCATGGGAAATAAGTGAAATCACTTCATAGTATGGTAATGGGTAAGAAGTATGAGAAATTGAAATTTCATAAACTATGAATTAAGAACGAAAGTAATAATTGAGTCATTAATAAAAGTTAAGACGTGAAAGTAGTATATGTACAGAGTGATACGGGATATGTAGTTATAGAAAGTAATACATGTAGATTAAAGAGTGGAAAAGAATGTGGAAACTTTATAACATATATCTAAATTTGGTTTAAGTAAAATGTCCGTTAAGGAACAAAATTTTACAAAGAAAGATTTCGTGTATTTTATAAACCTTGCTTACATGCAATTTATGTCTAACCGTATTTGGAAAAGTTTTATAAGTAAAGAATATGATTAATATAATCTCATGAATTTTTGGTAAACATATGAGAAGAAATTACCAAGTAAGCTGCTATTTTTGATAAGAATATGAAAGTATGAAATCACTTTGTAAAATAAGCTCTATTAAAAGCTTTATGTATGAATGAAATGAGGTAAAAAGATATATAATTAGAACATGAGATAAATGGATTCTTGAGGAAACGAAGCTGAACTATGAGACATCTTATGAGAAATTGAAAGTAGAAACCTCCAAAGGTTGATTAAAAAAAAATCATAACCAACTAAGGAAGAAAATAGTAAAAAGATAAAAGAATAAAGAATGTGACTATGGGTTGATAAAAGGAAATATTTACTAAAAACCAAACTTAGGCCGAGGGCCTTTAAAAAGGAGAAGGGAGAAGTGATTCCTTAAATTAATAGTTGTATGATGATTCCGAGGACGGAATCCCAATAAGGGGGAGGTAGTTGTAACGACCCAAAAATCTTGAATTTATATTCGAGAAAATAATTAAGGGAAAGATTAAAATATTTTGAAAGTTTTAAAATAATTTATTGGGAATTGTAGCAAAATTCCAAGAGTTTGGAGAAAAATGGTGAAAAAGGGTAATTTGGTCATTTTACCATGAAAAGGGTAAAATGGTCTTTTGACCCATTATAAGACCATTATGTAAGATAATATGTGTTCGTGAAATAATAATATAAGAAATAAGAGATTATGTGAAATTTGAAGTTTTACCGCATGAATAGTGAAATTTGACCAAAAAGGGCAAAATGGTCATTTGACATGAAAATGACCAAATTGTCAAGAAAATGTTAAGTTGGTAGTTAGTGGAACCTTGTTTGTAAGATTATGGGTTTTAGGACTAGATTTGAACAAAGGAAGAAGGCTAGGGACTAAAATGTAACTATTTTATAAAACATTAAATATAAAAACATATGAGAGTTAATTCTCTCATTTTCAGAAAACTTGTGAGGATTCTAGAGAGAACGAGAGAGCTCTGGAGAAGTATACGAGCGGTCAAGAAGAGTTGAAGATCAAAATTCCAAGAATTGAAGAAATTGAGCTTCAAAAGGGTAAGAAGATCATGATCTTAGTTTGTGTTTAACCCATCTTCTTCATGGATGAAACTGAAATTCGAAAATCAAGTTGTGGATGAGATTATTTCAGTGATTCCACTCTTTTAGTCATGCTCAAACATCATTTAAATACACATCTCTCAAAGGATGTTGTAGAATTTAAGAAAAATGATGATTTTGTTCAAGAACCCTAGAAATTGGGGTTTTGTTCAACCTATGAATTCAATGAAATTGATGGGTTATAATTGATGTTTTGGATGAAAGGAACCACATATAATTGTTCTTAATGATTCCAATTGGTATGTGGGAATTAGAAGGGTGGAATGGAATCAAGGAAATAAGAACTTAATTTTCGTCATCATGTGTGCAGCCATGGAAAAAAATGCAGTACACCTTCGTTAACCGTTGGATCATCATGAAATTTGGATCGTAGCTTCCTAACACATAGTTCTTAAATCTGAACGGTGGAGATCTTCATTGGTGTAGTGTACTAAATTTTGCAGTGGTTTTAATTCGCTGAACTGTAGGTAATGTTTACCATTGAGCTATGTTTTTGTTTCTACTGTTTTGGTTCTGTTTTTGATAATTCATATAAAATCGTGTGAGTGTCCATTCTGGATGATCTCTATATCCCTAGAATTGTAACTGAGTCTAGTTTCTTCATCCAGAAGCTCTTGGACTAACGCGGACCTTAAGTTATGTGAAAGTTGCAATCTTCACTGACTGGTCCAGGGGTGCACTGTGCAGTGACTTCTGATTTGTAAAATTCATAACTGATAGTAGGAGAATCATTTAAGGGCAAGGCTAGTTGGAAAAGTTCAGTATATTTGTCTAGTTTGTTCACACCGAATTTCAGAACCCAGGGCCTTCTGATTATCATTCTTGGTTAATATCTTTGAGGATAGGTCATGTAACTGTTTTTGTAATTTGTGGTGACATGGTGGATTTTTCATTTGCAAATGGAAAATGAAAATGACCTGAGGTCAGGCCCTGTGACCTTATCATTGGGTCTAGTTCCAACATGATTTTTATTAAGTTTAATATCTGAGTTTTCCTTGGTCATCTGTTGCAAATCCGGTTATGGGACAAAACATCAGCATTGCTGTCAAACCTTTCTTTTTGTGGTTTTAACCTTGGTTGTGGGTTTAGAATTTGGCAACGAATGTCGGGACCTTTACAAACTTATTAAAGATAATTAATAACCTTAATGATGTATTTCTAAAGTAAAGAGAGGGTATAGTGGAACACGGTACGTGTCGAGTATCGGGAAAATACATGTATACTTATATAATTATAAGTAATAAATGTAAACGTTAATTCGTTCTAAGCAGTCCCATGTGGAATGTAGGTTCGGGAAAGAAGAAGAGTTATTGAGTATCACGTGCTTGTGTGTGCGACCTACTTTTACGTATCAGGTGAGTACATGCAGTATTTTTACCCATTCTGGGGTACATGGCAAGTAAGTATTTTCAAGATTTCTTATAAAATTTCTATATGTGAAATTATATGCAAGAGTATTATCTCTAACTCGTTTGTGAAAGTATAATGTTATATTTGAAGTTAAGTTTTGGTCTATGAGCCAGTTATGTGAAAGTATGTTTTGGTCTATGAACCAAATATGTGAAAGTATATTTTAAATACAAGTTATACATGTTGAAAGTATGGATAGGCATATAGCCATAAAATGTTTAAGAAGTATGTTTTGCTTACAAATATTATATGTTTTCAAGTATGAAAGGGCATATAGCCACAAGATGTTTGGAAATTATGATTTGACATTAAGCCTAAAATGTTATAAAGACGTGTTTTGAACATATGATTTATGTGAAACGAAAGTTATATATTTGGCATCTAGCCATAAAGACATAAAATGATATAATCTGGCATTTAGCCACAAGTTTATATGTTTATGAGAAATGTTCAATCAAGCAGCAAGTTTTTGTATGACTGGTAATTGTAGCAAGCAACGTTAGTAAGGGAACTATGTTCCAACCTACCCGGGTTAGGTAAGGGGTCTACTGGGGACAAGCCCCATCGCGAAGTAGATCGCCTCAGCACTTCTATGGTGAGGATTGATCCGTTCTTTCTAGCCATAGAGACTTGGGGTATCACTTATAGTGATTAAAGCCCTAAGTATAAAAATCCAGCAAGCTTATAAAACCAGTCAAAGAAAGTATGAAAGAAGCTAGTTTTGAAAGATATAATATGAAATGGTTTTGAAATATAAAAGTTATAGTATATTAATACTATAAAGTTTTGGCGAATGTTTATATTAGAAATTTTTATACAAGGTTGAAAAAGAAGTTTAATGTTTGTGTCTAAAACTCATGTAACTCACGAGACATTTTGTCTTACGTATTCTATGTTTTGCCATGTATTCCAGGTTAAAATGATTTGCTATAAAAGGGATGAAGTTTAGCCGGAGTGGAGCTCGATTTAGCTCCTAATATGGACTCAAGGTTTAATCCTTTCTTGCTTACTATGGTTAGTTTTGATATGGATTTGTACACCCACTGTATTAAGCATTTAAATTATCGGTTTTTGATAAACCGTATTTTTGTATTCCTTTATTTTTACGAAAAAAAACCATAGTATTTAAAAACAATAGAAATGGGGTGTCACATAAGAACTAAAGCAAAGAAAGCAATGAGAGTCAGTTGTCCGGACTAGGATCACCCACATAATCGGGAGATCTGAAGACACTACTGGGGTGGTACCTCCCGTCGCGAAGTAGTTGTCTAGCTTAGCATAACCTTATGGTTGGATCTGTTCCAATCCATGAAGGGGAGACAGCATAACCTTGTGCTTGGATCCGTTCCAAGTCACGAAGGGGAGACAGAGATAGCATAACATTGCGGGTGGATCTGTTCTGTCCCGCGAAGGGGAGTTAGTAGAATGAATTAAATTAAACTAATTCATGAGTTTCAGTTGGTCACAAGTAAATGAGAAAGAAAGCAGTTAAAGAAAGAAAGCAGTTTTAAAGAAAGAAATTAGTTTTAAGAAAGAAAACAGTTTTGAGAAAAGAAGCAGTTTTTGCGAAAGAAAGTATTTTTGAAGTTTGAAAATAGAGAAGAAAAGAGATTTATTATAAAAAATAAGTTTTAAGCAGTTTACTTGTTTATACTTCAAGTTTGAGCAGAAAAGTTTTGGGTCTAAAACCCATATTAATCACGAGACTTTATGTCTTACGTATTTTTTTTAAAATGCTATGTACTTAGGTGAAAGGAGCAGGAGTTGAAATTGGGACCAGTGTAATATACAGATAAGTTTGAATTATGGTTTCTGTATTGAGTCTGTAATACCCCTTGAGAATAAAATTTGTAAAAAAAAATTAAGTGACTTTTGCATAGTCACGCTTTGTAAGATATTTTGTAATATAAACTGTATTAAACTACGGATTGAGAAAGGGGTGTTACACTCAGGCATCCACCTCCGACCCACCCATCACCGTCGCGACCTCCATCTCTAACCACCCCATCGTCGACACTGCTTCCACCTCTGTCCACCCTATCATCGTTGCCTCCATATCTTAAGACACTACCATCGATGCGCTACCTCCCGCCACCCCACCATTGGCATTCTTGCGTCCACCTCTGACAACCCCACCGACGTCGCAGCCTCCACCTTTTCCCCTACCGCTGATGCCACCTCTACGTCGCCGCAACCACGTCCGTCTCCACCTCCGACCACCCGACCATCAACGCCGCCTTCACCTCCAGCCACCCTATCGCTGACGTTGGCTCCACCACATATTTCATATCAATTATTTTGTCATCGATTCTTCGTCATTGGTTAACGATGATTTAATGTTGATGGTTCTAATGTTTGTTTTTTCAATTTTATAAAGGTTTTGATATCAACCAAACGGGTTCTGAGATTTTAATTCCTAGGATTTTAAATTCTGAAGGATTTGAAATTCTATTGAATTTGAAATCCTAAATTTTGAAATCCACGAACCAAACGCACCCTTGGAGTTTAACAAAAAAGGATTCCGAAAGCTTTACAAAAGAAGTGGCCGATACAGTAAAAAAAATCTTTCCAAGAGTAAAACATACCACCTGTATTTATGAAATATCCTGAAGTGTTTTCTTTATTTCTCTCTCTAGATTTTTTTCCTAAAGTGATCCACAAGCTTCCTCTACGGGTTTGATTCAATCACACATCACTCCTCCATCATTTACATGGCCAAACCCTGTCCCACCTAAGCTGTTCGATGTCGATTTCCCTATGCAGAATTTTGTTACACGAGATCTAGGGCTTGTGATTGAGAAAATAAGCTATGGGATTAATGGGGTATCTACGATTTTTGATATTGGGAATAAATTATGTTAAGCTGGAGTGGACTTTGGGGCAAATTTAAATGGAGTCGTTCAGCAATTCTTCAGGAGGTTGCTGGTGCCATTCCGGCATAAGGAAGATACGGTGGTATCATGCTTAAGAACAAGGACAGTATCATGCTTGATAATATTGAACATGCTCATATCATTGATCAAACAATTAAAACGGTTAAAATTTTGAGTGACAGATTCGTTTTTATAGGCAAAGAAATGCTCATATTTACGATTTAGAGAATTTTCTTAAGCAACTCTTACTTCAGCAGTTGACTGTCAAAGTGCTGAGCATCTCTTTAGCAGACACACCGTTTTGAACCATGCAGGTGATAAATTTCATAAGGAAGAGAATTACCAATGGCAGCCCTAGCCCGAATATCCAGGTTTACCAGTTTTTTGTCATCTTCAGTGTACTCATGCACTGATGTCTTCTTTCTTTCATCAGGAACACCTTTATTAGTCACGAGAAAGTTTGGTGTGTAAGGACCACTTTCGAGAATGGAAGGTATGTTGTAGTCCATAGTTTCAAGCACTATCAGTGCTTTACTCTTCCACATAGTGAAATTGTTAGCACCAAAAGGAGGGATATTGTTACCAGAAGTAGAGGAGAACGAAGAATAAGACATTATTCTTGTGGTGGAGGGAAGCCTGCTCTGATAACAGTTGTTAGAACACAAGCATGATCAACACACAAGGAAACAAGAATTTCACACAGAAAAACGATATATTGATTACAGAGATCTTAATAATTGGTATATCGATATTTTTACAATAACCCTAGCAGTTATACTTATACTAGGGTAAATCTACGTATATGGAGTATCCCTACAAATCAGTGATAACTCCTAACTATAAACATGATAACAATGGAAATACACGATAATTACAAACTTAACATAATTAAACAAGTAACACGCTGCAGCTAATGATAAGATGATGATACAACTTGACAACGTGAGATCCACTTTGACACTCATCAAGATTCATACGTTGATGCTGATCAGCCCAACAAAAACTAACCAATGATAGATGCATAGTAATTCAAAGAGGTGCGTGGATACCACTTGGCATGGACTTGGGGTACATAGACCCCACTTGGCATGGAATTTTACCCCAATTTTTATATAATAGAATGCAATATCTTTGGTTTTTTTACTCCAAGATCCTATTTGGAAATAATCGAGCAACAATATTAAAATATAGGCAATGTAAGTTTAGGTGGTGTGAATGTGTTTAGCTAGCGTACATGTGTCAAGTTATCGTGTGTTTAGGTGGTATACAGGATAAAAATATAGGTCTAAGACTCTAAGTAATGTACATGGTCATCATAAAAATATAGGTTTGGGTGATGTACATGTGTCGGGTTATCATCTCTAGCAACTGGCTATTTCTTCCATATATCATAATTGTAATATGTTAAATCTACAAGATAAGTTTTACTCCAAGTAGTCCATTCTATGATATTTGGATCTCTAAAATATGAACAACTAGACCTTCTATGTGTAAAACATGTATCCCATCATTGTGGCACTTTATCATGAGTCACACGAGCTTCATCTTATATACGCATTTGTGGATGAAACAATCATAGATACAATCAAACCTCTATTTTTATCATAGTAGTGTAAATAAATACAATCGAACCTCCGTCAAGAACATTATAAGTACTAGTAGCATGAGCAACACTAAACAAATTAATTACGAGCAAAAACGAAAAAGTATATCAAATGTAACGATTTTTTCTAGAAAAAAATGAGTTGTTTGAGAAAAATTATATATTATCAAAAATTAACCTGCAAAAGAATATACGAATAAAATAAAGAAAGCTCGGAAAGTTAGAGGTATTTTTTACAAAGAATGAAATTCTTAGGTGGCTTTTGGTTTGAAGAAAGTTTTTGAAGGAATTTGAGGCTGTTAAAGAATTGAAATCTGTCAGAATTAGAGTCTAATTTCATATTCTGTTTGCTTTACAAGAAATGGAATTGGAATCCAATTCCATATTTTGTTTAGTTGTCAGGAAATGATATTGGAACCCATATAAACGACAAATTTTCTCGTTCTTGTTTTTTTGTATACTTTATTTTGTTTTATAACTTACTGCTAGTGGATGGTGGTGGCGGTGGTGGTGGGTGTGTGGTTGCAGTGATGCTGGTGGATGGTGACAACAGTGGTGATAGCGTTGGTGGGTGGCAGTGGTGGTGGCGACATCGATGATGGTGGTGAGTAGTGGTGGTGGCGGTGGGTGGAGGGTGGTGGTGGTGGTGGCGACATCGATGATGGTGGTGTGTAGTGGTGGTGCTGTTGGGTGGAGGGTGGTAGTCGGTAATGGTAGATGGTTTCAATTTGAAGAAGTATAACAATAATTTTGCAAATTTCCTCATTCATTGTATTTCATTTCGTTCCACCAACCAATGAATTCAATTCCCTCGTTTTAATGGATTTAGATTCCAATTCCCACAAACAAAATTTAACCAAACACATAAATTCCAAAAAATTAAATTTCAAATTCTCTCAAATTGGATCGAAATCCTACTAACCAAACGGCTCATAGTTTAAATACCCGAACAAATCTTTAGTTCGAGCTTCTGCCTCATTTCCACGTAGGACAGAGTTAAGCTACTCGAAAGAAATTTCTTGCTACCACTCCTTTTTGTGTTCGCTGTCTCGTTGAAGCAGCGATCATCTTCACGTCTCTGACACCGGCGACCATCCCACGGTAACCTCGTGCGACTTGACCCTTCCTAGCACCTGATTGCACGCAAATTTGTTCTATCTCTTCCTTATACTCGACCGTTTACCGTTGAATTGTTGGATTTTGATTTTCTAGAGAGGGAGAAACGACGACTACGTCCAATTGCTTGGTGTGCGGTGAGTACCAAAACCCTAACTCCAAGAACTGGGCATCTATTTGGTATGTACACTATCTAATTGCTGATCCTCTTTTTACATAATCATACAGGAACTTTAAGCTTACTACTTGTCGATCGCTAAATTTGATACCTCTACGTATATTTAATGCAACGTTCGATTATATTGCTAATTCGAACTCCAATTTGGTGAGTGCTACATTTGATCACTTTTTTGCCCCCTTGTATAGGTTCCAATGTTTATAAGAAGGAACTACTTTCCGATATAAACTTTCTCTTTATCGTTAAATCATTTCTGACTGTTACATTTTTAGGAGTGGAGATCGACCATCGAATAGCATATTGGAGGCATACTCAGGGTAGAAGTTCGTGGTGCTGTTGCTGAGTTCTCTATGGAATCTGGTGATTGGAGGTCTCAGCTGCAAGCAGATTCACGAAAAAGGAGCATGAATAGGATGTATGTATTTACACTCGTTAATTTCTTAATTTTATATGCTTTAAAAGTTTAATTTATGCTAACCTGCATAGAATCTTACTTTAACTATCATATCAATTTGATTGTTTCCTTACTCTTCTTAAAAATTGCACATTGACTTCATTCCTAAAATCATGGAAACATCTTGTAAATACTGCCATCTTGTTATTTCTTAGATTTGATACCTTGAAGAGTCATATGCAAGTCTATAGTGATGAGGGATTACAGGAACTTAGGAAAATAGCTGTGAGCATTGAAGAGGAGGTTTATATTGCTGCAACAAGTCAGGTTTGTTGTGTTTTCTATCTGCTGATGTTTTTTATTTTTGTAGTTTTTGAATTTTGCCATATGTGGTAAGGTACTTTTTAATCTAAATCCTGTAACTGAATTAATTTGCAGTCTGAATATATGCGGAAGATATGCTTCAAAATACTGACTCTTAAAACCAGATCACTAAATCCCATAACATACACAATGCAGTCAAACTATGCTGCTAATAGTTTAAACCCCTCAGATTCAGGTATATTTAAAAACCATCTTCACAAAAATATTAATGCCTATTTACACTTTCTTTGTATTAGGACAAATAATTTTCAAGAGAAAATATCAAACAACTTATAATTCTTTTGTAGCATCTTTAGATTCCACAAATGGTGAAGACTGGCAAGAGGAACTGCATGAAAAGGTGTTGTATATGAAATTACACAATCTTTCCACAATTTAATAATCTTCCTTTTTCTAACACTATTGATATTATGACTCATAATTCAATAGGCTTTGAAACCTGAAATTGTTTTTTATTTTGATTACAGATAAAAGCAATGAAGAATCTCTATCTACAATATTTGAATGACATGAACTTGAAAATTGTTCACAAATTGCAACAGGTAAGTTTCTTATCCCCCTCATTTTTACCTGATGATGATAGTAAAAGTACATTGCTATTTCTTGCATTCAACCCTTAAAGATAATCATTTATTTCATAATTTAACGAAAGACTTTGTTGTCCAGCTCGATTCTGTACCCCAGCAACTGAACAACAAGCAAATTGAGAAGTTGAAAGTATTCAAAAACATGTTGGGGCGTTTAATGGCATTCTTACAAATCCCAAAACACAACATATTACCCATCTATAAAGACAAACTAATTACCTACGAGAAGCAAATCGTCCTTGTCATCAGTTCAAACCGCCGCAAACGTATGCCCGATCAGTAAACGACGATTTTATCATTATGTCTAGAGATGATGTTTAATGAAAAGTAGCTGTTTAGTTGACGGTTGTTACAAACATAAATGATAAATGTTTTTTTGCACGTGTGGTACCAGAGTCGTACCTTATAGATCTAAACGATTTGTTCAAGATCCACTTTGTTCAATCATACATATCAATGTTCATATCTAGCAATTGATTTCGAAAACACTTGAATATAAAGTTCCGGGCTACCGATTATGATTTTCTAGAAATTAGGGAAGAATGCTTGATAGTGTTCTTGACCGACGGGAACCAAATCTTTATGTAAACTCAATTTGATCTTCAAATCAGTTGTGACTCCACCTCATGATGTTTGTGATTCGATGATGCCGAAGTGGTATGTGTAATTAACTTCGTCGTCAGAATAATGGGAAGTAAATGAAGAAGGGTCGAAGAAGCGAACGAATGGATGTGATGGTTACCAGAATGGGGAGTGAAATTGATGGCGAAGTGGGTGTTGCCTTCGCCGGAGATGGTTGTATCAGTGAAATCGGAAAGCGGTGGGTGGAGAAGGCAAAAGAAAAACGTGATTGTAAAGGTAATATAGATGATATCAGCGAACCTAAATCGAAGTGTGTAGACAGATTTTGACATCGAAGGGGTTGAAGTAGAAGAATGTAATCAACGAAGTGGTAATTGGTTTTTTCATATCCTTCGGTGACTTCACCGTTAGAGAATCGATGATCACGAACTATTGATTTTGCTGGTAATGAGAAAAAATGACCGGTAAATCGTAGAAGATGTTATCGAAGTGGTGAGATGATGAAAAGGGACGAGGGAGTCGACGAAGTGTGGGAAGGTCGAAGACAATGGTGAAGTGACCAGAAATTGATGAAATTCCGTTAATGGGAAGTCGTTGACGGGAATGACAACACCGAAGTGGTCCGGTTACCTTCGATGGGTGATGGCTTCGAAAGTTGAAGTGTCATTTTACAAAATCGACGATTTTTTTGCGAAGTCCGTGAGAGATTTATCAATGTTGGGTATTATTTTTAGCCTCAATATACTTTGACTTTTATTTGATGCGATGAGTTGAGCGTTTTTGACACTCGACTTCGGTTTTTCCTTGATCGTGCTTGGTTGAGAATATATATTTTGGATTATTTATATGATGCTTTTTAGCGATTATTCATTTGATGGATTACTTTTCGATCACATCTTTGGAGATCGATGACACAAATAGAGGGAGATTTTCACGTTTATGAGACGATTCAGATTTTGATTCCGAAGTGGGTTTCTTTGACGGGTCTATGCTTATGCTTATCTTGGGTAGGGGTGTGCATGGGTCGGTTTTGACCTAAAATCGAACCCAAACCAATAAGTTTCAGTTTCTAAATTTTGAAACCCAAACCAAACTGAAACTAATGGGTTCAATTTCTCTGTTTTTGGTTTTTACCGGTTCGGTTTCGGGTTTAAACCCAATCAAAACCGAATTCAAGGTTATTGACACATTCCTTTAACATTTTACTTATTTATATTAGAGTTAAAGACAATGGGTTTTATACCTCAAGCTATGTGGGACGAGTGTAAAGCTAGCAACTTCAAAGATAGCAAAATAAAGTCAAGTCGCATTGGACAAGAATCAAACCAGCGACCTCCCACCTCCACTAGTGTGCTCAAACATCAAACATCTTAACCACCATACCATGCTTCTATTTGTGATCGTAATTCATATAATACAAATATAACCATACATACTGTGAAAGTATGCCTTCCAAATTCAGCAAGTGGCAAATACTTCAAGGGTCAAAAGTGAAACATGGTTAAACAACTATTCATCTTTTGAATTATTTGATCTTTGCACGTCCACAAATCAACGAAGCTTTTCCACAAATTATTGCATGTTTGCTGGGTCAACAGACGAAATATTTTCGGTGGAAAATTAATTATCGTAGGACCCACATTACATTTTTTTTCTCCCATTCATTTATTTCATCCTTTGATTGCTCCGTAATTGAATCTTTTAATCTCTATATAAAGGATTGCAATTAGTAGAAGAAACGTATCCTAACACATCCATATTTTCACGGATTACATATATAGAAACTCTCTGTATTGTATTTTCTATTCCAACCTTGTAACACTACAACATATAGTGAATTGGTTCTCGGCTTCCTCCGCCCGTGGTTTTTCCCGATTTGGGTTTCCACGTAAATCCTTGTGTCTATTTTATTGTCTCGTTTCTTTTCGTTCGTGATTTATTACGCTTGATAAAATTATTAATTCCATTCCCCGTCAAACTAATATTATTATTATTTGCTCGGATTCTTGGGGTGTGTTTATTGCACATTTACTACAATTGGTATCAGAGCATTCGGGTTTTGATATTAGTTTGTTGGAATTATTATTTTATTTAGTCATGTCTTCGATGAAGTTCGATATTCCGTTACTGGATCGAAACACCAGATTCCCTTTATGGCAAGTCAAGATGAGGGATGTTCTCATCCAGATGGATCTACATCAGGCGTTGTCGGGCGTTGAAAAAATGCCCGCATCATGGACGAAAGAAGAAAAGGAGATGAAAGATTTAAAGGCTTTATCTCAAATCCGCTTACATCTATCTAACGATGTATTGCAAGATGTTCTGAAGGAAACTTCTGCGGCTTCACTGTGGCTGAAATTGGAGCAGTTACTAATGACGAAGAGCCTACCCAACAAGCTGCATCTGAAGCAGCGACTGTTCAATCTCAAGATGGCAGAAGGAGGCTCTTTGGCCGATCACATTTCCATGTTCAAAGAGTTAGTCAATAACTTGGAGAACATGGATGTCCAGTACGAGGATGAAGATTTGGCTTTATTCTTGTTGTCATCATTTCCCGAATCCTACAACCATTTTCGGGATACTATTATCTATAGCCGCGACACTCTTGTGTTGGATGAAGTTCTCACAGCCTTAGATTCCAAGGAGAAGATGAAGCAGATTACAGGGGGAACAGATACAAAGGCCGAAGGCTTAAATGCCAGAGGCAGAACAACAGACAGAAATAAAAACTCCCAAAGAAGCAGATCCATGTCTAAAGGCAAACGAAAGTTTTGCAATTATTGTCACAAGAAGGGACACACGATTGATGAATGTTTCAAGTTGAAGAATAAAGAAAAAGCAGCAACAAATAGTAAACAAGCTAGTACTTCGGGAGAAGCCGATGTAGCAGAGGTCGTTTGTATCGGAGAACTCTTGACAGTTTATTCAGATAAACTGGATTCCACTGGTGATTGGATACTCGATTCTGGTTGTACTTTTCATATGTGTCACAACAAAAGTTGGTTTTACACATTTGAAAAAGTTAACCAAGGCTATGTCTTGATGGGTAACAATTCTACATGTCCCGTTGTTGGACATGGTTCAGTTAGAATCCGTATGTTTGATGGCGTCATTCGAACCATTGAGGATGTTTGATATGTCCCTGACCTCAGAAGAAATTTGTTATCACTCAGCACTTTTGATAAAAAGGGTTATGAGTTTGCCGGTAAAGCTGGAGTTCTCAGAGTTTTCAAAAATGACTCTGACTCACTGAGGGCCAGACGAAAAACCTCAGATCTTTACTTTCTTGAAGGGCAAACAATTTCAAGTGATGCTGCTGTTGTTTCGAAGTCTCTTTCTGATCAAGATCAGTCCCGTCTTTGGCACCTTCGACTCGTCCACATGAGTTTTCAAGGTATGTCAGAATTGAGTCGAAGAGGTTTACTTGGTAACCAGAAGGTGGTGGAGTTAGAATTTTGTGAAGACTGTGTATATGGCAAGGCAAAACGAGTGAGATTTATGAGTGGTGTTCACACAACTAAAGGACCACTCGATTATATTCACTCAGATTTGTGGGGACCGGCTCGAGTTGCTTCGAAAGGTGGAGCTATTTACATGCTTACTATTATTGATGACTTCTCTAGAAAGGTGTGGTGTTTCTTCCTAAAGCATAAGGGAGACGTTTTCTCTACCTTCAGAGATTGGAAAGTTCAGGTTGAAAAGCAGTCAGGTTTGGCGGTAAAGTATTTACGTACGGATAATGGGCTGGAGTTCTGCTCAGAAGAGTTCAATGCCTACTGCCGAAAAGAAGGCATTACTCGTCATCGCACGGTAGTCCATACACCTCAACAAAATGGTGTAGCCGAAAGGATGAATCGCACCATTATGGAGAAGGTCCGGTGTATGCTTTCTAATTCCAAATTGCCAATGTCCTTTTGGGCAGAGGCTGCTTCAACTGCTTGCTATGTTATCAACCGATCACCGTCACGAGCAATTGAGAAGAAAACTCCATTTGAGTTATGGTCCGGTAAACCTGCCGATTATACTGTTTTGAAACCGTTTGGGTGTCCAGCGTATGCACGAGTTGACAACGGGAAATTAGAGCCGAGGGCACTTAAATGTGTCTTTCTTGGGTACAATCCGGGCGTTAAAGGCTACAAGTTGTGGAGCTTTGATCTAAAGAAAGTTATCATCTCAAGAGATGTTACTTTTGACGAGTCTGCAATGATTCAACCAGTTGCCGACTATTCCAAAAGTACAGATGCACCATTCGAAGCAAGTACAGAGAAAGCTAACATGGAGGTGGAGCTTCCTACTTCACCTACCACTAATCAGAGTACAAATCAGCATCAAGATCCTTCTTCATCGGATGAGCATGTTGTTAGTGAGGATTCAACACCTTCACAACCACAAGCTACTCCAAGCATTGCTAGAGATAGACCGAGAAGACAGATTGTTCCTCCAAAGAAGTATGCTGAAGCTGATCTGATTGCTTATGCTTTTATTGTTGCTGATAATATTGAGTCTGCAATGGAGCCTGTGAATTATGATGAGGCTATCAAATCTGAAGACTCAAGTGATTGGATGCTTGCTATGCAAAATGAGATGGAATCCTTGCAAAGAAATGGTACTTGGGATTTAGTTCCTATTCCGAAAGGGAAAAGGCCAGTCAAATGCAAGTGGGTCTACAAGCTCAAGGAACCTGTCAACCCAGAAGAGAAACCAAGGTACAAGGCTCGGTTGGTAGCTAAAGGCTACAGTCAGATCCCAGGCGTTGATTATACTGACATTTACTCCCCAGTTGTCAAACACACTTCTATCCGTGCATTGTTGGGGTTAGTTGCTTCTAATGATTACGAATTGGAGCAACTAGACGTTACTACAGCTTTCCTAAATGGTGAGCTTGAGGAAGAGATTTTCATGCAACAACCTGAAGGTTTTGTAGTCCCTGGCAAGGAGGACTACGTGTGTAAATTAAAGAAATCTCTATATGGCCTCAAGCAGTCTCTTAGACAATGGTACAAGAGGTTCGATTCTTTCATGACCAGTCACAAATTCAGCAGGTGCACCTATGATAGCTGCGTTTATTACAAAACCGGTGACGATGGTTCAAAAATCTACCTACTCTTGTACGTGGATGACATGTTGATCGCAGCGAAAGATATGAAGGAGATTCAGAAGTTAAAAGACCAGTTGAAAGCTGATTTTGAAATGAAGGACTTAGGAGCTGCCAAAAAGATTTTAGGTATGGAAATTGTTCGTGACAGGAAGTCTAGGGTCTTGCATCTTTCTCAGAAAAGTTATATTGAGAAAGTCCTAAGACGCTTCAGTATGCATGAAGCAAAGCCTGTCAACACACCTTTTGCAGCTCATTTCAAGCTATCATCCGCTTTGAGTCCTACTACTGAGACTGATATGGCTTACATGGCACGTGTTCCATACTCTAGTGCTGTTGGATCTTTGATGTATGCTATGATCTGTACGCGCCCTGATTTGGCTTATGCTGTTAGCATGGTTAGTAGATACATGGCTAACCCGGGGAAAGAACACTGGAAAGCAGTACAGTGGATCTTCCGTTATTTACGCGGTACGTCTTCTATGTGTTTACACTTTGGTAAATTTACCAGTGGGGTGCTTGGATATGTTGATTCAGATTATGGCAAAGATCTGGATAAGCGAAGATCAATTACAGGGTATGTATTCACATTAAATGGTTGTGCTATTAGTTGGAAAGCCCAGTTGCAGTCTACAGTTGCTTTGTCGTCTACCGAGGCAGAGTATATGGCGATTACAGAAGCAGTTAAAGAAGATATTTGGTTGAAAGGGTTATTTGGAGAACTCAATGATAGATTAAAGGTTACCACAGTATTCTGTGATAATCAAAGTGCTATCTTCTTGAGTAAAGATCAAATGTTTCACGACCGAACAAAGCATATTGATATTCGTTATCATTTTGTGCGAGATATCATCGAAAAAGGTGATTGTGTCGTGGTGAAAATCCATACAGATGATAATCCCGCTGACATGTTCACTAAAAGTCTTCCGATAGCCAAGTTCAAATTATGTTTGGACTTGGTGGGTGTTTCTGATCGCAGTTGAGCCTGAGAGGCTCGTGGTGGAGGAAGTATTTTAACTTTTCGGAATCAATTTTCTCTATATGGTGTTTACAGGATCGTATGGAATTTGGGAATTTGATGAGTTGTTGATTTTTACTGCATTTGGAAGTCAAGGTGGAGATTGTGAAAGTATGCCTTCCAAATTCAGCAAGTGGCAAATACTTCAAGGGTCAAAAGTGAAACATGGTTAAACAACTATTCATCTTTTGAATTATTTGATCTTTGCACGTCCACAAATCAACGAAGCTTTTCCACAAATTATTGCATGTTTGCTGGGTCAACAGACGAAATATTTTCGGTGGAAAATTAATTATCGTAGGACCCACATTACATTTTTTTCTCCCATTCATTTATTTCTTCCTTTGATTGCTCCGTAATTGAATCTTTTAATCTCTATATAAAGGATTGCAATTAGTAGAAGAAACGTATCCTAACACATCCATATTTTCACGGATTACATATATAGAAACTCTCTGTATTGTATTTTCTATTCCAACCTTGTAACACTACAACATATAGTGAATTGGTTCTCGGCTTCCTCCGCCCGTGGTTTTTCCCGATTTGGGTTTCCACGTAAATCCTTGTGTCTATTTTATTGTCTCGTTTCTTTTCGTTCGTGATTTATTACGCTTGATAAAATTATTAATTCCATTCCGCGTCAAACTAATATTATTATTATTTGCTCGGATTCTTGGGGTGTGTTTATTGCACATTTACTACACATACTTCTCGAAATACATATAAGTTATAAAATTCAGTTTGGTTCGTTTTTTCTTGGGTTTTTTACATTCCTAAAAACCGAATTTGAACCCAAATTTTCGGGTTTTAACATACAGAAACCCAAACCGTCAGTTATGTTTTGGTTTCGGTTTTTCGGTTTCAGTTTTCTCGGGTTATTTCGGTTTTCGGTTTCGGTTTTGCTCACCCGTAATTTTGGGGCTTACATTTAGTTTTTGATTTGTATTAATTAAAATTGTGGCCCTTGTTTAATTTTAATAATAGTACTTTTGGTCAGTGTAATTTATAATTTATATTAGTTAGGATTTTGATCCCTATAGTACAAAATGATCGTAATAAGGATATCACAGAGATAGTCGATGCTTAATAGCCAAACTACAAAAATAGTCATTATGTAATAGAAATTGATAATAGTTCTAAAATTTTAATAGCAAAATTATTAAAAGAATATTTGTATGCGTAAATGTGATTCAAAATTTACCATTAATAAACCCGTCGAAGGACGCTGCTATTAGTTTAAAGGCAAAATGACACTGTAGCCCAACGATATTTTGCATTCTGTTTTAAAAGGTCCCTAACTTTTTTTGGCAAGGGAAGGAACTTGATAATTTAGGGTTTAAAACACCCTTGACCCCCAAATGAAGGGATCATCCTATTATACTTGTTAGTGAACTGCAAGACCATGCCTAGTCAGCTTCTAGGTCATGCCTAGTCAGCGGTCTTCAAGATGTTGACCTCCAATCGTTCGTCAAATTGTACTAATCACCCTTATTTGGAAACCCTAAACTACCAAATCCCATCCTTCCAAATCCGTATAAACATCCATTATCCACCGGCAGAAACGTCTTCCTCTTGCTCGCACACACATGTAACTAAAAAAACATATAATCTCCAAGAAATTTTCCCAAAAGTCTTGCATAACAGTGTTCGTATTGTCATACATGTGCAAAAAGATGATTCTTGAGGCTGGCTAGGAGCTCCGATGTGGTTTAATTGATCTCATCACCATGTCAAAGTGCACACAATAGCCTTTTCCCCATGTGTAAACCTGAAATACGATTATGGAATCGTTAAGTTTATTGAAGATGGTTAGTACCTGATTGAGAAGGGTGGAATGGAATTATAAATCCGTTGGAATCGAGTGCGACCACATGTTCATCGCCAGCGGAAACATGAACAATATGGATTCCTTTCCGCCTGTGAAAGATAGGAGCGGCCTAGGGCGGAGTATGCACTCATGTTTCCGCCTGAACAATTTTCGGCGAAGGCGTCTGATTCCCTTCCGCCTAAAACACGAACAATATGCACCCATCTTTACGATTGTCGGCAGAGGTGTCTGATGCAAATTTCTGATCGTAGGCAGAGGCGTCTGATGCAAGTGATATTGACAGATTTCTGATGCAATTTTTGAGAACATTAAGAACAATCACGAAGACTAAGCATATGGTTTTGAAGCAGAACCCGAAGAGAGACGAAGGGGCTTCAGTCAATATAAAGGGCTAAAACTTCAGTGAGCGGTATGAATGGTCTGATGGTTGGTGCGGTGGTGCTTGATGATGGTGGTGGGACCCAACAAGGCCTTTAGAGAAATTCAGGAACTGGTTTTGCATCCCCAAGTTGCTAAAGATCGAGAGAATATGAGGATTGAGGGAGATAGAGGCGAGAAGTTAGGGCTTACAGTATTTGTTGAATCATCGAACACATAAGCTATGTAGGACATAATAATCCTAATCACATTGTACATGTAGGACGTGATGTGGCATAAATGACACTAAAACCGGTTACAAAGGTTAAGGTGTCCAAAAAAACATATAAAAATCAAGTTCATACCCCTAAAAAGTAAGAAAAATACTTAAGGGATCTTAAAGAATGCAAAATGTTGTTGGGCTGCCCTTTATTTTGCCTAGTTTAAACCGAAACTCCAAAAGAGAACTTGTACATCATTTCCACGTAGGACAAAGTTTGCAACTCGTAAGAAAATTCTTTCTACCGCTCCTTTTTGTGTTCAGTGTCTCGTTGAAGTTGGGATCATCTTTCACGTCTCCGTCACCGGTGACCATCCCACGGTAATCTTGTACAACTTGACTCTTCCTAGCACCTGATTACACGCAAATTGGTCTAATATCTTCCTTATACTCGATTTTACTTTTGAATTGTTGGATTTTGATTTTCAGATAGAGAGGGAGAAACAACGACTACGTCCAATTGCTTGGTGTGCGGTGAGTACCAAAACCCTAACTCCAAGAATTGGGCATCTCTTTGGTATGCACATTATGTAATTGTTGAACCTCTTTTTACATAATCATACAGGGACTTTAAGTTTACTACTTTTCGATCTATAAATTTGAAACCTCTATGTATTTTTTACTGCAACGTTCGATTATACCGCAAATTCGAACTCCAATTCGGTCACTGCTACATTTGATCATTTTTTTCCCCTTGCATAGGTTCCAATGTTTATAGAAAGGAACTACTTTCGTGTATAAACTTTCTCTTTATCGTTAAATCATTTATGACTGTTACATTTTTACGAGTGGAGATCGATCATCAAATATGAGATTGGAGGCATACTCAGGGTAGAAGTTGTGGTGCTGTTGGTGAGTCCTCTATGGAATCTGGCGATTGGAGGTCTCAGCTGCAAGCAGATTCACGAAAAAGGTGTTGGATTAGGTATCTAAGCCATGACTTTACATTTATATTTATCTTGTTAATTGAAGCAAAGTCCATTTGGGTTGCCCTCATAGCTGGAGGTTAGGATAGAGTTCAGTAGAGTAAAAGGTTGATTTATTAATTGTGTAATAAATCAATAGAATTAATTAAATGGTTTATTAATATATTTAAGTGTTAATATATTAATTAGAAACTATAATAATTAATTGAGATTTAATCTAGAATTAATTGGATTTAATTTAGTGATTAAATAAATTAATTAAAAGTGCAGGGACTGGTTTGTATTTATTCAATAATTGAATAATCTGGCCAACCAGTAGAAGGGCCTAAGTTGGCGAAATTATGAGTGTGTACACTCATATTTCGAAACCTTAATTAGGGTTAAGGAAAGCCTTGTCCAAATGGTTAACAGGCTTGCCCATTTGGAGGCTCCTTAGGGTTTCAGCTGTAACCCTTGGAGGTTATAAAAGGAGGCACATGGCCACCCTTTTTTCTGCGCCACTTTTGAACAAGATTACTCTGCTGGACTGTCTTCTTCATTGCTTTAGGTGTGACTTGCATTTGAGGCAAGACACTTGTGCTGCTAGCTTCAAGAACAAGATTCAAAGGTTGGTAATTCTTGTTTTAAAATTTAGAAATTATTGTTGGCCTTTAGGTTATAGTTTATTATCTTCATAGAAGAAAACATAGATCTTTCTAGGGTTGCATGTGAACCATAAGAAATTATTTGTTCATTGTTTGCTAGAAAACCCTTCAGTGGTATCAGAGCTTAGGCTGTTTTCTTATGAATTGATATAAACTGCTTGAATGATTTTTGCCTTGAGTGTTTTTGCGAAAAACCCTCTTGGAATGGCCTTAATTTCGTGGCCTAGGCTAGGGTTTCCTAACCCTAGCCGCCACCCCTTTATTCCCCCTTGATTTGCTTGATTTGCTGCCCAGATTAGGATTGTTATTTTTGGTAATTGCTGATTAACTAAATAACTAGAATCCTTTATCCATATCTTGTAAATCTCGAAATCTAGGGATAAATATAGGTAATTAATTTGATTAATTTTGTGATGCCTATATTTGATTTAATTAGTTTAATTAATTGTTAATTAAAAGATCAATTAAATCAGCTTAAAGATTTAATTTAAATTTTCAAAAATTCCTTAAAAATTTGCGAAAATTATATTAAAATTAAATCTAAAATATTTAATAAGATTAAAATATATCTTATATATTTATGATTAAAAGTTAATAATTTATATATAAGAAAATTGGTTAGTCTTACCGCAAGTAGGCCTCATTCACAAAACTGTCCTATAAAGAGGGTATAAGGCGACTGCCTATAAAATGGCAGTCTAATGGGTATCTACTCTTACCCACCGCTCTCCTGGTCAGTCGAGTGTCGTTAGCCGAACGGGTTTGATAGAACCGCTAAGCCTCTTAAAAGTATAATGCTATAATTGAAAGTACTAGAACGTTAAACAAAACCCAATCTAGTTACTTTAGGATAAAAATGTGAATTGGTGCTAATCCATGGAATTGCACATTGCACTTTGTGGAACGTTGGTGGAGCGTGTGTGGTTTACCGGCACGCCAACTGGGGTCCGCAAAGAGTTGCAATGGGTTTCTAGATTTTGTCATTATTAACGGAGCGTGTGTGGTTAACCGGCACGTTAATTAGAGATGACAATTGACTTCGAGAGTACCAAGCGAATTTGCATGATTATTCACACCCGGTTTGTGATCCTCGGCATTCCAGTCACAAACAGTGGGGCACATCCGAGACTAAACATGCCATTGAATAGTTCAATGTGTCTCAACAGATCTAGGAATTTCATAAGATGAAATTGATAAGTGTATTATCTACCTTAATGACCATTATGTTGTGATTACGGCATCCCTCTTCACACCATAGTTGGGGCATTTTGGGTCCTAGCCTTAATAAATAATATATTGGGTAATTATTTAAAAGGATTAATTAAACTAATAAAAATTCTGTTTATTGTAGATGTCTGAATCAAGTGTCTATTCTCCTCCCTCTCCTCCTTCACCCATTTCTGAGAGCATCAGAAAGCACCTGCTAAATATGGAAAGGCTGACTGGCCTTAACTGTAAGGAATGGCTTCGCAATTGGAGACGGGTTCTCATCATTGCTGGCAAGTCTCATCTCACCGAGTATCCGATCCCCGTTCCACCGGAACAAGTCATCATAAAAAGTTCTTATGATGAGCGTAACTTCTTAGTTGATGAATCCGAAAAGATTCGTGACCTCATGCTACTGACCATTGACCCCGAGTTCCGCAAGGATTTTGAATCCTTGGGGCCATATGAGTTAATGCAATCGGTTGAGGAAAGGTTCCAAAAAAAAAACGGTTGAAGAGGAACGAGCTAGGATCTTCAAAAGACTTGCAGAGTGCAAGTTAAAAGAAGGAAGTAGCATCAATTTGCATGTTCTTCATATTGAAGCGTACATAGGCGAATTGTAAAAACTTGGTTATTCCATAAGTCTGGAGTCGAGTGTTAACACTCTACTCGCTTCACTGACCAGTAAGTACGATCTGTTCATTCAGACATATAGAAAGGAAGACCAGAAAAGGACCCTTATGGAAATGCGTCCACTATTGATTTTATACGAGTCACTCTTGGATAGGCATAGCTCTAATGGTTCAGCTACTTCTGGATCAAGTCCAGTGAAAAGACACAGCAAGAAATGATCCAGACCGTCTGGACATGTCTTAAACTGGGAATCCACCAGATACAGTCGCGGAAAGATTGGAAGACGCTCCAAGGTCAAAATCTTTTGAAAGCTCAGGTATATCTAAAAACCTCAAAACTCATGTTCTATAATTCCTTGATGCATAATGTGATAGTCACATTTTGGTTTGTATGCAGGGAATCAGTAGAGTACGGGACTTTAGCGCATAGGAGCACATTTGGATTGGATTTCCGGCTCATGCGGTTTTGAAGTTTAGTTAGATATTGAAATATTGTTATTAGCTTTTAGATGCATATGACATTGTCTTTCATATAGTACATTGTTCAAGGATTGTGTCCCTTTTATGATTGTTAAGATAAATGTCATAAGAATCAATTCAACCAAAGGTCCAGTTGGACAGGACCTTGGAATCACTTGACTTAGAGTCACTTGATGAGTTGAGTTCTTAATGTGCTAAGAAATGAATCAACCAAAGATCCAGTTGGACAGGACTTTGGAATCATTTGGCTTAGAGTCAAATGATGATTAAGTTCTTTATAAAGCACATGTGGCAAGAAATGAATCACCCAAAGATCCAGAGGATAGGATTTTGGAATCAGTTGACTTAGAGTCAACTGAAGATTGCAAGTCTTGAACAAAATTAACAAAGTCATAAGTTTACATAGAGATGTAAAAGACATTAAGATTAGGAGCAACGGACACATCAGTTAATGTGTATTGCTCGAATCTTCAAATAGAACACAATTGTTTGTACTTTACAATATTTGTCATTCGGTATGACTAATATGGCTTCGCTTATCAGAATAAGTGATTGAATTGAACCCTTGAACAGTTCAAGGACTACAAAGGAAGTACAAGACCCATAGAACCTGAGTGACAACATAAATTGGGAAAATGTTTCACAGTTTATTCCCTTCCAAGAACATTAATAGTTATAATGTGTCTTAGGGAAGATGATGAAGCGTTGGTCGAAACAGTTCGATCCTCAATGTATGAGATACATTGCCAATTAGTTTCCGATACATTGAATACTAAACCAGTCAGACCATATGTAACGTCCCATTTTTTAAACAAATTTAAAAATAAATAATAAAACAATTTCAGTAAAATTACCTTATATTTTATAAACATTCACCTCTCAAAATCTTTAATTGTTCTAGAAATATTCATAGTCAAATCAGTCCAACAGCGGAAGTCAAAGTATATAAAGTCAACTCAATTTAATTTTTCAAAGGAAGCTGCATCAGTGTGTACCCGCCATGCCAAGCCGTCAATTTCACCTGTATAACCTGAAATGGTAATTTAATAGGAAAAGGATAAGCACACGGCTTAGTGAGTTCCAACACCTACACAGCATGTTAGTTACACATACCCAACCCCTATAAGGTAAAATACAACCATACATCACAGTAAAATAAACATATAATCCGCTCTACCCAGTACATTGAGTTATACTCTCCTACTCAGTATTTCGAGCCGCGCATACTCTGTTCGTCGAGCCATGCGTATATGCTCAATAGACCATTCAACACTCAGAGCCGTGCATACTCTATATGTCGAGTCATGCGTATCTGCTCAATAAATCAAACCCCACCGCTCAACACTCAGAGCCGCGCATACTCTGTACGTCGAGTCATGCGTATCTGCTCAGTGCATCTTGCGGATATTTCTATATTGCTCAGTACGGCGAGCCAACCTATTGCTCAGTACGTCGAACCACCCTATATTGCTCAGTTCGTCGAGCCTGTATTTTCTACACACTAGAACTAGACACGTCTAGCACTAACCACACACCATACCCCAACCCATACAACTATAACAGGAAATTATATATCAATAAAATACACACAACTTGGTACTGTCCACAAACATCTTATAAGCACACAAAATAAAAGTAAAGCACATATAACGTCCACACAATGTAGTGAGAAACTCACCTCGATTCTTGAAGTAGGTTGTTAATTCCCAAGTGAAACTTGAACACCTCTTAATATGTCACAAGTAACCGTAAAAGTATAAGTCCACACACAAAGTCACTGAGTCACAAAGGTATCCCACTTCACTCCTTCTTGCCCCGTACCTCTGGTCTTCAAAACGGATAATGGTCTACTGTAGAAAGTTGCTCAACTCAATTTGTGAAACGTGTGCACCGGTACTAACCTTATTTGACCTCTGGAACTCCAGATATGATTTTCTCAAGAAGGGAGACTCAGCAGAGGAATCTGTCAGAAACCCTAAGTCATGTTGCGAAATTCATAACTCCACTTCTAGACATTGAAATCGAAAACCCTTCGATCAAGACCTTCATTTATGTCTTGGAACCCTTCGGTTAAAGTTTCGTGGCGATCCAACATCTGAATCTACGGGAAATGATCGAACACTGGGGTTGGGTCTTCAAAAACGGGAATAGAGAGGGTTAGGGTTTCCATGAGAGCCAAGAGGCTCTTGATCTTTCTTTTCCCCATCCAAAAAAACGCAGCAGCCCCCAAAAGAAAAAGAATTATATGCACTATGGTTTAATTGCAAAAATGGTCCCTCTATTTTGGTCCTATAATTTTAGTTAACCCAAAACCTCCAAATACAACTTATTAAGTATACAAATATGACATAATCCTCCTCTCAACTTATAAATTATATTAGAGTTATTATTTCGTCATTATTATTATTATTAGTCGTTATAATCAGTGTTTGATTCCACGATTCGCTTCCAATATAAAATCTATTTCCTTTATTTTAAAATACGATACTAAATAATTGGAAATATTTATAATCGCTAACGCCAAAAATGGGGTGTTACAACTCTCCCCCACTTATAAGAATTTCGTCCCCGAAATTCAACACCAAGACAATAGATAACGACTTCACTTGTTTTATATGACATCGCATCACTAATAATCAACAGCCTACATCAGTCTGTGCATTAAGTAATCAGTAAACGACACCACTTTATTCACCTTTATTCCAAAAAGTCTCTTCAATATCCCGTTATCACCGGAGTCATGTAGCAAATTTTGAAAAGAATGGCACTTAGGATAGAGAAGAGTCGCATCTACTGTAGTTGGTTTGAATATTTGGCACTAAAACATGAGGTGTCCCTTCAGTTCCGTGTGTCCTTTCAGTTCCAGCTTCAAAATGCTATATATATACACGTATGTAGTATCGTTCATTTCCACCTTCATTTTCAGTCTCATCCTCTCTTATCAATAGTTTGTTCGTAAACGAACTCATATTTAAAGCTAAGTCATGGAAAACAGATCTTCAATGGGCGATCTGTCGAACACTGGACCTGGTTTTCCGCAAGGAGAGAGTTCCTCAAATCAAACGTCTTTACTGGAGTTCGGGTGACTTTAACATTCTAAACATCCATTATTTATTCTTCATTTTTCTTTCTAATGTTCTGTTTGATTTTAAATTATGGTACAGTCTTCCAGATATACTACGTATAGAACCACTCAACGATGAGCCGAAATTTTTTCCTGAGCTAAACATTAACTCAGAAGATCCAGTGCATGCACCTTTAGTCTTCACACTCGATCAGACTCCATACCTTCTACCAGGTTAAATTCTTTAAATGATTGCTTCTATGAATGTTCGATTTTGTTTTATCATCTGACAATTGTTATTCGTAGACCCATCTGTGGATGATCTATCTGGCTACAATTCATTCATCGACGTACCCTCAACGAGTAGTGAGATCATCCCCATGAATCAAGGATTCATGGCTAACACTCGGAATGAAAGTCAATTACAAACAACTCATATCATCAATATTGAAATGAATCCCGAACTTGGGGTTGGTTTTCAATATCAAAATCACCTTCAGGTGATTCAGAGGAACCTAGAAAGATTTAAAAATCCTGAGTCCATGATTGAAAACGTACAATTACCACCGATAGAAGCTACTGATTTTAATGAATCAGTGTCCATATTTGGTTCAGAAAATCAGGATCATGTTCAAATGATCCCAAATATTAATAGTACATTTGAACTCAATCTTCCGATTCCGACAACCACAGTAGCTGGCACTAGAAGAGGTTTCAGACACTCATTAAGTAGAGAAATAATAGCTGAACACTTTAATAAACCAATTGAGGAAGCTGCGAAAGAACTCAACATTGGATCGACTCAGTTAAAAAAACGCTGTAGATATTTAGGTATCGAACATTGGCCCCAACGACAACTTAAGAGTCTGCAAACTCTTATTGATCGTATTGAGGTAAAGAATTACATTTTTGTTTATAATTCCTTTATATCATAAAATTGTAATTACTAAATTTATTTGTGTCACAGGAATTTGGTAACGAGTTTAGCGGAGCAGCAGGATTATCGACAGATTTAATACCTAACCTAAAAAGGGAGAAAGAAGCAATAATTGAAGGATCACAATCGGGTCTAACAGACGGCACAAAGAAACTAATACAAGCTGCTCATAAGGTTGAATATAAGAAAAGAAAAATTCAGGAAAAGGGGGAAACTTCATCAAGAACTCATACACAGCAGCAATCTCTGCCATCTAATTCTGGTATGAGTAGTATTAACCCTGGTTTACTCGAGTCTTCGAGTGAGGAGAATTTTTGAGGCTTTGTAGGTGACCTAGCCTGGTTTCCTCCTTCTTATAGCTACCCCCAACTGGTTCCGAATTAGAGCCCTTCCTCATCACTGCCCTACTTACACACGCCCCAAATGAGTCAATATTTAGCCCCTAATCATGGGGTTACAGGTTCCAACCCTATCGAGACCCCATACCTTGGAGCTCCTCCTCCAATAACTGAAAGCATACCCCTTCCCAATCCTCAACAAGGTATAAGTCAACCTAATGATGACAAAGAGTGGAGTGTAGAAGATCTTTTCTCGCTTCTTTCTGATTCTCCGATTTAGGTTAGTAGTTTTGTAAACTTTTCTTAATGTATTAATATAAAGTTATAATAATGGTTCACATGTACCAACGTGTTACTACTTTTATTTATCATGTATCTATATTTTTATAACTACCCACACCCTCAGCTAATTGGATTCCTCATGACCAACTCTCGATTTAAACGCGGATCCTGTGCTTTCAATAGTAGGAGCTCTACTACTACCTTCCACACCTATCCACGTCCGTTCCAGGACTTGTCCAGAAGTCCCCAATTCACTTCTCACTGATAATTTTAACACATATACCCAGGTTGTTTCACGAACATAGTTGTATGCAATTATTGAATTAGAAAATCTTTCAAATAAAAGGATTTACCTTACGGATACCACCCAACAATGAACATGCAACAAGGCCAAATCAAACATTCTAGGACTATTTAGTCCCTACTGTCTACACTTTAATGACAATCCTTAAACAACATATCAACACTAACATTTATTCACAATAACATGCAACAAGTAATTGTACACCAATGTGTGGTTTTCTAGCAGGAAATCAAGCACACATATATCATATATTATAGAAACATCAACAAAAACTAAACACTTAAACCTTTTCCCCACTGACGTCGGCTGGCGGTACACACTGCGTCTTCGCAACAATATTCATTTAACATATTACTCGAAAAACAACTTTTAATTTCTTGTAAAAATAACTTTAAATGAAACTTTTGAGTCTCAAGCTTGAGATCAAAACCCACCAAGTGAGTCTGATTCACTCAAGCCAGGCTCTGATACCAACTTGTAACGTCCCATTTTTTAAACAAATTTAAAAATAAATAATAAAACAATTACAGTAAAATTACCTTATATTTTATAAACATTCACCTCTCAAAATCTTTAATTGTTCTAGAAATATTCATAGTCAAATCAGTCCAACAGCGGAAGTCAAAGTATATAAAGTCAACTCAATTTAATTTTTCAAAGGAAGCTGCATCAGTGTGTACCCGCCATGCCAAGCCGTCAATTTCACCTGTATAACCTGAAATGGTAATTTAATAGGAAAAGGATAAGCACACGGCTTAGTGAGTTCCAACACCTACACAGCATGTTAGTTACACATACCCAACCCCTATAAGGTAAAATACAACCATACATCACAGTAAAATAAACATATAATCCGCTCTACCCAGTACATTGAGTTATACTCTCCTACTCAGTATTTCGAGCCGCGCATACTCTGTTCGTCGAGCCATGCGTATATGCTCAATAGACCATTCAACACTCAGAGCCGCGCATACTCTATACGTCGAGTCATGCGTATCTGCTCAATAAATCAAACCCCACCGCTCAACACTCAGAGCCGCGCATACTCTGTACGTCGAGTCATGCGTATCTGCTCAGTGCATCTTGCGGATATTTCTATATTGTTCAGTACGTCGAGCCAACCTATTGCTCAGTACGTCGAGCCACCCTATATTGCTCAGTTCGTCGAGCCCGTATTTTCTACACACTAGACCTAGACACGTCTAGCACTAACCACACACCATACCCCAACCCATACAACTATAACAGGAAATTATATATCAATAAAATACACACAACTTGGTACTGTCCACAAACATCTTATAAGCACACAAAATAAAAGTAAAGCACATATAACGTCCACACAATGTAGTGAGAAACTCACCTCGATTCTTGAAGTAGGTTGTTAATTCCCAAGTGAAACTTGAACACCTCTTAATATTTCACAAGTAACCGTAAAAGTATAAGTCCACACACAAAGTCACTGAGTCACAAAGGTATCCCACTTCACTCCTTCTTGCCCCGTACCTCTGGTCTTCAAAACGGATAATGGTCTACTGTAGAAAGTTGCTCAACTCAATTTGTGAAACGTGTGCACCGGTACTAACCTTATTTGACCTCTGGAACTCCAGATATGATTTTCTCAAGAAGGGAGACTCAGCAGAGGAATCTGTCAGAAACCCTAAGTCATGTTGCGAAATTCATAACTCCACTTCTAGACATTGAAATCGAAAACCCTTCGATCAGGACCTTCATTTATGTCTTGGAACCCTTCGGTTAAAGTTTCGTGGCGATCCAACATCTGAATCTACGGGAAATGATCGAACACTGGGGTTGGGTCTTCAAAAACGGGAATAGAGAGGGTTAGGGTTTCCATGAGAGCCAAGAGGCTCTTGATCTTTCTTTTCCCCATCCAAAAAAACGCAGCAGCCCCCAAAAGAAAAAGAATTATATGCACTATGGTTTAATTGCAAAAATGGTCCCTCTATTTTGGTCCTATAATTTTAGTTAACCCAAAACCTCCAAATACAACTTATTAAGTATACAAATATGACATAATCCTCCTCTCAACTTATAAATTATATTAGAGTTATTATTTCGTCATTATTATTATTATTAGTCGTTATAATCAGTGTTTGATTCCACGATTCGCTTCCAATATAAAATCTATTTCCTTTATTTTAAAATACGATACTAAATAATTGGAAATATTTATAATCGCTAACGCCAAAAATGGGGTGTTACACCATATAAACCATATTCCAACCACATCTTCGAATCTACGATACATCAGTTGCTGTGTGTTGCTCGAATATCCAAATAAAACATAATTGTTTGTACTTCGCGATATTTGTCATTCATAATGACGAATATGGCTACGCTTATCAGAATAAGCGATTGAATTGAAACCTTGAACGGTTCAAGGACTTCAAAGGAAGTACGAGATCCACAGAACCTGAGTGACAACATAAACTGGGAAAATGTTTCACAGTTATTCTCTTCCAAGAACATTAATAGTTATAATGTGTCTTAGGGAAGATGATGGAGCATTGGTCGAAACAGTTCGATCCTCAATGTATGAGATACATTGCCAATTAGTTTCCCGTAAATTAAACACCAAACTAGTCAGACCATATAAACCATATTCCAACCACATCTTCGACTAAGTAGGTTTTGCAGACACTTTCTGAAATGTAAAGCTGGGATTGTCCCACTTGTACATTAAAAGTCCAGGGTCTTGTAGTGTTCGTCCGAACCTCATGATAGCCTGAACCTAATCAGAAATGTCGTTTCACTAACTATCCCGCTGCACCTGGAAAAGAAAGAGCTCTTTTAGAAAGAACTCATGTTCTAAGGAAACAGTGGGAGTTGGGACAGTCCTGAATGAGTTCAGGATTAATAAAGTGAAAGAACCTTTAGTCATCACTAGGCTTAGAGCAGAAATTAGTTTTCTGTTTTAATACTGACATAATCTTCTCTTGACCAGTAGTACTGATCACCATCATAAGTAGTTATGATCAGGGTGACACACCAATTAGTGGTAAAACACTATAGTTGGTACGGATTTTCAATCCGACTACTTGGAAGCATTGGTGAGCCTGGTTGCTGCCAATTAAAGAGAACCTTAGGACGAGATATAGTCTATGTGACAGTTTGATTGATTTTACAACTGGTCTTAAAACCAGTGGGAGTAATCATCAAAAGAAACCAACATGGACAGAAACGTACCTTCAGAACATCTGGTTGAGTGAGACGATACTCAGAGTCAAGTAATTGACTCCGAGAGAAGCACTCTCAATAGAAGATGAAATCCGAAAGGATACTGCATATTGTAAGTCGTTAGTGGAGCGCGTGTGGATCACCGGCACACTAATAGGGAATCACAAAGAATATGCCAGTATAAAGGTACATGGGCCCGGGATTTCCCCGCGGGCATCTCGCTAGAAAGGATATTCAGATTCTCAAAATATGCCAAAGGATTGGATTTTGAGAAAGGGCTGAAAGATATCCATTAAGATGTCAGAAAGGTTTGGATTCTCAAAATGTGCCATAAGCTATGGATTTTGTGAATAGTCCATAACCATGTCAAAGCCAGTTGGAGTGTCGCTGTTATCTCTATCTCCATATGTGTGTTACATAATGTTTCTAGGAAACGTCTCTTTTCATTACAAAGTGTAATGACTTGGTGTTAAGAGACGGATCGCTATGAAAGACTTAATAAAGATACGACATGCTCAGGTGGTTACAAACGTCTATGAGATAGATCGAAACTCTGCCAAGATGATCTTGATGAGACTCAAGATGCATAGCTCAGGAAATGAGTTTCCTGTCATTGCAAAGTGTGATGATTTGGCATGAGAGGTATGAAAGGTGCAACGTACTCACATAATCCATTGACATATATCAGATAGATGTTGTCATCAGTATAGAACTGGCCATAGTAAGCATGATCTTGATAAGATTCAAGATGCATGAGAAAAAGTCTCCGAAAGGATATAGTTATTGAAAAATCATGACACAAGGATTATAAGTAATCCTTAGATTCCAAAAGAGTTTGGAATTGGACTGGATCGAATCCAACAAGTTTCTTGGATCGATCAGAAGTGTCATGAACATGTCTTGATGACCTAATGCTTAGAGCATTGTGAGTCAGATTCAGGATATGACCTGGCTGGGAATACTTAATGGATTTTGTACCTACATGAGAAATCATTAGGGGTGAATGTTGATAACAATTTGAAAAAAGTTTTTAAAATAAGGACTTAATGGTTAAATAATTTCGTTGGCATTTCGATGGAGCGTGTGTGGCTCACCGGCACATCGTAACACCTCGAAATAGTCTTAGGGTGCAGTCATGTGGACTAAAGATCCCGAGAGCCATGGAAGGTCACAGTACATAGAATGGAGTTGTTAGTGAGAATGACGGTATGACCAAAATTGAAATATCATCGGAAGGATATCCGATCGGATAAAGTGTATAAATGTGTAACATTTGAATACATAGAAAGAGTGAAAGGTCAAGTAGACATAGATACATAACACGAATTAAATAGTTTAAAAGGAATCTAGAAACCGATAATAGTTTATGTAAAATCCGACTTGGTGATTACCTCGTGGAGACTTGGTAATTAGGCAATAGAAGCCACCAGTCAGATTTTAAGTTTCAATTTTGCATGTTTCACTTCCCGAATAATTTGATTATTCAAAAGTCGACAGTCGCTCATACTTTTCAGGAGTAAGTATGAACAAAGACTGTCGTGAATTGGTTTGTAGATTGTCTAAGGAGTTAGACATTGCAGTAAGACTGCTACAATGTTCACGAGTACTTAGAAATAGAGATTTGAGTATTGGATAAACCCGTGCTCAACAGATTGCTTCATGGATTACATCACGAGCAATGTTGAGACGATAATATCGTATGATCTTGAAGCGGAGACATATGAGTTGAAATTTACGAATCGGTTGTGCATTGATAATGCGAAAATGCATCGGTAACTCGATGTTACAAACGCATTGTTGTATACGATTTGATAAGTAAAAGACACAATCATATGAGTCGAAGCTTATTCGTTCCTTGACCCTGATGGGAAACAGATATCTGTAGGCCGCTCGATGATTTTGAAGTTGAGTAAAGTGCTGGCCAGCCTGGACTAAATTGATGTGTTCAATTAGAAGTCCGAAAGTCATAAGCAGAATCGGAAATCGGGAAACAGAGTATCAGACAGAGATTTATCTCAATCCATGTCTCGTGTCTGAAAATATCTTGTTGGACGAAGGATCATATGATCACTTATCTATGGACAGAACTGACTGGGTCAGAGTTCAGCAGCAGTTTCTAGGAAGCTGCAGGTTGTTTATTAATCAAAAGATAAATTAAAGTCATAGACTTATCCAACTGGGAGACTGTTGGATTAGGTGTCTAAGCCATGACTTTACATTTATATTTATCTTGTTAATTGAAGCAAAGTCCATTTGGGTTGCCCTCATAGCTGGAGGTTAGGATAGAGTTCAGTAGAGTAAAAGGTTGATTTATTAATTGTGTAATAAATCAATATAATTAATTAAATGGTTTATTAATATATTTAAGTGTTAATATATTAATTAGAAACTATAATAATTAATTGAGATTTAATCTAGAATTAATTGGATTTAATTTAGTGATTAAATAAATTAATTAAAAGTGCAGGGACTGGTTTGTATTTATTCAATAATTGAATAATCTGGCCAACCAGTAGAAGGGCCTAAGTTGGCAAAATTATGAGTGTGTACACTCATATTTCGAAACCCTAATTAGGGTTAAGGAAAGCCTTGTCCAAATGGTTAACAGGCTTGCTCATTTGGAGGCTCCTTAGAGTTTCAGCTGTAACCCTTGGAGGCTATAAAAGGAGGCACCTGGCCACCCTTTTTTCTGCGTCACTTTTGAACAAGATTACTCTGCTAGACTGTCTTCTCCATTGCTTTGGGTGTGACTTGCATTTGAGGCAGGACACTTGTGCTGCTATCTTCAAGAACAAGATTCAAAGGTTGGTAATTCTTGTTTTAAACTTTAGAAATTATTGTTGGCCTTTAGGTTATAGTTTATTATCTTCATAGAAGAAAACATAGATCTTTCTAGGGTTGCATGTGAACCATAAGAAATTATTTGTTCATTGTTTGCTAGAAAACCCTTCAAAAGGAGCATGGATAGGATGTATGTATTTACACTCGTTAATTTCTTAATTTCATGTGCTTTAAAAGTTTAATTTATGCTAACCTACATAGAATCTTACTTTAACTATCATATCAATTTGATTTTTTCCTTACTCTTCTTAAAAATTGCACTTTCACTTCATTCTAAAATCATGGAAACATCTTGTAAATACTTCCATCTTGATATTTCTTAGATCGGATACCTTGAAGAGTCATATGCAAGTCTATAATGATAAGGGGCTACAGGAACTTAGGAAAATAGCTGTGAGCATTGAAGAGGAGGTTTATATTGCTGCAACAAGTGAGGTTGGTTGTGTTTACTAATTGCTGGTGTTCTTTATTTTTGTAGTTTTTGAATTTTTGCAATATATGGTAAGGTACTTTGCAATCTAAATCCTGTAACTGAATTAATTTACATCTGAATATATGCGGAAGATATGCTTCAAAATACTGACTCTTAAAATCAGATCACGAAATCCCGTAACATACACAATGCAGTCAAACTATGCTGCTAATAGTTTAAACCCCTCAGATTCAGGTATATTTAAAAACCATCTTCACAAAAATATTAATGCCGATTTATACTTTCTTCATATTAGGACAAATAATTTTCAAGAGAAAATATCAAACAACTTATAATTCTTTTGTAGCATCTTTAGATTCCACAAATGGTGAATACTGGCAAGAGGAACTGCATGAAAAGATGTTGTATACGAAATTACACAATCTTTCCACAATTTAATCATATTCTTTTTTGTAATACTGTTGATGTTATGACTCATAATTCAATAGGCTTTTGAACCCGATCTTTTTTTTTTACATATAAAAGCAATGAAGAATCTGTATCTACAAGATTTGATTGACATGCACCTGAAAATTCTTCACAAATTGCAACACGTAAGTTTCTTATCCCCCTCATTTTTACCTAATGATGATAGTAAAAGTACATTGCTATTTCTTGCGTTCAACCCTTAAAGATAATAATTTATTTCATAATTTAACGAAAGAATTTGTTGTCCAGTACGATTTTCTACCCCAGCAAATTTATTTCATAATTTAACGATTTTATCATTATGTCTAGAAATGTTGTTTAAGGAAAAGTAGCTGTTTAGTTGACAGTTGTTACAAACATAAATGATAAATGATAAATGACTGAAGTTGCGTTTGGATTGGGGTAAGGGTGGGAGGTGGGTGTGGGGGTGGGGGTGGGGGTGGGTGTGGGTAGAGACGGGTAAGGAATTTTTTGTAATCATGATATTTGCATTGGTAACTTGAGGTATATGTGTTAGGGTGCAAAGTTGTTTATTTGTTGGATGTTATAGTGGTTAGGTTTTATTCATTGTACTTGTGTATTATGTTGTGTGACTTGTAGGGTGACTCGGTATATATAGTTGAGTGCTAGATCATTTGTAGGTGAGCTCACCATGTGAGTTGTATTATGATTTATGCATTGCTCGGGCCACCATGCCGTCGAAGCACGATCATATTGTACACTCTCACATCTTGAAAGCATTCGGCGCCTTGATTACTTGATTTGATCTTCATGTTCTTATTTTCCGCACGTCAAATTAGTCTTTACATTTGGTATTAGAGTCGTACCTTGAAGATCTAGATGATTTGTTAAAGGGAACAATCTCGATTTGACAAATTTTGCAAGATTGATTCAAGTTTAAAGGATTTTTGGTGAGACTCTCAAATCAAATAATGAATTTTTTTTTATTATTGTTATCATTAGTTCTACTATTCATCAAGTTTGATTCGGTCTTAATTTTTGTTGTTCATCGTGTTTATACAATTTTGATCCAATTTTGATTCTATTGCTCATAGATCATACATATCAATGATCATATCTAGCAATTGATTTCTCATCTTGTTATTCGTCTTTTCTCAAATCATCTATTCAAAAAAGTATTCATTTGATTTATTGCATCTGACATCAAAATCCAGATCTCAAAATTGGTGTCGAAATCTGTTTGTATCCTGGCTCTCGTTTTTTGTTCGAATTAATCAGTTCTCATCTCATATCCTCATCTCATATGCTGATATCGATTTCCACTTGATTATTTAATTTTGGAATTCGATCTAGTTTGTTTCGATAATATCCCCTTTGTTTCTCAATCGATTTTACTTTTGAAATACATTTTATTAATTGATTTGCCATTCATTTATCAAAATCTCAATCGTGTTCTTAACTAATATGTTTTGTTACCAAAATCAAATCCTATTTGTATATCAAGACTCATCAAGTTGAATATCGACAAAACCGTTGGTGCGCTAAAATGGGTGAATTGTAATTGTTTAATAGTTGAGCAATGGACAATTATGATATGTATATGGTGGACGAAAATAAGGGTTATTACCCTTATGGAATTCAAAAATACATATATGGATACATTGGTTATATATGGCAATGATAAGGAGTTTGAATCATATGATAAAATGCTTATCATATCAGAATTCAAATAAGTCAGTGTATTAGCCTTATCACTTATCATTCTGGGGCTATAAATAGGAAATCCCAGGACCCATATCCTGCGCCATTCTTGAGCTTCTCATCCTCTCTCTGAGTTGTTTTCATGCTTGCTGGTATTTGGGTTTGAGCCATTAGAGGCACGACATTTGTGGTGCTTGCTTTCAAGAGATAAACAAAAGGTATGTGGTTCTAAACCCTTCTTTAGAATTTCGATATATGCCTTTAGGTTCTAAGTTATAGATTCAATTAGAGAAAACATAGATCCTTAGGTTACATGTGAACTTAAAAGTTTTAAGTTTATTTGTCTGCCTATTCTCCATCAAATGGACCATAATTAGCCGTTAACGGTTAGATTTAAAAAAAATGTCTTTTAAATTTTACACATTTTTACCTATAAATACACACTTTATTTACCTCGTTCACCACACCTTCTATTATTCTATTTACAAATACAAACATTGTTTACCTCATTCATACACACATATTATGGAGCAAAATCCAAATACCCTACCCTCGAACCACAATCGTGATTTTGATCCATTTGTTGTAAATACAACGCCTCGTCAATTCTCGAATGTTGAATCCCCACAAGGTGGCTTTCTCAACTTACTCCAAACCAGCTCCCCTTTCCGATAACAAACACGTTTCCAACAACTGTTTCAACCTTTCAATCCATATCAACAACCCTTTAACCCGCTTTCGTATTCCAACTACCGTTCCAACCTTCACAACCACAACCGTCACAATCACTACGGTGTCTCCCGAAATGGTTGAGGAAACACAACCACTCGAGCGACGAAGGACAAAGAAAAAAGGCAAACAACCGCAAACCGAATGAAAGGTGCATTGGACGAAGGATGAAGAGTTAAATTTAGCAAAGACGTAGATTTCGGCTTCCGTTGACCCGATCGTTGGAAATTCTCAAACGTGAGAAAATTTTTGGGCAAAAGTTCAAGCCACCTTCTACGATCTAATGGGAAGAGAAAGTCGAAACATTGATCAAATTATTTCGAAATAGCGTGAAATGAGGTTGAAAATTACACAATTCAATGGAATTTACAACAACATCCTTAACTTACATAAAAGTGGGTCGAACGACTTTGACGCTTTCAAAAGCGAACAATACAAAAAAACTACACCTACCCCCAAAACATTTTCGTATGTCAGGCCTTGCTTGGAGTTGAATGAGTGTCGAAAATGGGTACTTATCGAAGAATCACCATTTTGCGGTTCGAAGCATCCAAGAACGGTCTGTCAAGAATTGCAATCACAACAATTGGACGGACGTACGCACATCGACATCAATGATGAACAGGTGGATCTTGAAGACGAACAACCTCGTCATCGACCGATTGGATGAGATAAAGCGAAGAAAGCGGCTTCTGGTTCGAGATTGAAAAATTCAGAGGCTGGCATCATGGATCAATTTGGAGAAAAATTTGATTCGATATGTGCAACTATAATAAAAAAATGTTGGGATAATGAATCGGGTGGAACAAGAAATCGTCGAAACGCAACATTCCTTACAAAGGAATGCCGATTTAGAGGTTCTGAAAATGAAACCCGATGACTACGAGGTCGAGGATCTGAATATTTTCCCAACGATGCGAAAAGTGTCCAAGCTAAATATCGAAATAAGAATTAGTTTAGTTTTCTAATGTTTTGTTTTTTTTTTCGATGTTAGTTTTTTTCAATATTCTTTTTAATTTAAATCAACCTAACGACTTTTATTTTAATGTAAAATTAAAATTTTTATTTTATTACTTATTTTTTTTAATTAAAAATAATGACATGATAGATATACCATTAAATATGTTATGTGATGTGGAGTTGACAATAAAATCACAGCCGATCACATGTAACGGATGAATAGTTGGTTACACCTGACGGTCTATTCAACCGCCGAAGCAAGCAGCTATACCACCTACTTTAGGACAAAAATTCTTGCTACCGCTCCTTTTTGTGTTCGCTGTCTCGTTGAAGTAGGGATCATCTTTCACGTCTCCGTCACCGGCGAGGCGGCGACCATCCCACGGTAACTTTGTGCAACTTGACTCTTCCTAGCACCTGATTACACGCAAATTGGTTCAATTTCTTCCTTATACTCGATCGTTTACTTTTGAATTGTTGGATTTTGATTTTCAGATAGAGAGGGAGAAACGACGACTACGTCCAATTGCTTGGTTTGCGGTGAGTACCAAAACCCTAACTCCAAGAATTGGGCATCTATTTGGTATGTACACTATTTAATTGCTCACCCTTCTTTTACATAATCATACAGATACTTTAAGCTTACTACTTGTCGATCGCTAAATTTGAAACCTCTACCTATTTTTAACTGCAACGTTCCACTATATCGCTAATTCGAACTCCAATTTCGGTGACTGCTACATTTGATCCCTTTTTTGCCCCTTGCATAGGTTCCAATGAACTACTTTCCTATAGTTCTGAGGTGAGATCGATCATCAAATAGGAGACTGGAGGCATACTCAGGGTAGAAGTCGTGGTGCTGTTGCTGAGTCCTCTATGGAATCTGGTGATTGGAGGTCTCAGCTGCAAGCAGATTCACGAAAAAGGATCATGAATAGGATGTATGTATTTACACTCGTTAAATCCTTAATTTTATGTACTTTAAAAGTTTAATTTATGCTAACCTGCATAGAATCTTACTTCAACTATGATGATGTTAGCTGTTGGAATTTGTTGCAATTTCACTTAATTCCTAAAATCATGGAAATATCTTGTAAATACTTCCATCTTTTGACTGACACATGTTGATATTTCTTAGAATGGATACCTTAAGGAGTCATATGCAAGTTTATAGTGATGAGGGGTTACAGGAACTTAGGAAAATAGCTGTGAGCATTGAAGAGAAGGTTTTTATTGCTGCAACAAGTGAGGTTTGTTGTGTTTTTTATTTGCTGATGTTCTTTATTTTTGTAGTTTTTGATTTTTTTTTCTATATATGGTAAGGTACTTTACAATCTAAATCCTGTAATTGAATTAATTTGCAGTCTGATTATATGCGGAAGGTATGCTTCAAGATACTCACTATTGAAACCAGATCACAATATGCTGCTAATAGTGTAACTGTAAACCCTTCAGGTATATTTAAAAATTAAAACCATTTTTACAAAATAATATCAATGCCACTTTATACTTTCTTTATATTAAGAATACATATTTCAACACTTATGTTCCTTTTTTGTGGATTGTCATAAACTTTATAACTCTTTTGTAGCATTGTTAGATTTCACAAATGGTGAAGACTGGCAAGAGGAACTGTATGAAAAGGTGTTGTATATGAAATTACACAATCTTTCCACAATTTAATAATGTTTCTTTTTTGATGTTATGAGTTATGACTCATAATTTAATAGGCTTTGGAACCTGAAATTGCTTTTTATTTTGATTACAGATAAAAGCAATGAAGGATCTGTATCTACAAGATTTGAATGACTTGAACCTTAAAATTCTTCACAAATTGCAGCAGGTAAGTTCCTTATCCCCCTCATTTTTGCTTAATGATGGTAGTACACTATTTTTTAGGCTCGTATATGGAAAACCAGATGGGAAAAAAGAAATTTAATTTAGAATAATTTAAATATAGGGCTAAATGCAAGAAATAGCAATATACCTTCAATTTATTTGTGTATTAACTATTAAGGCATTGTACCTTGAAAAATCTACCTAATTACAGAATTGTACTTTTACTTTTTTCTTATTACGACATTGTACTTAAAAAGAAAAGATCAAATTGCGCAAAAGGCACTACATTTTCACTTTTTTTTATTTTGGTACTTTTTTTTTGGTTTTAATAAAGACACTGCTTTTTCCAAGTCAACATGCCACACCAACTGACGTGACACTCTTTTTTTACGTGTCATGATGACGTGGCATGCTGACATGTCACTGTTTGGTGACATCACATTCTGGGTGTCAAAATTGGACAAAAAAAAAACTAAAATGTGGTGATAACTATCACAAAAATCACTATATTTTAGATAACTATTACAAAACTCGCTACATTTTAGTTTTTTTTTTTTTTTTTTTTTTTTGACACCCAAAAAATAGTGACATTTTAGAATGCCACGTCATCAAAAAGTAGCTGGCAACTGGTTAACCTGTCAGGATTGAAACAAATTGGAAAAAATAGTGACATTTTAGAATGCCACGTCATCAAAAAGTAGCTGGCAACTGGTTAACTTGTCAGGATTGAAACAAATTGGAAAAAATAGTGACATTTTAGAATGCCACGTCATCAAAAAGTAGCTGGCAACTGGTTAACTTGTCAGGATTGAAACAAATTGGAAAAAAAATGCCTTAATTGAATAAAAAGTGTCAAAATTGAAAAGAGTTGAAAACATAATGACTTGGCCCTTGAAAAAATTGCTTGTATGCGGATTACATTGCCCTAATTAGAAAGATTTCGCAAAGTATAATACTATAATAGGAAGAAAACGAAAGTACAAAAAGGATATATCAACAAGAGCAATGAAAGTGAGATGCTATCATAAACAAATCAATAAAAGTACGTTGCTATTACTTGCATTTAACTTTTAAAGATAATAATTTATTTCATAATTTAACAAAAAGATTTTGTTGTCCAGCACAATTCTGTACCCCAGCAACTGAACAACGAGCAAATTGAGAAGTTGAAAGTATTCAAAAACATGTTGGAACGTTTCATGGCATTTTTACAAATCCCAAAACGCAACATATTACCCAACTACAAAGACAAACTAAGTACATACGAGGACCAGATTGTTCGTGTCATCAATTTAAATCGCCGCAAACCTGTGCCAAATCAGTAAATGACTATTTTACCATTATGTCTAGACATAATGTTAAATGAAATGTAAGTGTTTATTTGATAGTTGTTATGAATATAGATGATATATGATAAATGTTTGAAGTGTCTGAATAAAAAATGCTTGATATGAATAATGATATCACGGAATCATTAATTACGTAAACTCAACATATATCACAATAGCATCAAGTTCAAGTCCTTGGGTTGTATGACGATTACTTCTAGCAAATTAAGGGCCATATAAAGCTTAGAAGACATGATTTTATATATGACAAAATGTCACTGTAGCCCAACAAACTATTGGTTGTTGGTCTAAAAGGTCCCTAAAGTTTTTTTTGGCCTTTTAGAGGAATAAAGTTCATTTGTACCTGTTCATTAAGTCCTCTCAGCAAGTTTCAAGGTTAAAAGTTAGGAAAAATGACATTGTAGATCTATCAACTTTCATATTCTATTTTCAATAGTCCCTAAACTTATAAATGGCGAAGGTGAAGGTTGATCACTGTCGAGGGGTGCTCAAAGTTTACAGTGACGGCTCTATATGGCGATCTAGTGTACCGAGCTTTCAAGTTTGTGTGTCGATGATGATGTTTCAGTCCTCTGGAAAGGTGTTCTGTTTGACCAAACAAACAACATTCGATATACTCATGGCGATGGTTTCTGCATCAATTCACGTACATGACCCAACTGTTAGAACTATTATTTCAAACTAGCTCTAGCTATCTGTATTTGTAGCCCCTAATTACCGTGTAGCCCTTCAGAACCGCCTTCCATTAGCGGTGTACGGGGTAACTCCCGTTAAGTGGCTCCAATCTAAGGGGTGACGACTGTGCTTAACTCATGGCTCAGATCACCGGATCGCTATATAGAGTCGTCACTGTAAACTTTGAGCATCCTACGACAGTCACCAACCTCCATCTTCGCCATTGTAAACTAAAAAATAAGTTTAGGGACTATTTAAAACAGAGGATGAAAATTGATAGGGCTACAATGTCATTTTCCTAACTTTTAACATGGAAACCTGCTGAATGAATTTAATAAACAGGTAAAAATGGATTTTATTTCCCTAAAAGACCAAAAAAAAAAAAAAAAACTTTAGGGACTTTTTAGACCAACAACCAATAGTTGGTTAGGCTACAGTGACATTTTGTCTTTATATATATGTGGATCAACACATCCTTTTATTAGAGAAGAATTAATATTGATCAATGTTTCTATGAGAGAAGAATTAATATTGATCAATGTATTTTTATTTTCAAGCTACTAATTTGAGGAGTCCACTTCTATTTTTTTTTTCATTTAATTAGCAGTGGATGGTCAATTCAAATGTGTGGTTTGTGGTTCAACACCTTCCATATTCTGGTTGATTATAAAGTGATATTTATTGATAATTAATTGTTAATAAACTTTAATATATATTTTTTAAAGAGGGCGGTACATCTGATAAATTTTATTAATAAAAATAATAAATACAATAGCAGGTTGAAGACTTCCGATCTATGGAAAAAAGAAAAGGCCTATTGGGACAAACCACAATGATTAACAAAACTAACCTAGAGATACTAGAACATGCTCTTAATCCAAAAACCAAAAACAACAAATTGGAAACAACATGCAACAAGACCTGCAACAAAAGCATGCCATAGAGAGAAAACATAACATAAAGAAACGAGAAAACAAACCTTAGATGATCATGTGATGTCGATTTCATTCTAAAGCTGAAATGTCCACACTTTCAAAGCTTCGGGAGGAAGTTAAATAGAAGTAGCCTTCAGGGAGGGGCCAGGGAGGCATACACCTCCCATGGAGGGAAATGAGGATAAGAGAAATGTATGAGAGAGAGAGAGAGAGAGAGAGAGAGAGAGAGAGAGAGAGAGAGAGAGAGAGAGAGAGAGAGAGAGAGAGAGAGAGAGAGAGAGAGAGAGAGAGAGAGAGACCAAACCCTTTTATCCATGAAAACGCTAGAGGAGGGCTTAATGGAATGACTGAGAAGTCTACAACTAACATCATTAATAATAGTCTTAACTACAACATCATAAAATTTTCTCTTATTCTTGAAGATCCGTTTATTTCTTTCCGTTTATTTCTTTCCTACCAGATGTGGTAGACAGTTCCAACAAGCACAAGTCTATGGATAATGAGTCAAATGGCCTTACCTATAGAGTTGGGCATGAGGAGCTTGATGATATCAGACCAATGATCCATGCAATAGGGGATATTAATTATCAACTGAAGATAATGTCAAACCATAGAAGGAAAAGAACATTCAAAGAAGAAGTAGGGGTAGGAGTTAGAGCAATTACAACAGAAGGCACAGGATAGGTTAGAGTCGGGGCCCAACTTCTGAATTTATCTTGAGTTTTGAAACGATCCTTTAGAGCAAACCAAAGGATAAAATAATGTCTAAGTATATTCTAGGTGTGGTAGTCCACAGGCTGTTCAGTAGAGCAAATGCTTACCAGATAGTACGAATAGAAAAGTAGGAGAAACTACCGTCTTTGTTCCTCCGACATAACTTATCAAGGGTGGAAGGGAAAATAGAGGGAGGGGAGTGATGTGGGAATCTCTTCAGAGATGCGGATGAACCTAACAGTCATGAAGCAAAATGTTTTTGACTTACTTGTCAGGGTGAAACTCGCATTATGAATGTCGTGAGCAAACAAAAATTGAGATATGGGACCGACGAGATGCTAACTATCAACCACACAGAAGTAGAGTTGCCGTTTCTAACCTGGGAGACAGTAAAGTTCTTTATCTTAACCAAAACATATCCAGGATGTTACGCCGGGCATAACTAGTACTACATTTTTAGGAGCATCTCAGAAGTTATGGTTGCAAAGGCAGTAAAAGTGGATCTATCCAACCCAAAGGGTGTCCTTTATTGGTTAGGAGCATCCATGTATGGGAATCCATAAGATAAATATTCCATATAGTGAGATTCTTGATACCTAGGCCACTGTGGGTCTTAGGAAGGCATACGATTTTCTAAGACACTTTGGCTTTACGTCGCTTCAACTCACCATTGCACAGAAGAAACCTCTCATGAAATTTTCAATCTCCTTAGAGATGTTTATGCAACAAACTTTGATTTTTTTATAATACCAATGGGTATTTGAATATTTTTGGAAGGAATGAATCTAGAAAGAATTGAAATTATAACCTACCTTATTGTCTTATATTGTTAGATAGGAAATGAAATAATGATAAGTTAGACAACTCCATGAAAAATGACTTCTCATAGCTAGATGTTTATGTAACAAACTTTGAATTTTTTTAGACTACCAAGGGATGTTTGGATTATTTTTGGAAGGAATGAATCTATAAAAAGAATTGGAATCATGACCTGTCTTATTGTCTTCTATTTGTCTTATTGTCTTAGATTAGCAAATAGGAAATGAAATAATATTTAATAATAAAAATAAAATAATTTATAAGTTTTTGGATAATATTCGTTTATGCTATTGGTTTCTATTGGATTTGATCTTGTTCTTTAAAGCTCATTGAATTTGAAATGAATTTTAACGTTTTTCATCCTTTGAAAAGACCATTTTGCCTTTTAACATCTTCATATTTAACAAATGCATGAACACTAATTATGCCTTTTAACATCTTCATCGATGTAGGTGGTGTACATGTGTCGAGTTATATTCTATAGTTCCATCCAACTATAATATTGTAAATTCATCGGATACAGTTTCACTATAGATAGTTTGGTCCACTCTAGGTGATTTAGATCTCTAAAATATGAACAACTAAGTCTTTTATGTGTAAAACATGTCTCCCGTCATTGTGACCGCTTGTCATGAGTCTATGTAAGCCTCATCTTATATTCACATTCACAGGGCCGGTTAATGGTTTTCTATGCCCTGGGCGAACTATCATAACAATGCCCCTATAATTGTACCCTACAATACCCCATACCCATATACAACATATATTTATAAAAAAAATGCAACACAATTTTCTTTAGGTAGCAAAATGATACCCATTATAATTTTCAGCACTCTTAAATCTATATGCATTTCTAATTTCTTAAGAGAACATTATAATACCATTTAATATATTCTCATAAACTAGAATTCTAACAGTAACATTTAATATACTTTCATAAACTAGCAAAATCAATGAATCCAATTAAACTCAAGTCTTGAAAGTAGTTTCCCTTTAGGTGTCTATATGACATTGCCCAATCACATGCCACATCTTATACATTAAGCAACATAATTTCATGCAAAAATAATTTTTTTTGAACAATAACATATACAAATTAACAATACAATCCTCCATTCCATATACAAATTAATTAATCAAGATAAAACTTAACTATATGCATCTAATAAACAATCCAATCCTCCATTCCGTAACAATCGATTAACGTCATCTCGGTTTAACTACCTGTCACAATCAATCGAACACAATTCAATTATTTAGCTCTAGTAATTTACATAGGAAATAAGCAAATAAAACATAAAGTATATGCCAATAATTAGTAGGAAATAGCAATTTTGTGTATTGTGCAATTGTGTGGCAACAAAACAAAACAAAAGGTAGCATATAAAAATTAAAAACGATTAAATCCATCAATAAAACTAATAAGAATTACATAAGTAGTCTACATAAGCTAAAATAATGACAATATTAAAAAAGTAAACATACATTGTCAACACTAACATCACCACCAAATCCTCATACAAATACACTTTTTCCTTGAGGTTGTCCAACCTTTTGGAAAGTCATTTCCTTTTTACAGTGTAAATGTAAGCCACTAATTATATGTCCTTTTTCAAATAAAAAAAATATAAAAACAATATTATTACAAAAAGATCCTACCAACTGCTTGGGATGAATACACCCTTTTCTTTTGCCAAGTCAAATCCCACTAGAGAGTAAACTAATGATCCGTCATTAAGTTTAATTGTTTAAGGCATGCAAATAGAATTATCGTTACAAAACTTATTTAGAATTCATAATGAGGAAACAAATTTGGAATTCATAACTTAAAATATTCATAATTCAAAACTAAGAAAACACACACTAAATTAGAATAAATAATATTTGGATGACTAAAATCAGGAGACTACATACCAGTTGGCGTCGCTGAGCTATTAGAACTCCTAAAGGGCACTGCACATGATTATTTTACTTAATCAGAAATCGCAGCTTCAAGTCTTCAAACAATTTTGTGTTTAGTTGAACTCTTGAAAGTAAATAATTGAAAAAAGACATCTCACCTCGTCTTTTGTAGTTCTATTTAGCAACGAGAATCGAGATTGATGCCCCGCCTTTTCCTTTTTTTTTATTTTTGGTCCCCGCCTTTTGGGTTACGCCCTAAGCCTTAGCCCCTTAGACTAACATGTATGGTAACCCCTTGGTGTGAGGGGTTCTGGTGCCACGTAGGCGCCACCTCACCTTCCCCTCACCTCTTCAATTCTAGGAAATGGTAGCCCCTCACCATCCCCTCACTAATTTTTAATTAAATAAATAATATAACTAAATTAAACTAAATCACAAATTATATTAAATTAAATTAAAAAAATTAACTAACAAAAGAATAACATTTCATTAAAGTTAATATATTTAATATTTTTCCATTTTTGTAAATTTAAAACAAATACAGGACCAGAATTGCAATTTTCTTAATCTTTATACCCTTTCTTTCTTTTTCTTCTTCCTCGTTCATCTCCTGTCCGCCTGTTTCATCTCATTCGTTCCATCGTTCCATTCACTTGCAAAGAGAGGAGAGAAAGGAAGAAATAGAGAGAGAAAGAAGAGATAGAGAGAGTGATACCGTGCGGCTTTCCATCCCCGGGCGAGAAGCTTCACCGCAGGTCACACCCCAAGTGGGGCGGTGTTCCCGTGCGGTGATGGCCTCCAACATGGACACCGTGGCCCTTCCCCGCTTCCATACCGGTCGGTCTTACTAGATGGACGTGACCGGAGAATTTTGGCCCAAAAGAAACATAAGCTATTAAGTGTTGGCCCAAAACTGCTGCCCCCACTTAGATTGATGACTTGGGAGACGGCCCATGGCTTGGGCCGGTCTTGTACATTCGTGGATGAAGCAATCATAAATAAAATCAAACCTCTATTATTATCTTAGTAATGAACAATTGAACCTCCATCTTCTTCCATCAAGAACACCATAATCAAGAGTAACAACAAGAAAACAAAGTAATTACAAGAAACAAAAAAAAGTTTATTAAATATGAGAATTTTTTTTTATAAAAAAAGGGTTATTGTCAAAATGGCCCAACGAAATTTTGTCATTTATTTTAAATGATCACTTAAGTTTTTTTTGTGCATTCTAGGTCCTTAAAATTTATTTTGACTTGCTAAAAAAGGGAGTGAAGGTGTTTTTTCCAGGTTTACCGGTTAAAAAAATTGGATGCATGCTTATGTGGCTGTAAGATAGCCATCTATTTACCACGTGTATTTAAGTATAAAAATTTATAAAAATATGAATCATGTTGCCTCATCGTCGTCTACAGACCTTAGCGTCAGTGGCTTTCCATATCACCCACCTCTCTTTCGTCTATCAGCAGTTCACCGTTCTTTTGTCTCTTTCGTCTATCAGCAGTTCGCCATTCAATTTTAATCCTCAACTTCATAATTAAAGGTATGCTTTAATTTCGTCTATAAAATCTATTCCGGTCAGATCGCCGTAAATAATGATTGCAATCTCGTTGTTATTTTCCAAAGCTTGTTGATAGGGTTTCCAATTTCAACATCGTCCTATGGATCCGTTGTTCTAGGAGGCACTTTTGATCGCCTTCATGATGGTCATCGCCTTTTTCTTAAGGTTTGTTGGCATTTCTAATTTCTCATTCACAATTAAAGCACAGAAATACAACGCATGATACCAAGGGTATTCTTGATGGCTTTCTCTTTCGATTGGCATACTGTTGATTTGAGCCAATTGATCCAGGAATCTGCAGAAAAGAACTTCGAAGGAACAAGAATCCAGGAATCAGAGCTCGATTTAATCGCCCAACAAAGCAAAGCTCTTGAATCAATAATGAAGGAGGAGAAAAACGAGAAGAGATAAAGCTTCTTCAGCTCTCTCGATCAAGCTGAATCCGAGAACGATTGTGAAAAACCCAGCTAGCTCGCTCAATCGACGACCTGGATCCAAGAAATTGTCGAAGACTCAACTGGATAAAAGGAGGTTCCTTTCTGTTTTATCAAGAACACCCGGTGGAATTCCCCTGATATGAAATCGAGAAGCAGAGTAGTAATCGATAGATCCGGATTTCAAAAGGCAAGCCTCGCCAATAAACAAGTATGGAATCACTCATTCCGGCCAATCTCCCCGCCGTTTCCAAACACCGAATCACCTCCGTTTGTTTCTCGGCCCTTTCAAGATCACTAATCGCGAACCTACACTCATTCGAAAGACAAATTCCCAACAAAATCACTAATCGCGACCTGGATCCAAGAAATTGTCGAAGACTCATTCCGTTTGTTTCTCGGCCCTTTCAAAATCACTAATCGAAACACCAACCAACTTTCGCGAACCTCTGTTGGAATGGAGGAAGGAGCGATGTGGTGGTGGTGGTTATCCGTTATCCCTTCCCAAGTTCTTCTCCGATTTCATCTTCTCCGTCTTGTCTCTCTTGGGTTTACGGAAATGGGGGAAATGGGTTTTGCAGAGAAACAATAATAATAATGGGTTTTAAATTAATGAAAATATATAGTTATTTTAAAAAAAAATCCACGTGGATGCATATCAGCGCTACGTGGACATGTTCTGCTGACTAAGATGACACATGACATGCCACGTAGGCGTGTTAACCTGATGACCCGGTCACATTCCTTAAAATGGTATTTTTGACATAGTTTTTACCGGTTTAAGGACCTAGAATGCACAAAAATAAGAAGAGTGACCATTTAAAATATTTCATAATAGTTTATTGGGCCATTATGTTAATAACCCTAAAAAAAATTGAAACGAAAGCAAATGTTTTCTTTTTCAAAGAAAATTATATATAATCAAATAGAAAAGAATCAAAAAGGTGCGGGGTGTTTGTTAGGAAGAATCTTTTTTTTAGTTTAAAGAAATTCTTGGTTCCACCTTCTACCTCATTTCTACGTAGGACAAAGTTAGGTACTCGTAAGAAATTGCTTGCTACCGCTCCTTTTTGTGTTCGCTGTCTCGTTGAAGCAGGGATCATCTTTCACGTCTCCGTCACCGGCGACCATCCCACGGTAACCTTGTGCAACTTGACTCTTCCTAGCACCTGATTACACGCAAATTCGTTCAATTTCTTCCTTATACTCGATCGTTTACTTTTGAATTGCTGGGTTTTGATTTTCAAATAGAGAGAGAAACTATGATTACGTCCAATTGCTCGGTGTGCGGTGAGTACCAAAACCCTAACTCCAAGAATTGAAAATCTATTTGGTATGTACACTATGTAATTGCTGACCCTCTTTTTACATAATCATACAGGAACTCTAAGCTTACTACTTGTCGATCGCTAAATTTGAAACCTCTACGTATATTTAGTGTGACGTTCGATTATATTGCTAATTCGAACTCCAATTTCGACGACTGCCACATTTGGTCACTTTTTTGCTCCCTTGGTTTCAATGTTCATAGGAAGGAACTACTTTCCTATATAAGTGAGGTTTGTTGTGTTTTTTATTTTCTGTAATTGAATTAATTTGCAGTCTGATTAGAAGATATGCTTCAAGATACTCACTATTGAAACCATATCACTAAGTCTCATGCGATACACAATGCAGTCAAACTTTGCTGCTAATAGTGTAAACCCCTCAGGTATATTTAAAAACCATTTTTACAAAAATGTCAGTGCCACTTTATACTTTCTTAATATTAGGAAAACATATTTCAAGACTTATTATCATTTTTAGGTAGATTCTTTATAAACTTATAACTATTTTGTAGCATTGTTAGATTTCACAAATGGTGAAGACTGGCACGAGGAATTGTATGAAAAGGTGTTGTATATGAAACTACACAAGCTTTCTACAATTTAATAATCTTCCTTTTTCTAACACTATTGATGTTATGACTCATAATTTAATAGGCTTTGGAACCTGAATTTTTTTTTGATTACAGATAAAAATTATGAAGAATTTGTATCTACAAGATTTAAATGACATGAACCTTGTAGTTTTTCACAAATTGCAGCAGGTAAGTTCCATATCCCCCTCATTTTTGCTTAATGGTGGTAGTGAACAGTGTTGTTTAGGCTCTTGTATGGAAAACAAGATGTGAAAAAGAAATTTAATTTAGAATCATTTAAATATAGAACTAAATGCAAGAAAATAGCAATGTACCTTCAATTTATTTGTGTATTATAGCATCATAATATCATTTTCTTCTATAGTAACATTTAAACTTCATGTTTTCGTTTTCATATTAAGGCATTGTACTTTGAAAATGGTAAACCTCCTTTGAGGTTTACATACACGAGAAGGGCCAGACCGTAAGGGTTGACTTTGGCATTGACTTTTATTAGTATTGTAATAAGTCCACTGATCAGGGGCATTATGGTCTTTCTGGATTAAGTCAGTTGTAAGGCGTTAAGTAGTTGTTGGAAGTCAGTTAGAAGGGGTCAAGCTTTTGTAAAGTGAACAATGTTCATTAGGAGAGTTTCTACCCTCTCGAATGGTAGTTGAGTCATTGTAATTCCACATTTGTAATCATTTGGTTAATAGAGAATCATTTTGAGTCTCTAGATCACAGCAAAATTGGTATCAGAGCAGTAATCCTGGGAAATTGAGAAGATCGGCAAAGGTTTTCAAGGTGCGACGCTAGTAGAAGGAAGCGACAACAATTTTTGTTTCAAATTGATGAGCCGATCGTGAAATTGAGAAGGATAGCCGACGAATTGCTGAAGAATCAACACAATTAGTGAAGCGCAACAACTGATTTGGTGAAATTGAAGGCTGAATTGAAGTGTCGACGATTCAATTTTGCAATACGAACTTAAGAAGCGCAGATTGAAATTGTAATGGCTACTACACGTTCTGTAGCTGAACGGACGGTTCTGAATCGGGTTGATGACATGGAATCGACTATGGGATCAGTACAAGGGGAGATCGTATCATTAAGAGAAGGCATGGGATCGATGCAATCAGACATAGGCTCAATGAAGAAGATGATGGAACAATTACCGAAGCAAAGGGTTGAATCTCCACCAAAACTCAATACACCAGAAGGTTCAAGTTTCAGAGAACGATTAACGGGAAAAGGTACTCCAGATCCTAATCGATTTTTAGCAATAAAAGGAAGAAAGCTTGAAATGCCAATTTTCGATGGTAAGGATCCAGACGGATGGTTAAGTAGAGCTGAGAGATACTTTAATCTCAATCGATTAACAGTAGAAGAACAGATTGAGGTTGCTTTCATTTCATTCGAAGTTGATGCACTTAAATGGTTTCAGTGGGAACATAGAAGGCGTCCAATTAAGAGTTGGGAAGAATTGAGGCACATGTTATTAAAGCAGTTTCGTTCTTGTGGAAGAGGTTCTTTATGTGAGCAATTTTTGGCACTTAAGCAAGAAGGTACAATTGAAGAATACAAGAGACAGTTTCTGTCATTAGCAGCACCTTTGGAAAGTATTTCTGAGTCAGTTTTTGAATGGTTTAGAACCAATAATCAAAGCTGAAATCAGACTGTTATCCCCATCAAGTTTAGATGAAGCAATGGAGTTGGCCGCTAGAATAGAAGATAAGAATAAGATTTTATCCAAACAAAGATCTTTAAGCACATGGAACTATAAGAAGACAACTAACATGAGTGGGGAGGTAAGAGGAACAAATCAATCAAGTTACAAATCATCCGTAAATGGCGACAAACCTTGGGGTGAATTTCGAAAACTTTCGGATGCAGAATTACAACAGAAAAGATCAAAAGGTTTGTGTTACAAATATGATGAAAAGTTTTCTCATGGTCATGTGTGCAAAAAGAAAGAAATGAGTGTATTGGTGACACAACATGTTGACAGTGAAGAAGTAGAAGATTCAGATGTTGAAGAAGCGGAACCTGAAAAAGATATTGAAGTTATAAAGAATCAGAACAAAGTAGAGGTGCACCTGAATTCAGTGATAGGATTTTCTAATCCTAAAACAATGAAATTAGAAGGGAAGATTGAGAACCAAAGAGTAGTTATACTCATTGACTGTGGTGCGACTCATAACTTCATTTCAAACGAAACAGTGGCACAATTGCAATTACCGGTTGATCACACTCACAATTATATGATTGAAATGGGTACTGGTTTGGAGGTAAAAGGGAAAGGTGTGTGTCGACGGGTAAAGATACGAATGCAAGGCATAGAAATAGTGGAGGAGTTTTTACCTTTGAAGTTAGGTAATTCAGACATCATCTTAGGAATGCAATGGTTGGTGAAATTAGGGACCACGCACACTAATTGCACTCAAGTCATGAAGTTTCAACTGGGACAAGAAACAGTAACTTTAAAAGGTGATCCTACTTTAGAAAAAGCTCTAGTTTCGTTGAAATCCATTACCAAAACTATGGTGAAAGAAGGTTTGGGATGGGTAGTGGAGTTAGGCAGTTTGGATGCTAATGAGCTTAATACCAAATTGGAGAGTGAAGTCACTTCAGTATGGTCAGAAGTGGTGGCACAATATGATGACATTTTTCATATGCCAAAAGCATTACCACCGGTTAGAGGAAGAGAGCATGCCATTGTTTTGAAAGAGGGAACTGGTCCGGTTAATGTTCGCCCGTACAGGTATCCTCGCTACCAAAAAGATGAAATTGAAAAGTTAATTCGTGAAATGTTAGAAGCGGGGGTTATCCGACCAAGTAAGAGCCCTTTTTCAAGTACTGTTTTATTGGTTAAAAAAAAAGATGGTTCATGGCGGTTCTGTGTGGATTACAGGGCTTTGAATAAACAAACAGTTTTGGATAAATTTCCAATACCTGTAATCGATGAGTTACTAAACGAACTTAATGGTGCAAAAGTTTTCTCCAAGTTAGACCTAAAATCCGGATATCATCAAATAAGGATGATTGAGAATGATATCCAAAAGACGGCGTTTAGAACACATGAAGGGCATTACGAGTTTCTCGTAATGCCATTTGGTTTAGTCAATGCTCCAGCTACATTTCAGAGTTTGATGAATGAGGTCTTTAAAGAATACTTAAGGAAATTTGTGTTAGTATTCTTCGATGATATTTTGGTGTATAGTCCATCAGAAGAAAAGCATAAAGATCATTTGGCAATAGTATTTCAAGTTTTGCTCAAACATAAACTCTATGCTAATAAAAAGAAATGCGAGTTTGGAAAATCAAAATTAGGATACTTGGGGCATGTGATTTCAGAAAAAGGGGTAGAAATGGATCGTGACAAAGTGCAAGCGATTGTTGATTGGCCTGTTCCTGCATCAGTGACAGAATTACGAGGTTTTTTGGGACTTTCGGGATATTATCGCAAGTTTGTTCAGCATTATGGTTTGATTGCACCCCCGTTAACAGCTTTACTTAAAAAAATCAGTTTGTATGGTCAGCAGCAGCTCAACAAGCTTTCGAAGAATTAAAAAGAATGTTAGTCAAAGCCCCAGTTTTGAAGTTACCTGATTTTTCGCAACCATTTGTGCTAGAAACAGATGCATCTGGTTATGGTTTAGGAGCAGTCCTTATGCAACAAGATCATCCAATTGCATACTTCAGCCAACAATTGGGAAAACGAGCTCAAACAAAATCCGTATATGAGAAAGAACTGATGGCAATCGTGTTCGCAGTAAAAAAATGGAGACCTTATTTACTGGGACGAAAGTTTGTAGTAAGAAGTGATCAACAAAGCTTACGGTTTCTGTTGGATCAAAGAGTTGTGGAACCGGAATATCAGAAATGGGCTAGCAAGTTATTGGGGTATAATTTTGAAATATTTTACAAAACAGGTCCAAGTAATAGGGCTGCTAGGGCTGCTGATGCCCTTTCCAGGAAGAAAGAGACAATAGAATGTGCAGTGATGGGTGGTCCTCAATGGAGAGATTGGGATGTGTTACAAAAAGAAATTATGGCCGATGGTTTTTTACAGAAAATTACTCAAGATTTAGTCAATGATAAAGATGCTCATAAAGGATTCACATTAGTCCAAGGATTATTGATGTTTAAGAACCGGTTGGTGATTCCAAAACAATCGACTTTAATTGACAAACTCTTTGCTGAGTTTCATGAAAGTCCGATTGGTGGTCACGCGGAGAAAGAACTTATAAACGGATAGCTTCAGAAATATTTTGGATGGGCATGAAAAAAGATGTCATAAACAAAGTCAAAGCATGTAATATTTGTCAAAGAAACAAAAATTTATCGGGCTCGGTAGCCGGGTTACTCCAACCAATTCAATTACCAATGAAAGTTTGGGAAGAAGCATCTATGGACTTCATTGAAGGGCTGCCAAAATCAGGAGGTATGACTACTATCCTAGTTGTAGTAGATCGCTTAAGCAAGTATGCACATTTCATAGCACTTCGACACCCATTTACTGCTCAATCAGTCGCTGAAGTTTTTCATAGAGAAGTGATCAGATTACACGGAATTCCAGAAGCTATTATCTCTGATCGGGACCGTATTGAGTCATTTTTGGAAAGAATTGTTCAAGTTGCAAGGTACAAAACTGAAATTTAGTACCGCGTATCACCCGCAAATGGATGGCCAAACGGAAGTTGTAAATAAATGTGTGGAGCAAATGAGCAATACTTACGCTGTTTTGTTTCTGAGAAACCTAAAAATTGGATAAAGTTTCTATCTTGGGCCGAGTACTCCTACAATACCGCATACCATGCAAGTCTGAAAGATGTTCCCTTTAAAATACTTTATGGCAGAGATCCTCCTGCTTTGGCTTTGATCAGATATCAGAAACACTCTTCCAAGCTTGAGCAAATTGATCATGATTTGCTGGAAAGAGATTTGGCATTAGATGAAGCTAGGATGCAATTATTGAAAGCTCAAAATAGAATGAAACAATATGCTGATACCGGCAGAAAAGACGTTGAGTTTGACGTGGGAACTATGGTATTTTTAAAGTTCCGACCGTATCGACAGAGATCGTTGGTGATGAATAATAGTCCAAAGTTAGCTGCACGTTATTATGGATCGTTTGCTATATTGGAACGGATTGGGAAGGTAGCTTACAGGCTCGACTTACCAAATACCACTTCTTTACACCCAGTTTTTCATATTTCTCAGCTTCGAAAAGTTATTGGGAGTTGTATGTCATCCCCTACAATTCCTAATCAGTTGACAGAAGATTTGGAGCTGAAAGCCGACCCGAAAGACATTCTAGAAGTTCGACCAGCAGCCAATGGACCACCGGGCCAACTTGAAATTCTTGTTAAATGGAAGGGTTTATCAGCTTTTGAAGCATCCTGGGAAAGCTTGGATGCAATGTTGATGCAGTTTCCCAATGCCCACCTTGAGGACAAGGTGAAGCTTCACGGAGGGGGTATTGGTAAACCTCCTTTGAGGTTTACATACACGAGAAGGGCAGACCGTAAGGGTTGACTTTGGCATTGACTTTTATTAGTATTGTAATAAGTCCACTGATCAAGGGCATTATGGTCTTTCTGGATTAAGTCAGTTGTAAGGCGTTAAGTAGTTGTTGGAAGTCAGTTAGAAGGGGTCAAGCTTTTGTAAAGTGAACAATGTTCATTAGGAGAGTTTCTACCCTCTCGAATGGTAGTTGAGTCATTGTAATTCCACATTTGTAATCATTTGGTTAATAGAGAATCGTTTTGAGTCTCTAGATCACAGCAGAAAAATCTACCTAATTACAGAATTGTACTTTCAATTTTTTTCTTATTACGACATTATAGTTTGAAAAATGGGCAAATTGCACAAAAGTCACTATGTTTTTCGCTTTTTTTTCGTTTTTGCTACTGTTTATTTGTTTCAATTAAGACACTGCTTTTTCCAAGTCAGCATCCCATGTCCACTGACGTGGCACTCTTTGATGACATGTCAATATTTGGTGACATCACATTCATGGTGTCAAAATTGGGGAAAAAACTACAATGTGGTGACTTTTGTGATAGTTATCCAAAATATAGGGACTTTTGGATAACTATCACAAAGTTGCTATATTTTGGATAACTATCACAAAAAGGAAAAGTCACAGCATTTTTTTTCCGATTTAGGAACCCAAAAAATAGTGGCATGTTAGCATGCCACGTCATCAAAGAGTGTTAGTGGTTTGGATTGGATTGAAACAAATTGGAAAAAGCAGTCTTATTGGAAACAAAAAAATTGTCAAAATCTAAAATAAGTGAAAACATAGTGACTTTTGTGCAATTTGCCCTTGAAAAATATGCTTTGTATTCGGATTACATTGCCCTAATTGGAAAGAATTCTCAAAGTATAATACTCTAATAAGAAGAAAATGAAAGTACAAAAAGGGTGTATCAATAGGAGCAAGGAAAATGAAAGGTGATGCACATGTAATAAACCTGAAAAATGAAAGCGAGATGCTATGATAAACAAATCAATAAAAGTACGTTGCTATTACTTGCATTTAACTTTTAAAAATGATCATTTATTTCATAATTTAACAAATCATTTTGTTGTCCAGCACAATTCTGTACCCCAACAACCGAACAACGAGAAAATCGAGAAGTTGAAAGTATTCAACAACGCGATGGAGCGTTTCATGGCATTCTTACAAATCCCTAAATGCAACATATTGCCTATTTATAAAGAAAAACTAAGTACCTACGAGGACCAGATTGTTCATGTCATCAATTCAAATCGTCAGAAGCTTGTGCCCAATCGGTAAATTACTATTTTACCATTATGTCTAGAGATAATGTTAAATGAAAAATATCTGTTTCTTTGACAATTCTAGCAAACATATATGATAAATGATAAATGTTTGTAGTGTCTGTGTTTGGTATGATTAATGGTTTCAGAGAATCATTAATTACTATTTGGTATGTACGTACACTATTTAATTGCTGACCCTCTTTTTACATAATCATACAGGAACTTTAAGCTTACTACTTATCGATCGCTAAATTTGAAACCTCTACATATATTTACTGTAATGTTCGATTATATATCTAATTCCAACTCCAATTTCGGTGACTGCTACATTTGGTCACTTTTTTGCCCCCTTTATAGATTCCAATGTTTATAAGAAGGGACTACTTTCCTATATAAACTTTCTCTTTATGGTTAAATCATTTCTAACGGTTACAAATATAGTTCTGTTTCAGGAGTGGAAATCGATCATCAAATAGGAGATTGGAGGCATACTCAGCTGCAAGCAGATTCACGAAAAAGGATCATGAATAGGATGTATGTATTTACTATTTACACTCGTTAATTTCTTAATTTTATATTCTTCTTGTAAATACTTCCATCTTTTGACTAAAACATGTTGATATTTCTTAGAATGGATACCTTAAGGAGTCATATGCAAGTTTATAGTGATGAGGGGTTACAGGAACTTACGAAAATAGCTGTGAGCATTGAAGAGGAGGTTTATATTGCTGCAACAAGTCAGGTTTGTTGTGTTTTCTATTTGCTGATGTTCTTTATTTTTGTAGTTTTTGAATTTTCCTACAAGTGAGGTTTGTTTGTTTGTTTTTTTTTTCTGTTTTGTGTAATTGAATTAAATGCAGTCTGATTACATGCGCAAGATATGCTTCAAGATACTCACTATTGAAACCAGGTCACTAAATCTCTTGCCATACACAATGCACTCAAACTTTGCTGCTAATAGTGTAAACCCCTCAGGTATATAAAAAAAAAACAAGCCATTTTTACAAAAATATCAGTGCCACTTTATACTTTATTTATATTAGGATAACATATTTCAAGACTTATTTGTCCTTTTTTGGGTAGATTTTACAAATGGTGAAGACTGGCAGGAGGAAGTGTATGAGAAGGTGTTGTATATGAAACTACACAAGCTTTCTACAATTTTATAATCTTCCTTTTTCTAACACTATTGATGTTATGACTCATAATTTAATAGGCTTTGGAACCTAATTTTTTTTTTTCTTTTGATTACAGATAAAAATTATGAAGAATCTGTATCTACAAGATTTGAATGACTTGTACCTTGTAATTCTTCACAAATTGCAGAAGGTAAGTTCCTTATCCCCCTCATTTTTGATGACATGTCACTATTTTGGTGAAAATATTGTGACTTTTTGTACAATTTGCCCTTGAAAACCTTGCTTTGTATTTGGATTACATTGCCCTAATTGGAAAGAATTCTCAAAGTATAATACTATAATAGGAAGAAATATAAACCTGAAAAATGAAAGCGAGATGCTATGATAAACAAATCAATAGAAGTACGTTGGTATTATGTGCATTTAACTTTTAAAGATAATCGTTTATTTCATAATTTAACAAATGATTTTGTTGTCTAGCACAATTCTGTACCCCAACAGCAACTAAACAACGAGAAAATTGAGAAGTTGAAAGCATTCAAAAACATGTTGGAGCGTTTCATGACATTCTTACAAATCCCAAAACACAACATATTAGCCAAATACAAAGACAAATTAAGTACATACGAGGACCAGATTGTTCGTGTCATCTATTTGAATCGCCGCAAACCTGTGCCAAATCAGTAAATGACTGTTTTACCATTATGTTTAGAGATAATGTTAAATGAAATGTAAGTGTTTATTTGAAAGTTGTTACAAACATAAATGATAAATGTTTGAAGTGTCTAAATAAAAAAATGTTTGATATGAATAATGGTAATATGGTATCACGGAATCATGAATTACGTAAACTCAACATATATCACAATTGCATCAAGTCCTTGGGTTGTACTACGATAACTTATAGCAAATTAAGGGCCATATAAACCTTAGAAGATAGGATTTCATATATGTGTGGATCAACACATCCGGAGCTTCCTTTATTGAGAGAAGAATTAATATTGATTCAATGTATTTTTAGTTTCGACAATTAATTTGGGGAGTTCATGTCCATTTTGTTTTTTCACTTAATTGGTTGTGGATGGTCAATTAAAAAAGAATAGCGGACGGGTGACTCTCTACATATGATATTTATTAATAGTTAATAAAAAGAATAGCAGACGGGTGACTCTCTACATATGGAAAAAAGAAAGACCTCACTTAGACAAACTCCAAGGGTTAACATAACTAACATATGGATACTTGAACATGCTTGGTCTCAAATACCAAAAACAACCACTTGGCAACAACATGCAACAAAAACATGCCATAGAGAGAAAACATAACACAAAGAAAGGAGAACAAACCTTAGATAATGAGGTGATGTCGACTTCATCCAAAAGCTGAAACTTCCACTCTTCCAAAGCTTTGAATGGGAGCTAAATAGATGTAGCCTTCAGGTAGGTAGGGGCCACAGATGGCAAACACCCTCAGAAAAGGAATGGAAGAGAAGAGAAAGAAACGGGGTGGGAAACACCTCCCAAAGAAGGAAAGGAGGAGAAGAGAAGGGGAAATCACTCCACATTAAGGGAAAGACCAAACCCTTTCCGTCATGAAGACATTTAGAGGGGAGCTTTATGGAAAGACTGAGAAGTCTAGAACTAACCTCATCAATAATAGTCTTAACCACAACATCATACAATCTTATCTTATTCAATCTTATCTTATTCTTGAAGACCTGATTATTTATTTCCTGCCAGATGTGGTAGACATTTCCAGCAAGCACAAGTCTGCAAAAAATGGGCCAAATGGCTTTATCCTTAGAAATGGACTTGAGGATATTAATGATACTAGGCCAGTGATTCGAGGACTAGGGGATGTTCATCTTCAGTTGAAGATCATGCCAAACCATAGATGGGAAAGAACATTCAAAGAATAGGTAGGGGTGGGAGTCAGAGCAATCACAACATAATACGCAAGGTAGGTTTGTTGGGATATAACAAAACGAGTTAAGCACTTCAAACAAATCGATATTTGATTTCGGTGACACGAGCGGAATAAAATTACCGAAATAAACGGTAAACGAAAATGTAAAATTGGAACACAATATTTAACGTGGTTCGGTCACGGGATCACGACCTACGTCCACGGGCAAACGAGAGAGGGTTTTATTAACACCAAGAAAACACTACAATCATACAAGGCTAAACTGCACTTGTAGTCTGACCACTCACAAGAAAATATCACTCGCACTTTTGGCTGCCAAACTGGACTCTGCACAAAAGGCTATTGATATATCTATCTATCTATTTGTGTTTGTTGTGTGTTTGTGTTTGTATGATGCTTTGTTCTCAAACCAAAGCCTTGTATTTATAGGCATAAGGGATGAAAATTATTCAACAATGGGTGGTAGCTAAAATGATTTTTTTTGTCTTGCCCTTCTTTGACTAGAAAAGCCTCTACACCTAACAATCTCCCACTTGGAGGCTTCAACAACTTGGTCATTCTCTGCCATCCAATTCCTGCAACATTTCTTAATCACACTCTCTCTCGTTATCTGCCACGCCATCCTCTTCAAACTTCTGGAAGGCCAGTTGAAGTCATACAAAACTTCAATTTCTCTGTGGTAACCCCCTTGGTGAACATATCTGCTGGATTCTTCGTTCCAAGGATTTTCTTCAGATTCAAAGTTCCATCATTGATTAACTCGCGATTGAAATGATACCTCATCTGAATGTGTTTCGTTCTATTGTGAAACACCGGATTTTTTGCCAGGTGAACTGCACTTTGGTTGTCACAATGCAGTACACAATCCTCCTGCTGAAATCCAAGTTCTGATAAGAAGTTCTTCAACCATATAAGCTCCTTGGCTGCTTCTGCAATAGCCATATACTCTGCTTCTATGGTTGAAAGAGCAACACTCTTCTGTAACCTAGACATCCAACTGATTGCGGTACCTCCGATTGTGAAAACGTATCCCGTTGTGCTTTTACCCGAATCCGCACATCCACCCAAATCTGCATCGACAAACCCTTTTAAGACTACCCCTTTCTTCTGAAACATAGGGCAATCTCAGCTGTTCCTTTCAAGTAGCGTAACAGCCACTTTACTCCTTCCCAATGCTCTTTTCCTGGATTTGACATAAACCTGCTTACTACTCCCACTGCATGAGCAATATCTGGTCTTGTGCATACCATTGCATACATCAAACTACCAACTGCAGATGCATAAGGAACTTTAGCCATATGTTCTCTGTCTTCTTCCGTCTTTGGGGATTGCTTCTTTGAGAGTTTCTGACTTCCCAAAGGTGTACTTCTTGCTTTAGCATCTGCCATGCTGAACTTTTCTAAAACTTTCTTGATGTACTTGGTTTGAAAAGTTTTAATGTACCGGTAACTCTGTTCCTGGCTATGCTCATGCCCAATATCTGCTTAGCAGCCCCTAAGTCCTTCATCTCGAACTCTCTGGACAACTGCTTCTTAAGCTTGTTGATCTCCTGCATGTCGGATCCAGCTATCAACATGTCATCAACATATAATAACAGGATGATGTAAGAGGAGTTGAATTTCTTCAAGTAGCAACAGTGATCCATCTCACATCTGTGATACCCACTCCTTTGCATGAAGCTATCAAACTTCAAGTACCACTGTCTTGGAGCTTGCTTCAAACCATACAGACTTTTCTTTAACTTGCACACCAGGTTTTCCTTTCCAACTGTTGGGAAACCCTCTGGTTGTGCCATATAGATGTCTTCTTCCAGGTCGCCATGGAGAAAAGCTGTTTTCACATCTAGTTGTTCTAGATGGAGATCTTCAGAGGCTACAATACCCAAGACCATTCTGATTGTAGTCATCTTCACAACTGGAGAGAAGATCTCATTATAATCGACCCCTCTTTTTTGTTGGAACCCCTTGACCACTAATCGTGCCTTGTATCTTTGACTGCCATCAATCTCATCCTTTACCCGAAACACCCACTTGTTCTGCAGTGCTTTCTTCCCTGCTGGGAGCTTGACTAAGGACCAAGTCCGGTTCTTGTCAAGTGAGCTCAATTCGTCTTCCATAGCCTTCTTCCACTGTATGGAATCTTTCATCCTTAAGGCCTCTGGATAGGACTCAGGTTCACCATTCTCAGTCAACAACAAGTAATTAGCTGAAGGAGAATACCTAACTGGAGGTCTTCGTACTCTAGTGGATCTACGAACAGTAGGAGTTGAGGTCTCTGCATCATCTGCAACCCCGTCTTCAGAACTACTGTCATCTGTGCTCCCACTATCTCCATATACATCAGAGCTCCCACTGCTTCCTGAACTTTCACCTATCTCTGGAGTACTGATAGGTTTCACAACGTCATCTTCAGAGATTTCTTCAAACTCGACTTGACTTTCTGCTTTCTCTGGTGGCTTGTTCTTGCCTGAGCTCTCTGCAAGTTCATCTTTATATAGGACATTCTCGTTGAACACCACATCCCGGCTTCTGATAACCTTTTTATTTTGGTTATCCCAGAAGCGGTACCCCATGTCATCCAACCCATAGCCTATAAAAGTGCATTTCCTTGCTTTTGCCTCTAGCTTGTCTCTCTCCGAGTCTTTAACTTTGACATAAGAGACACAACCGAAAACCTTCAAGTGTTTGAGAGAAATATCACGACCTTGCCATTCCTCTTCTGGAATATTGAACCCTATGGGGACTGAGGGTCCTCTGTTGATTAAATATGCTGCTGTGTTGACCGCATCTGCCCAGAACATCTTGGGTAAACCTGCATGCAGTCTCATGCTCTTAGCCCTTTCGTTCAATGTACGGTTCATCCTCTCAGCTACTCCATTTTGCTGAGGTGTCTCTGGAACCGTCTTCTGCATTCTGATTCCCTGGTCAGCACAGTAATCAACAAATTCTTTACTACTGTATTCGCCCCCATTGTCTGATCTGAAACACTTGATCTTCAAGTCTGTTTCATTTTCCACAGTGGCTTTCCATTTCTTGAAAGTGCTGAAAACTTCAGACTTATGCTTTAAGAAATAAACCCAAACCTTCCTTGTGCAATCGTCGATAAACGTGACATAGTATCGGGATCCTCCCACTGAAGAAACTAAAGTGGGACCGTAGACATCTGAATGAACTAGCTCCAATTTCCCGGACTTGGGCTGATGACCAACCTTCTTGAAAGTAACTTTCTTCTGTTTGCCAAGAACACATGGCTCACAGAAATCGACTTTCACAGTCTTCAGCTCTGGTATTCTTCCTTTGGAAACTAGCTTCTTCATTCCTTTCTCACTCATATGCCCAAGTCTTTGGTGCCATAGAGTAGATGCCCCAACTTCTTCAACAGCATGTGCTTCGGCATCATAAACTTCCACCATGTAAAGTGTACCCCGCTTCTGTCCTCTAGCAACAACTAAATTCCCTTTTGTCACCTTCCACTGATGATCACCAAATGTAACATGGTGAGCTTCATCATCAAGCTGCCCCACGGATATTAACATCCTCTTCAAGTCAGGAATGAACTTGACATTCTTCAAAGTCCAATCTGTACCTAAAGTTGTCTTGAGGACTACATCCCCAACACCTGTAATATTCAGGCTCTTGTTATCTGCTAGTCTGACCTTTCCTTTGTACTGCCGGAAATTCTGCATTATTTCTCTGGAATGACTAGCATGGAACGACGCACCAGAATCCATGATCCAGGATTCTGTTGAGTTTTCAACACAGCAAATGAGCGCATCATCTTCAGAATCTACTTCCATATTGACTTCCTTCTTGCCTTTGTCTGCCGAAGGCTTTGGGCACTGATTTCTGAAGTGACCTTTCTCCTTGCAGTTCCAACAGGTAATATCCGACCTGTTCTTTGACTGACCTCTCTTTCTCGACTTTGATCTTCCTCTACCACCGCCTCCTCTGTTGGACTTCCTTCCCCTGTCTTCAGCGCTTAGAAGACTACTGGAAGATTCCCCGATACTCCGTCTGCACACATCCTCACTAAGGATTAAATTTCGAATGCTTTCGAACGTTAGCTTAGCACCTCCGACTGAACTACTGACTGCTGTGACCGTACCGGACCAACTTTCAGGCAAAGATGACAGTAGCAGCAATGCCTGAACTTCATCTTCAAATTTAATATCAACCGATATTAACCTCGACAATATTGAATTGAAATATGATCAGTTGTTGAACTACCCTCCATCATCTTCAAATTTACCAACTGTCTGATCAGAAAAACTTTATTCGACGCCGAGGGTTTCTCGTACATGTCAGATAGCGCCTTGATCAACCCATGAGTTGTTTTCACATTGACAATGTTGTAAGCAACGTTCTTTGCCAATGACAACCTCATCACACCAAGAGCCTGCCGGTCTAACAATTCCCAATCCTCCGGCCTCATGTGAAAAGGCTTCTCTTCAGACAGAGTGTGACACCCCATTTCTACTGTTTGCAAATACTATGGTTTTTCATATAAATACAGGAATACAAAAATACGGTTTATCAAAAACCGATAATTTAAATGCTTAAAACAGTGGGTGTACAAATCTATATCAAAACTAACCATAGTAAGCAAGAAAGGATTAAACCTTGAGTCCAAAATAGGAGCTAATTCGAGCTCCACTCCATCTAAACTTCATCCAATTATAGCATATCGTTTTAACCTGGAATACATGGCAAAACATATAATACGTAAGACAATAATGTCTCGTGAGTTACATGAGTTTTAGACTCAAATCTTTAACTTCTTTTTCCAACTTTTATTTAAAAATTATCACATAAAGCATCTTTCAAAACTTTATAGTAATAATATACTATACTCTTTACTTTTCAAAATCATTTCATAATATACTTTGCAAAGATAACATCTTTCAAAACTTTATAGTAGTAACATACTATAACCCTTTATTTTTCAAAATCACTTCATAATATATTTTACAAAAATAGTTTCTTTCTTACTTTCTTTGACTGGTTTTATAAGCTTGCTGGATTTTTATACTTAGGGCTTTAATCACCATAAGTGATACCCCAAGTCTCTATGGCTAGAAAGAACGGATCAATCCTCACCATAGAAGTGCTGAGGCAATCTACTTCGCGATGGGGCTTTTTTCCCAGTAGACCCCTTACCTAACCCGGGTAGGTTGGAACATAGTTCCCTTACTAACGCTGCTTGCTACAATTACCAGTCATACAAAATACTTTCTGCTAACTTTAACATTACTTACTTACATAGTGGCTAACTGCCAAACTTTACCATTTCTTGTCTTTATGGCTAAATGCCAAATTCATAACTTTCGTTTCACAAAAACCATATGTTTAAATCATGTCTTTATAACATACTAAGCTTTATGCCAAAACATACTCTCCAACATCTTATGGCTATATGCCATTTATACTCGAAAACATATACGGTTTGTAACCAAAACATACTTGAAAACATATATAACTTGTATTCAAAATATACTTTCACATAATTGGTTCATAGACCAACATACTTTCACTTAATTTAACGTGTAGTTCAAAACATAACTTCAAATATAGCATCATACTTTCTCATCAAATTAGAAATAATACTCTTGCAAATAATTTCACATAAAGAGATTTTATAAGAAATCTTATAAATACTTACTTGCCATGTACCCCAGAATGGGTAAAAATACTGCATGTACTCACATTATAGTTCTTGAAAGTTGACTAAGTATTTCTTGGTTCTTTACCCTTCCGTTGTTGTTCAATCACTTGACTTGCACCTATATTTATTATATAATACATTAACATTTATTTCTATTGACTCTATAACTCATTAGAGTCCTTATTATACCAGTATAGGTCATAACAAGTCTATAACTTTTAAATGACCAACTTTAAATAAATCGTGTATTATATGTATTTTACTACAGTACCCTCGGGAGGTCGTATTCCCGGTTTAACAATTTTTCATGTGTTTTCACACCATTTTAGAATTGTGGTATAAATATTAGACCAATCGGACAAGTCTAGCACCAAGTTCCAAACTCAAAAATGACATTTTCTTAACAGAAAGTACGCACGACTCGTGCATAATTTGGTCTGTAAGGAGCACGACTCGTGCATGTACTAAATAGCAACTTATTTTGGAGTGCAGGAGGAGCACGACTCGTGCTAAATGAGCACGACCCGTGCTCTTTCTGGGCAGCTCCATTTCACTTCGGTTTTACACTGTAGCAGTCCGATTTTTGCACTATAACTTCCTGTTGTGGCTTGTTAAGAACTTGATACTTGACTTAATACTTATGGAATCATTCCATGACTAAAACCTTCAGTTTATAACAAGTTTTAATCCATGAAATCATTCCAAATCCTAGAATGTAGAAATTAGGGTTCTTGAACCAAAAACCCCAAAATCCACAAAACCGACAAAATCGTTTGTTTTAATCACTTGTTCTTTTCATATTAACATGATAAGACACAGGAAATCATTAAAACATATTGGGATCATAACTGGAACTCAATTCCAGTTCATCCCGTGAAGAACATGTTCAAGAGTTTGGCTAGAAGGTCAACTACTAACCCTTTATCTTGATAATCTTCAACTTCCAAGCTCAAGTTCCAAATTTTCCTGCTTCAATTCTTCCAAGAGTTCCAGAATTCGTGACTTCAAGAGCTCTCCCGTAGCTTCTCAAGGTTCTGTAATCATATGGGAGATATTTCTCCCTTTTATACTTCCCAATTTACAGATTTAGTCCCTCTAGTTCACTTTCTTGGACTTTTGCCACAAAAAATCAATTTTTATCACATAAGAATTAGTTTCTTACATTTTTAGTCCTAGACTAGAATTGTAACTTCTTAATAATTTCCGTGTATGACCAAATGACCAAATTACCCTCTTCATGGTAAAATGACCAAATTACCCTTTCTTTATTACAACTTTTGTAAAATTGTCCCAAAACTCCAAATTCCTCTTTTTAAGTTTATTTCATTACATAATAGCTCCAAAAATCATATTTTCTTTACTTAAGAGTCATTTGGATGTCAAATGACCATTTTGCCCTTTTTCAACATATTTCTTCAAACTCTTGGAATTTTACTACATTTCCCAGTAAATTATTTTAAAACTTTCAAAATATTTTGGTTTTTTCCTTAAGTATTTTCACGAATATAAATTCAAGATTTTTGGGTCGTTACAACTACCTCCCCCTTATTGGGATTCCGTCCTCGGAATCATCATACAACTACTAAATTAAGGGATCACTTCTCCCTCCTTTTCAAAAGCTCTCAGCCAAAGTTTAGTTCCTAGTAAATACTTCCTTTTATCAACACATAGTCATATTCTTTATTCTTTTATCTTTTTGGTATTTTCTTCTTTAGTTGTTTATGGTTCTTTAATCAACCTTTAGAGGTTTCTACTTTAAATTCTTTATGAGGAATTTACATAGCCTTTTCCTTCTGAATATTTCTTTCAATTTCTCATAAAGTGCTTCATATTTTTACTTCATTTCTTCAAAAATTTATTCGTCTCATGTTCTCATTACACCTCTTTTTACCTTATTTCTTTCATATATAAATCTTTTAGTAAAGCTTATTTTACAAAGTGGTTCCATACTCCCATACTTTTATCACAAATAGCATTCTACTTTGTAATTCTTTTCATATCTTTACCAAAACTTCATGAAATTATATTAATCATATTCTTTACTTATAAAACTTTTTCCCAAATACAATTTGGTAAAATTTTGTATTTATACAAATTTATAAATACACAATATCTTTCTTTTAAAACAATATTTTGTCCTTTAATGTACATTTCTCTTAAACATAACTTCATAACTTATTCATTCTTATCTTTCTCTTTTCTTATATCTTTGCTCATGCGTTATTACATAAATAGTTTACTTTTATTCTTTCTTTATCTCTACTAGTAACTCTCAGTTGATTACCGTTTTTAAGGAATGCATTCGCTTCCTTTCGTTACACTTTATATCCTCACTTTTCTATTTGGAACAAAATCTGTCGAACAGTATATCTTTCTCGAAAATCTGCATATCTCACTCTAAAAGTGTTAAAACGACGTACTGCTTTTAAATAATTTTTTTTTAAAACTAAACATCATTAGCTTTCTTTCTATGTATAATACACAATGCTTGACTAATTATATACTTCTTTCATTTTGTTTCCTTCATTATTTATGAGATTTCAACCTCACTTTCTCAACGTACTTCCTAATATAATCGTGCCTTTCTTTTTCTTAATATTTTTTTCAATACTTTTATAAATACACTTTTCATTCTTTTTGGGTACGCCATGTACCTAGACCTGGCAATGGAGCGGATTTTGACCCTGATCCGCTCCAAACCCGTGCAAAATATATGGGTTTGGATCGTTATTTATGATCCGTTAACCCGCTAATGACCCATACCCGTTAACCCTTTAAGTAAAAGGGTTGGGTTTGGATCACTATCGATCCGCTCCGTTAATAACCCGCCCCGTATAAAATTATATTAAAATAAATTTATTATATATAAATTAATTACTTTACAATTACGGGACATAGAGGTATAGCCGATAGCATATAGGAAGTCACACGCAAACACAATACTCGAGAGTCAGGTCCTCGAGGAGTCGTTCCAAATCCTGATTCGTGAATCTTGAATATCATTCGACTTCAAGTGGAATAAAGATCAACGATGGCTTCGATCTTAACAACTTCCATCGACAATCATCAGACAACAATCGATTTTCTTATGCATGTTTCCAATAGTAGACGTTTGTTTTGTTTTGGAATTGTTATTTTAAGTATTAGGCTATATTAGACGTTTGTTTTATTATGAAAAAATTATTTTATAAGTATTAAGCAAAAATGCGATTCATGTTATATTTGTTACAATGCGGGTTACGGATCGGGTTTGGGTATCAGTTGATCCGGTGGATAAGGGTATGAGTTTGATTATTCAAAACCCTGCGGGTTACGGATCGGGTTTGGGTTAACTTTTGAAATTTGATAAACGGGTTTGGATCAATGCCGATACGCTCCAAACCCGCTCCATTGCCAGATCTACATGTACCATACCTATGTGCTTAAGTTAGTACCTTTTCTCTTTCTTACTCTTTCTCTATCAGGTTTTCAATTGTTTATTATGATTAATTCAAATTTTCAAACAACTTATACAACCTCATACTTATTTCACTTTTCATGATATTACCATCTCGTGGTGTAATTAGGTTTCATAATCATATATATTAACTTCTTGATTATAAATATAAATTTTCAAAATTTTGTCCCTCCTTAGACCTTTATAAACAAATTTTATTTCTTGATTACTGCTTAACATCCTGACTCTACCATGTGGATTCTTTGGTGTTTCCAGTTCATTCCATCTAATATTTCATATTTCCAGACTCAATTTCAATATACTTCATACTCCGAAAATTTTTATACACATTTTCTCAGTTTGACTCTTATAAGAGTCAAAGCTGTCAAGGATTTATTTACCAACTTTATATACTTGATTCTCTTTTGATTTAAGAATTCAAACTAAACATTTTAGTCATTTTCGTACTATGACAATTTATTGACACAACCCTCAATCGCCATTATTACTCTTTACTCTTTACTTGTTGTAGCTAATGCCAACAAATTGTTCTTCTTAGCTTTCTTTTTATCCCATATTTTATATAAATTCACTTCTTATGTATCTTTAGATGATACACAACTCCCATTAATTCTAACATTATCTTTCGTTCTTTTGTATTTCAAAGTTATATGACAAATACACTATCTCACTCTTTCATACTATATAAATTTCACACTTACTTTCTCTTTCATATGTATAAACATATATACACCCATGTACATATGCTTACCTTTCATAATTAGTAACCATGTACCGACCACTTCTCACAATTATAAAACACTTTTACCCGTTATTCCCAGCCGGAAATATGTCTGTTTATTTTAGTTTTTATCTTATCTTTAATTCTTCGTCTAATACTTAATTAGACATTTACTCTTGTTCTTTACTTCATATTGCTTATGACTTTTAGTCATTTTCCCTTACATGCTTCCGATTTTCTTCAGTTAATATACTTCATTATACTATTTTATTATTGGTATTTCTTATTATACTTTCCTTCATTTGGTTGCGGAATTTGATTCCTAATAACCAATATCTTCTCATTATTTTTTTCCAAATTCTCATCATCAGGTACTAAACCTGGTATCACTTATCTTAATATTTTATTTGTCCTGAGACAACTTTTAATATCCTTCTTTCAAGGAATAAATTACCAATTTACAACTCGTACTACTTCCTATACTTGTTGGGTAAGCATGCTCTACCTTCAATCTTTAGGATTATTAACTCTTGGCTTTGACTACATCTAACTTCTGTCATGGGAAAGTTGCTTGGAGACAACAAAAAAAATCTTCATAATCGCCTTACACGTTACGACGCTTGGCATAACTTACAAATAGCTACAGTCTGTCACTACTCTTCATTAAGTAATATTCTTTGCGGACATCGATCCACATTTACTTATTATGACGTTACTTCTGTTCGGGTACATCATGGTACGTTCATCTTCATTTGTATGCTGCTTCTTTTACAGGCCAATCCGTGAGAACGACTTCCAAATCTATATATGTAAATATGGCATTCAACTTACCACCTTTATTTACTTCTCACTTAATCTGCTTCTTGTCATTTTACTTGGCTCACCATTATTCTTATGCATTAGTCAATTGTCCATCTTTGGACACTTTCATTTATCTTCTTTGTTCAACCCCGACAGTTAATCTTCCACTCTCTGCTACCATTGTCATCTTCTATCTTTAGCTCTTTTGTTTTCATAGTTTTAATCTTATCGTCTTACAACGATATTCTGCTTTCTTTATATATTTAATATTCATACATCTTTTAAAGAAAATTTGAAATTTAATGGTCATGCCCAAGGCACACCACCTGCTTGCATTAAACTCTTCTTTACCACTCCTTTATTTTTACAAATTTATGTACTATCAATATACTCTACTTAAAATTTTCATTCTGCATATAAGAGTCTTACAACTCTTATATAGGTAATCAATACTCATAATTCTTCTTTAAATTGCTCTTATTCATACTTTATCTCGCCTCGACAGGCATATACTTTAATATCTTTCAATCTGTCTAAAAAATATTAATTATCACATTATTTCTTTTTCTTTACCATACTAAGTGGTATACATCCACTGCATTAACTTTTATTACTTATAATCTTTCTTGTTCTTGTTACATAGGCATACAATTCCTATGTTATTCTCACTACTCTTTTCACAAATCTTATCCACCAGAACGCCATAATTCCTTTGCGATTCCACCAGTCTCAATACATATCCTGTGATTATGATAATACGGGCCCATATTACAATAATCACCTATACATATTGATTCTGCTGTTACCATCAGGTCTCATGGGACACTGGTTCCTTTAACATATAACACCATTATAAATACATGATGATCAATACTAGAAATCTTACTACTTTATAAACATATCTTAAGTAATGCATAATGTCTTAATCATTTAAGACATCTTATAGCATACTTTCAATAACTAACATTAATATAGTATGAGTTTAAGCCTAGGAGTGGAACAAGCCAATCCTAATTCGCTTAAACTATGGCTCTGATACCAACTTGTGACACCCTATTTCTACTGTTTGCAAATACTATGGTTTTTCGTATAAATACAGGAATACAAAAATACGGTTTATCAAAAACCGATAATTTAAATGCTTAAAACAGTGGGTGTACAAATCTATATCAAAACTAACCATAGTAAGCAAGAAAGGATTAAACCTTGAGTCCAAAATAGGAGCTAATTCGAGCTCCACTCCAGCTAAACTTCATCCAATTATAGCATATCGTTTTAACCTGGAATACATGACAAAACATATAATACGTAAGACAATAATGTCTCGTGAGTTACATGAGTTTTAGACTCAAATCTTTAACTTCTTTTTCCAACTTTTATTTAAAAATTATCACATAAAGCATCTTTCAAAACTTTATAGTAATAATATACTATACTCTTTACTTTTCAAAATCATTTCATAATATACTTTGCAAAGATAAGATCTTTCAAAACTTTATAGTAGTAACATACTATAACCCTTTATTTTTCAAAATCACTTCATAATATACTTTACAAAAATAGTTTCTTTCTTACTTTCTTTGACTGGTTTTATAAGCTTGCTGGATTTTTATACTTAGGGCTTTAATCACCATAAGTGATACCCCAAGTCTCTATGGCTAGAAAGAACGGATTAATCCTCACCATAGAAGTACTGAGGCAATCTACTTCGCGATGGGGCTTTTTCCCCAGTAGACCCCTTACCTAACCCGGGTAGGTTGGAACATAGTTCCCTTACTAATGCTGCTTGCTATAATTACCAGTCATACAAAATACTTTCTGCTAACTTTAATATTACTTACTTACATAGTGGCTAACTGCCAAACTTTACCATTTCTTGTCTTTATGGCTAAATGCCAAATTCATAACTTTCGTTTCACAAAAACCATATGTTTAAATCATGTCTTTATAACATACTAAGCTTTATGCCAAAACATACTCTCCAACATCTTATGGCTATATGCCATTTATACTCGAAAACATATACGGTTTGTAACCAAAACATACTTGAAAACATATATAACTTGTATTCAAAATATACTTTCACATAATTGGTTCATAGACCAACATACTTTCACTTAATTTAACGTGTAGTTCAAAACATAACTTCAAATATAGCATTTATTCAATCACTTGACTTGCACCTATATTTATTATATAATACATTAACATTTATTTGTATTGACTCTATAACTCATTATAGTCCTTATTATACCAGTATAGGTCATAACAAGTCTATAACTTTTAAATGACCAACTTTAAATAAATCGTGTATTATATGTATTTTACTACAGTACCCTCGGGAGGTCGTATTCCCGGTTTAACAATTTTTCATGTGTTTTCACACCATTTTAGACTTGTGGTATAAATATTAGACCAATCGGACAAGTCTAGCACCAAGTTCCAAACTCAAAAATGACATTTTCTTAACAGAAAGTACGCACGACTCGTGCATAATTTGGTCTGTAAGGAGCACGACTCGTGCATGTACTAAATAGCAACTTATTTTGGAGTGCAGGAGGAGCACGACTCGTGCTAAATGAGCACGACCCGTGCTCTTTCTGGGCAGCTCCATTTCACTTCGGTTTTACACTGTAGCAGTCCGATTTTTGCACTATAACTTCCTGTTGTGGCTTGTTAAGAACTTGATACTTGACTTAATACTTATGGAATCATTCCATGACTAAAACCTTCAGTTTATAACAAGTTTTAATCCATGAAATCATTCCAAATCCTAGAATGTAGAAATTAGGGTTCTTGAACCAAAAACCCCAAAATCCACAAAACCGACAAAATCGTTTGTTTTAATCACTTGTTCTTTTCATATTAACATGATAAGACACAGGAAATCATTAAAACATATTGGGATCATAACTGGAACTCAATTCCAGTTCATCCCGTGAAGAACATGTTCAAGAGTTTGGCTAGAAGGTCAACTACTAACCCTTTATCTTGATAATCTTCAACTTCCTAACTCAAGTTCCAAATTTTCCTGCTTCAATTCTTCCAAGAGTTCCAGAATTCGTGACTTCAAGAGCTCTCCTGTAGCTTCTCAAGGTTCTGTAATCATATGGGAGATATTTCTCCCTTTTATACTTCCCAATTTACAGATTTAGTCCCTCTAGTTCACTTTCTTGGACTTTTGCCACAAAAAATCAATTTTTATCACATAAGAATTAGTTTCTTACATTTTAGTCCTAGACTAGAATTGTAACTTCTTAATAATTTCCGTGTATGACCAAATGACCAAATTACCCTCTTCATGGTAAAATGACCAAATTACCCTTTCTTTATTACAACTTTTGTAAAATTGTCCCAAAACTCCAAATTCCTCTTTTTAAGTTTATTTCATTACATAATAGCTCCAAAAATCATATTTTCTTTACTTAAGAGTCATTTGGATGTCAAATGACCATTTTACCCTTTTTCAACATATTTCTCCAAACTCTTGGAATTTTACTACATTTCCCAGTAAATTATTTTAAAACTTTCAAAATATTTTGGTCTTTTCCTTAAGTATTTTCTCGAATATAAATTCAAGATTTTTGGGTCGTTACAACTACCTCCCCCTTATTGGGATTCCGTCCTCGGAATCATCATACAACTACTAAATTAAGGGATCACTTCTCCCTCCTTTTCAAAAGCTCTCAGCCAAAGTTTAGTTCCTAGTAAATACTTCCTTTTATCAACACATAGTCATATTCTTTATTCTTTTATCTTTTTGGTATTTTCTTCTTTAGTTGTTTATGGTTCTTTAATCAACCTTTAGAGGTTTCTACTTTAAATTCTTTATGAGGAATTTACATAGCCTTTTCCTTCTGAATATTTCTTTCAATTTCTCATAAAGTGCTTCATATTTTTACTTCATTTCTTCAAAAATTTATTCGTCTCATGTTTTCATTACACCTCTTTTTACCTTATTTCTTTCATATATAAATCTTTTAGTAAAGCTTATTTTACAAAGTGGTTCCATACTCCCATACTTTTATCACAAATAGCAGTCTACTTTGTAATTCTTTTCATATCTTTACCAAAACTTCATGAAATTATATTAATCATATTCTTTACTTATAAAACTTTTTCCCAAATACAATTTGGTAAAATTTTGTATTTATACAAATTTATAAATACACAATATCTTTCTTTTAAAACAATATTTTGTCCTTTAATGGACATTTTTCATTTTAAAAGAAGAGTATAATAGCGAAAACCACCTTTTAATAAATCATAAAATATTAATTAATTATCTTGGGAAAACCTTATATTCAAAAACAATAGTAGCAAGTTTAATAAAATACACCCCAGCAGTAGTTTTAAGATAAAATACTTTTGATGTCGTACAGTCATGCCGCGCTATAGCCCCTAACAGAGGAAGTACCTGAAAACATTTATAGAGAGAGAGAGTAAGAACAAAGCTTAGTAAGTTCCCCAAGATACCACACATTCCATCACATTCATACATATACAGTACATACAACATCCCGACGACATTGTCCTCTTCTCGACCATCACTTCATTAGAACCCGGCATGACCCGAACCGGCATAGTCCTATCCCAGGGACTTGACGCAGTCATAACCCGGCACAGACTTATCCCACCATTTCCAAGCACAAAGCCATAAGAATGAATCATACGACTACACATAAGCATAAACAGTCCTACACTATCAAGCATTCCACATCTACCTATGGTACCGAGTTACCTATGCATGTAACTTCACACATAATATGGTGAGGAGACTCACCTGAATCTGCAGTCGTAAGTCGCACGAACCAATATCCTCACTCACTAGGCAACACGATCCCTTAATTAGCAAGCCGAAGGTCCAAAACTGATCCCTAGGGTCCAACCCCTAATCTATCTAAGTTGACCAAAAAGTCAACTGGTCAAAGTCAAAGGTCAACGATCTAGGTCAAGGTCAATGCTTAGCGTCGTTATCTCCCAAGATAGCGCTGCTAAGCCCAGACCCAGAAACGGGTTGTCGCGCCAGTTAGCGTCGTGAACTCCCAATGTTAGTGACGCTAACTAAGAACTCATCAACTTTCTTGTTAAGCACTTAATCTATTAATACATAAGCTATTACTTTCCAGAACACGCCCATTTGGTCCGAAATCCCATAAAATGTAAGCTTTCTTGACATGAATGTCCAATGCATGTCAAATCTCACACCTAGGTCAACAAGAAACTTGAAAACACCCAAATCAACCATACAAGGCTTCAAGAGAGTTGGCTTACTCTTACTCAGGCTCAAAGGCTCCAGAGGAGACAAACTAAGGGCTTAATGGTCTGAAACTTTCCTCAACACCAAAGGTAACTCAACCAAGGGACCATAATCGATATCATACAACTCTAGCTACAAGATCAAACTTAAAACACATAAAGTCAGAGGCTTTTCAACTTACAAAGGTTCAGAGAATGAAGATATAGTTGAACTCACTTGATAAAGACTTCCTTGCACGACAACACTTCTTCTTCTTCCTCAAGCAACCTTCAAGAATGGACTATGGAGCTAAAAACACCAAAAAGGGCTAGGGTTCACGAGTTGAAGGCTTCTAGAGCTATAAAGGTGACTTCCTAGGGTTTAGTGTCCTTTAAAGAGGGCCTAACGTCTGAAATCTAGGGTTTTGCAAAAACGACGATTAGCGGCGGTAACCTTAGTCGTTAGCGGCACTAACTGCAGCCTTCCCGCTTTCTTATTCCACACCATTAGCGATGCTAACATCCATTATTAGCGACGCTAACTCCAGTCTTCCATAATCACCTTTCCTTGAGTCCGAGCTGGTTTTTTCAGGAACCTGGTCTTACAATATCACATCCAAGTATGACGATTTTAGTTATAGTTATTGTCTATATATTGATTATTGTCAAATTATATGTCAACTTCCATCTAGTCCTACTCACAATAGCAGCATATATGCTTTCAATATATATGCTACAATCCCATGGTAATAGATAAACACAATGATGCGTTATTTGCCATTTCACGTCAAATACAAAATAGAGTAACTTATAGTTTGGTCCAATGGTTTACACGAAATTTCATTTTTAGTCTAAGATTTGAAAATTTGCTAAATCGGTCCCCGTGGTATATGAATATTACACTTTTCGACCTTGTGGTTTCCAAAGCTTGTAGTTTTGATCTACTGGCTGTAGTACCCTTTTTATAATTTATTTCTTCTTCTTTTTTCTTTTTACTAATTTATATATTTTAATAATAAAAAAACAAAAAAACACTTACCCCACCCCACCGTTTCGCTTTCTCTCTCTCCCTCTCTCACTCTCAAGAACATAAACACATATTCAAGAACACACACACATACAAACGCAAATATGGGTGTGTTCTTCAAAACATTCAAGAACATACAAATTCACACACACATACATACTTAAAAACATACACATACACACACTCAAGAACACACACACATATACACACACACACACACACACTCTCTCTCTCTCTCTCTCCCCCTCTCTCTCTTTTTCTTTCTCTCTCTCTATATATTCTCTTTTTCTATAAAATAATGGTTTTCTCAATTTTGATGAAAAATACATTCAATATGAAAATATGAAACTTTGATCGTCTATATATACACAAACATTATAGTTCCCAGACGAAAAATATTATTGGCACACAAACCTAAATGGATAAACGTATATATATTATTGGTATGCCTTTCGAGAAAAACTTTGATGTCATATAGACGGATCAATTCGATATTTTGAGAAAAACGTATGTATATTCTTATGCCATTACCCTTTGCCATTTGGACACATGTGATTGATTTGATGTAATATTCTTATGCATTATGATATAGTACTATTAAAGTGAGGACTCGTGAAGACACCTTAAAAAAATTGAAAAAAATTAAAAAAAAATATAAATAATAAAATGGATCATAGTACTATATTGGAGAAAAAAAAATTCGAAAAAAACTTTTGGATCATTATTTTTTTTATAATGAAACAATGATCCACAAAATAAAATTTTTTGTGGATCATTACTGTTTCTCAATTATCCAATCTTTTTTTCCAATTTTTTTGGATCATGATATAGTACTATTCTCGATTTTATGATTTGTATTTTTTTATATTTTTTTCAATTTTTTTAAGGTGTCCTTACGAGTCTTCACCGAAAAAAGAGTACTCACCGGAACGGGACCATATATATATATATATATATATATATATATATATATATATATATATATATATATATATATATATATATATATATATATATATATATATATATATATATATATAATTAAATGTATGAACGATATAGTTTCAGACGTAAATTGTTTAAGATACAATCATATTATCGAATTTTTTAATATCAAATAATTACTAAACTTAATAGAACATAAAATAAAAATTAATAATATTAAATGTATGTTTTGAAACTTTTAACGATTGTTAAAGAAAGTAAAAAAAAAAATTAAGTAAAAATTGAATAATAAAAGTCACTGTGATAGATGAGTTTTACACTAGTCACATCAATATGCAATTATTTGTTAAAGAAAGCAAAAAAAAAAATTAAATAAAAATTGAATAATAAAAGTCACTGTGATAGATGAGTTTTACACTAGTCACATCCATATGCAATTATGACAGTAATACACGGATTAGGGTTTCTTTTAATATATATATATATATATATATATATATATATATATATATATATATATATATATATATATATATATATATATATATATATATATTATGATATTCTTTTAATTAGTTTGTTTTTTTGGTAATTTTATAACTATTATTAATTATTTTTATTTAATATAAATACTTATTTTTGTATTTATAATTCAAATTTTATTCTAACTTTTTGACGTTTAGTTCGAATACATTTTTTAAGGGTTATCTTAAAAAAACTCCCTCATTATGAAAATATAATGTCTTATCAATTGGGGTTTCTTTTTATAATAGTTTTGATATATATATATATATATATATATATATATATATATATATATATATATATATATATATATATATATATATATATATATATATATATATATATATATATATATATATATATATATATATATATATATATATATATATATATATATATATATATTATTTTTATTTATTTTATTTACTTATTTAGGTATTTATAATTTAAATAATTATTTAACATTTTGACGTTTAGTTCGAATATATTTTCTAATATGTTTTTTTTACGTTTTGTTCGTTTGCATTATTTAACGTTGTAATTTACTAACTTTCTAATTTTTGACGTTTTGTTTGAATACTCTTTTATATGTTTTGTTCGTTTATATTATCAAATGTTGTAATATAGTGTTGTTCTAATTATTCTAATCGAGCTATTTTTCTAATTTTTGACGTACTAATTTTCTAATTTTTGACGTTTTGTTTGAATACACTTTTATATGTTTTGTTCGTTTATATTATCAAATATTGTAATATAGTGTTGTTCAAATTATTCTAATCGAGCTATTTTTTTGCATAAATGAAGATAATAAAATACAATATTATATATATATATATATATATATATATATATATATATATATATATATATATATATATATATATATATATATATATATATATATATATATATATATATATATATACCGAAACCAATTAACCAAACCGAATAAACCGAAACCGATTAACCAAACCGAATAAACCAAAACCGATTAACCAAACCGAATAAACCTAAACCGATTAACCAAATCGAATAAACCGTAACCGATTTAACCGAATCTTATTTGGCTTGGTTACGATTAATTTGGAAAATTAAAAAAAACTAACTTAAACCGAAACCCGATTTAATCGACCAAATAACACGTCTATATATATACATATATATATATATATATATATATATATATATATATATATATATATATATATATATATATATATATATATATATATATATATATATATATATATATATATTAAAACTAATATAAAAAGAAACCTCAATTGATGGGACATCATATTTTTCATTATGAGGGGGTTTTTTTACCAATACCCTTTTTTAATATGTTTTTTTTAATGTTTTGTTCGTTGGTATCATTTTACGATGTAATTTAGTATTTTTTTGTTATAATTTAGGTTTCTTTTAACTTATATATATATATATATATATATATATATATATATATATATATATATATATATATATATATATATATATATATATATATATATATATATATATATATATATATATATATATATATATATAGGGTTAGGTTCTATTGAGAACTCAAATATTTATGAGATCTTGGGAACTCATTCTGATTGGTTAGATTATAAAAAGGCATGATAGTCATTTACCAGAAATCTCATTTAATTCTGATTTTTTTATTTTTGGCAACAAAATAACCATTACTAAAATCAAGCCTATTAGATTTGAATTTTCAAAATTAAAAAAAAAAAATCAAAATTTCGTTTTTTTTAAATCAGATTTTTTTGGAATTTGAAAAAAAATAAAATTTTATTTTTTTAATTAGATTGTTGGAATTTAAAAGACATAATTTTTTTATTTGCATGTGCATATATACATGTTCGCAGGTGTTTTTTTAATAGAATGCATATATGCATAATCAAATTTTTGAGTAGTGCATTTTTTAGTAGAATGCATAAATACATATTTAACTTTTTACATTACATTTTTCAGGGATGCATACATGCACATTTAATAACATTTCGTAAAAAACACAAAATATATTCGTATTTCATAATATTCGGATATCATACTACCAATTTATTAGAAACAATAATATACAACTGTTTTGACCGTTAAATACAAAAAAATATAAAAAATACAACGATAATTCATGATATCATCATTTATCATATTTTCAATTTTCACTTCTTCAATTTGCTCGATAAATTCTTCAAAATCTGCAATAACATTAATAAAAAATTAATATACATGTATATTTAAAAAAAATTAAAATAAATACATACATCATATACACATATGAACAAATGCACATATGTTTTTGCAATATATGCAAATATGCACATATGTGTACATGAGCAAATTGATAAACATATGCATATGTGCACATATGTTTAATATACATATGCACGTGTGTTTTGGCACATATATTCACACTTGAACAGACATATATACATGTATACATACACATATGCACATACGTATACATATGTATATCATACGATTGAACAAATTGATACACATATGCATGTGTGTATTATACATATACATATGCATATCATATGATTGAACAAATTGATACACATATGCATGTGCGTATTAATACGTACCTGTATATATACATATGTACAAATGCACATCGAATTATCCACACGTATTCACATTTTAACGAACATATACGCATATGCACGTATGTACTTATACATTATTGCATGTATGCACATATACACATATGAACATATGCATATATGCATTTTACACATGTGCAGATAATTTTATGCAAATATGTATTTATGCACATATGCATTTAAACACAATTGCTTGTATGCATATATACATTTATATACATGTGCTCATATGCATATATATATATATATATATATATATATATATATATATATATATATATATATATATATATATATATATATATATATATATATATATATATATATATATATATATATATATGCATATATGCATAAATGAATATATATATATGTGCATTTATACATACAAATTGTAATTCTAAAAAGCAATTTTGGTTCAAAATATAATTCAAAGAAGTATCACCATAATGGAATCGTTTTGTTACAAAATTTAAAAATGCAAAATATTTCTCAAAAAATCTAAGGAATGGAATACCTAAGAAGCATCCAGTCCTTTTTGAAGTTCAGTGCCCAACAACAAAGAATTTTCCTCCCTCAACTTAATCAATGCAGCTTAGATCTTCTATAATTACTCAGATTCCTGTCGATTTCAACAAAATGAAACCGTAAATTCGATAAATCATCAACAAAACAATATTGCTTAAATGTGACCACATGCAACAACCTTATTTACTTGATATTATATATCAGAACTAAAGGTCAAATTCTAATATTGACAACGATTCAGATTTCAAAATCAAAATTACGTCGATTTATAAACTATCATTAGTGGCTAAATTTGATGCTTTCAGTTTACAACTTGAGGGATCTAAGATAAACCAAAAGAATAGACTCACTTCTTAAAATATCCCCATCTCAAAACCCTAACAAGATAAATACACAACGTGTTGTTTTTTGAATCTATATCAGTAAATGTGGAGTTAAATTTATACAAAAGAATAACGAATAAAAAATTATAGCTTGAGATTGCAAAGTAGAAAATGTTTGTGAGGTTAGATACGAACCATAAATTATGATTCACACAGACTACGAACTTAGCATCTCCTTTTGTTTTTCCAAATCCCAAGTAATAACACATAATACTATGTAAATCAGGAGAGAAATTACCAATTTAGCATATCGTCTGTTTTCCGTCTTTATGCGTCCACCTGCAAACCTAAACACACATCGCCAAAAAATTTGCATTTAGGTATAGAGTGAAAGGTTTTCTGCAACTATGAACTAAAAATCCTAAGTTCACATGCAACCTATTTAGATCTAAGTTTTTCTTCTAGTTAAACATATAACAATTCCTAAAAGGCCAGAAAGAATTAAACTAAAAGAAAGATCAAGAATAACCAACCTTTAGTGAATCTTGGAAGCAAAGCAACAGAAACCTCTTGCCTCAAATGCAGTCACACCCTAGCTTGGAGTTGGTCGAAATCCTTCAGAGAGATAGTCTATTAAAATCGCAGGTATTAGGGTTATGAGCCTCCCTATTTATAGGCTCCAAGTGGTTTCCAGATAAACCTTACAGATAAACCATTTTTTAATTCAAATTAAGATAAGTCTTTATCTTAATTAATCAAAACCTATTTATCTATATATCAAAATCAAAAATATATATATATCTATATATATAATTCCGCCAACCACTCACACTCACTCAAACTGTCACTTACTCAACTATTGAATAATTACAGTTTTAGTCCCTGTACCTTTAATTAATTAATTTAACTGCCAAATTAATTCCAATTAATTCCTGATAAATTACTAATTAATTATTATAGTTTGTAATTAATATATTATCACTTAAACATATTAATAAACTATTTATTTAATTTCTATTGATTTATTAATCACATAATAAATCAATCTTTCTCTCTACCGGACTTTCTACCAATCATCCAACTATGAGGGCAACCCAAATGGACTATGCTACTATTAATTAGATAAATACTAATTATTAGTCATGGCTTAGACACCTAATCCAACAGTCTCCCACTTGGATAAGTCTATGACTAAAATTACCAATTTACCCTTTAATTAATTTAGCAACTGTAGCTTCCTAGAAACCGCTGCTGAACTCTGACCTAGTCAGTTCTGTCCAATGATAAGTGATCATATGATCCTTCGTCCAACAAGATATTTTCAGACACAAGACATGGATTGAGATCAATCTCTGTCCGATACTCTGTTTCCTGATTTCCGATTCTGCTTATGACTTTGGGACTTCTAATTGAACACATCAATTTAGTCCAGGCTGGCCAGCACTTTAGTCAACTTCAAAATCATCGAGAGGCCTACAGATATCTGTTTCCTATTAGGGTCAAGGAACGAATAAGCTTTTACTTATATGCTTATATCTTTTACCAGTCAAATCATTCACAACAACACGTTTTATAACATCGAGTTACCGATGCGTTTTCGTATTATCAATGAACAACTGCCTTGTAAATCATAACTCATATCTCTCCACTTCAAGATCATAAGATTTTATCGTCTCAACATTGCTTGTAATATAATCCATGAAGCAATCTATTGAGCGTGGGTTTATCCAATACTCAAATCTCTATTTCTAAGTACTCATGAATGTTGTAGCAATCATATTGCTATGTCTAACTCCTTAGACAGTCTACAAACCAATTCATGACAGTCTTGATTCAATACTTACTTCCCAAAGTATGAGCGACTGTGGACCTATCTGAATAATTAAATTATTCGGGAAGTAAAACATGCAAAAGTGAAACATAAAGGTCTGACTGGCAGCCACTCCTGCTTATTACCAAGTCTCCACAAGGTAATCACCAAGTCTGGTCTTGTCATAAACTATTATCGGTTTCAAAAATTTCTTTTAAACTTTCAATTCTAATTTTACATCTATGTCTTTATGAACCTTACACTCTTTCTATGTATCCAAAGTATCTTATACTTGTACACTTTATTGCAGATGATCCAATCGGATGCTCATCCGATAACATTTCAATATGTTATCCTGTCAATTTCTCTCCTAACTCTATTATGGTAATGTGTACTGTGACTTCCTATGGTTCTGGGGTCTTTAGTCTACTTGACTGCACCCTAAGACTATTTCGAGGTGTTATGATGTGCCGGTGAACCACACGCGCTCCATCAGAATACCATCGAGATTCTTTAACCATCATGTCCTGACGTTACCAATTTGAAATTCTTCCAAATTAATGCTATCACTTTCACCCTAATCATTTCCTAATGATTTCTCTCTTGAGTTCAAACAATCCATCCAGTACTCCTAGCCAGACAATGTCCTGAATCCAACTTACTATGCCCTAAGCATCAAGTCACCAGGACATGTTCATGACATTATGATCGATCCAAGAAATTTGTGGAACCTGATCCAATCTTATTCCAAACCTTTTTCAGAATCCAATGATTATTCATAATCCTTGTGTCATGATTTTCGAAAAAACTATTTCCTTTCGGAGATTCTTCTCATGCATTTTGAATCTTATCAAGATCATGCTTAGAATGGCTAGGTCTATGCTGGCGATTTCATCTATCTAATAGATGACTTTGAATTATGTGAGTATGTTCACCTTCTTAATTTCTTTCACGCCAAGTCATCACACTTTGCAATGATAAGAAAACTTTTCCTAAGTCTATGCATCTTGAATCTCATCAAGATCATCTTGGCAGAATGTGGATCTATCTCATAGACATTTACAACCACCTGAGTGTGCCGTATTTCTATTAAGGCTTTCATAGCGATCTGCCTCTTAACATCAAGTCATTACACTTTGTAATGAAAAGAGACGTTTCCTAGAAACAGTATGTATCCCTCGTATGGAGATAGTAGATAACGACGACTCCCACTGGCTTTGACATGGTTATAGACTATTCACAAAATCCAGGACTTATGGTACATTTTGCGAATCCAAACCATTCTGACATTTTAATGCAGGTCTTTCAGCCCTTTCTCAAAATCCAATCCTTTGGCATATTTTGAGAATCTGAATATCCTTTCCTGCGAGATGCCCGTGGGGAAATCCCGGGCTTATTTACCTTTGTACCGGGACTCTCTTTGTGAGTCCCTATTAGTGTGTCGGTGATCCACATGCGCTCTACTAACGATTCACAATGTACCGTACAGTATCCTTTCGGATTCCATCCTCTATTGAGATTACTTCTCCCGGAATCAATTACTCGACTCTGAGTATCATCTCACTCAACCAGATGTTCTGAAGGTATGTGTCTGTCCATATTGCTTTCTTTTGATGATTCAGTTACTCCCACTGGTTTTTAGACCAGGTGTAAAAATCAATCAAATTTTCACATAGACTGTGTCTCGCCCTGAGGTTCTCTTGTTTGGCAGCAACCGGGCTCACCAATGCCTCCTAGTAGTCGGATTGTAAATCCGCACCAACTATAGTGTTTTACCACCAATCGGTGTGTCACCCCAATCATAACTACTTATGATGGTGATCAATACTACTGGTCAAGAGAAGATTATGTCAGTTGCAGAACAGAAATCTGATTTCTGCTCCAAGCCTAGTGATGACTAAAGGTCTTTTCACTTGGCTAATCCTGAACTCATTCAGGACTGTCCCAACTCCCACTGTTTCCTTAGAACATGAGTTCTTTCTAAAAGAGCTATTCTTTTAGAGTTACAGCGGGATAGCTAATGAAACGACAATGCTGATCATGTTCAGGCTAGTCATGAGATTCGGATGAACGCTACAAGACCCTGGACTTTCTATGTATGAGTGGGATAATCCCAGCTTTACATTTCAGACAGTGTCTGCAAGACCTACTTAGTCTAGGATGTGGTCGGAATATGGTTTATGTGGACTGACTGGTATAGAATTCAACTTATTGGATACTAATTGGCAATGTATCGAGGATCGAACTGTTTCGACCAATGCTCTATTGTCTTCCCTAAGACACATTACAACTATTAATGTTCTTGGAAGAGAATGAACTGTGAAACCTTTTTCTCAGTTTATGTTATCACTCAGGTTCTGTGGAACTTGTACTTCCATTGAAGTCCTTGGACTGTTCAAGGTTTCAATTCAATTGCTTATCCCGATAAGCAATGTCATATTCATCATACCGAATGATGAATATTGTGAAGTACAAACAATTGTGTTCTATGTTTTTTACATATCTATGTAGACTAATGACTTTGTTAACTTTGTTCAAGACTTGCAATCTTCAGTTTACTCTAAGTCAACTGATTCCAAAATCCTATCCTCTGGATCTTTGGGTGATTCATTTCTTGCCACATGTGCTTTGTCAAGAACTTAATCATCATCTGACTCTAAGTCAGATGATTCCAAAGTCCTGTCCAACTGGACCTTTGGTTGATTCATTTCTTGACATATTTAGAAGTCAATTCATCAAGTGACTCTAAGTCAAATGATTCCAAGGTCCTGTCCAACTGGACCTTTGGTTGAATTGATTCTTATAACATTTGTATTAACAATCATAATGACACAATTCTTGAATTCAAAACATTTCGGATCATCATTCAAGTTATTACTAAACATACATTCAACACATTCATATAACATTTCAAGGACAATTTTAGACAACATGTGTTAAAAGAAAAATGACAATTTATTAAAACAAAATCCTTGAACAATGTAATAGACAATGTCAAAAAAATGCATCTAAAGACTAATAACAATATTTCAATATCTATCTAAAACTTCAAAACTGCACGAGCTGGAGATCCAATCCAAATGTGCTCCTATGCGCCAGAGTCCCGTGCCTTCTTGATTCCCTGCATACAAACCAAAATGCGACTGTCACATTATGTATCAAGAAATCTTGGAACAGGAGTTTTGAGGTTTTTTAGATATACCTGAGCTTTCAAAAGAGTTGGAGCGTCTTCCAATCTTCCCGTGACTGCATCCGATTTAGCGGATTCCCAGTTTGAGACATGTCCAGTCGATCTTGACCGTTTCTTGTTACGTCTCTTCACTGGACTTAATCCAGAAGTAGTTGAGCCATTAGAGCTATGCCTGTCCAAGAGTGACTCGTATAAAGTCAACAGTGGATGCATTTCCATGAGGGTCTTTTCTGGTCTTCCTTTCTATACGTCTGAATGAACAGATCGTACTCATTTGTCAGCGAAGTGACCAGGATGTTAACACTCTCCTCCTGACTCATGGGATAACCAAGTTTATACAATTCGCCTATGTATGCTTCAATCTGAAGAACATGCGAATTGATGCTACTTCCTGCTTTCAGCTTGCACTCTGTAAGTCTTTTGAAGATCCTGGTTCGTTCCTCTTCGACTGGTTTTTGGAACTTTTCCTCAACTAGTTGCATTAACTCATATGGCCCCAAGGATTCAAAATCCTTGCGGAATTCGGGGTCAATGGTTGACAGCATGAGGTCACGAATCTCTTCGGATTCATCATAAGAACCTTTTATGATGACTTGTTCCGGTGGAACTGGGATCGGATACTCTGTGAGATGTAGCTTGCCAGCAATGCCGAGACCCAGTCTCCAATTGCGAAGCCATTCTTTACAGTTGAGGCCAGTCAGCCTTTCCATATTTAGCAGGTGCATTCTGATGCTTTCAGAAATGGGTGAAGGAGGAGAAGGAGGAGAATTGACACTTGACATCTATAAAAGAAAATAGAATTTATTAGCTTAATTGGTCCTTTTTTAAATAATTACCCAATATGATATTTAATAAGGCTAGGATCCAAAATACCCCAACTATGGTATGAAGAGGGATGCCGTAATCACAACATAATGGTCATTAAGGTAGATAAGCACTTATCAATTTCATCTTATGAAATTCCTAGATCTGTTGAGATTCATTAAACTCTTCAATGGCATGTTTAATCTCAGATGTGCTCCACTGTTTGTGACTGGGATGCCGAGGATCACAAACTGGATGTGAATAACCATGCAAGTTAGCTTGGTACTCTCGGGTTAATTATCATCTCTAATTGATGTGCCGGTAAACCACACATGCTCCATCAACAATGATAATACTCGGGAAACCCATTGCAATTCTTTATGAACCCCTATTGGCATGCCGGTAAACCACACACGCTCTACCAATGTTTCATAAAGTGCAATGTGCAATTTCATGGATTAGCACCAATTCACATTTTTCCTAAAGTAACTAGATTTGAGTTTTATTAAGTGTTCTAGTACTTTGAATCATTATACTTTTAGTGATTGTTAGGCGGTCCTATCAAACCTGTTCGGCTAACGACCCTCCACTGATCAGGCGAGTGGTGGACGAGAGTGTTCACCCATTAGACCGCCATTTTATAGGCAGTCTCCTTATACCCACTTTATAGACCAGCTTCGTGAATGAGGCCTACTAATGATTTGACTAACCATTTAATCTCATACATATAAAAAAATAACTTCCTAGTTATAATATATATAAGATGTAATTTTTTTAAACCTTTAAAAAATTGTTTCTGGTTTATCTTTTAATTTATTGTCGATTTAAGCTATTAAATTTCAAATTAAATTAAACCTTAAAAAACGATTTTAATTATCTTTTAATTAATCAATTAATTAAATTAATTAAATTTGATATTTTAAACCTTTTTAAAATATTTTAGGATTTATCCTTTTAATTTTCGCCAATTTAAACAATTAAATTCTAAATTAAATTAAATCCTTGAATTATCTTTTAATTACCAATTAATTAAATTAATTCAAATGTAGATAGGTTTTATCAAATTAATCAAATTAATTAAAACCTATCCTTATCCCTAATTTTCGATTTTTTGGATAAAGGTTTTAAGGTTTATCTTTTAAACAATTTAAAGTTACCAAAAATAGAATACCTTCTAAAACCTAGCCATAAAAATCGCCAAATAAGAGGGGAGGGGCTAGGGTTTTTCAAAACCCTAACCCTAGATGTCGATTATGCTCAAATTAGGGTTTAGGAACAATAAACCCTAATTACAAGGAAAACAGTTATAGCAATTTAACAAGAAAAACAACAAAATGCTCTGATACCATTGAAAGGTTTTCTGCAACTATGAACTAAAAATCCTAAGTTCACATGCAACCTATTTAGATCTAAGTTTTTCTTCTAGTTAAACATATAACAATTCCTAAAAGGCCAGAAAGAATTAAACTAAAAGAAAGATCAAGAATAACCAACCTTTAGTGAATCTTGGAAGCAAAGCAACAGAAACCTCTTGCCACAAATGCAGTCACACCCTAGCTTGGAGTTGGTCGAAATCCTTCAGAGAGATAGTCTATTAAAATCGCAGGTATTAGGGTTATGAGCCTCCCTATTTATAGGCTCCAAGTGGTTTCCAGATAAACCTTACAGATAAACCCTTTTTGAATTCAAATTAAGATAAGTCTTTATCTTAATTAATCAAAACCTATTTATCTATATATCAAAATCGAAAATATATATATATCTATATATATAATTCCGCCAACCACTCACACTCACTCAAACTGTCACTTACTCAACTATTGAATAATTATAGTTTTAGTCTCTGTACCTTTAATTAATTAATTTAACTGCCAAATTAATTCCAATTAATTCAAGATAAATTACTAATTAATTATTATAGTTTGTAATTAATATATTATCACTTAAACATATTAATAAACTATTTATTTAATTTCTATTGATTTATTAATCACATAATAAATCAATCTTTCTCTCTACCGGACTTTCTACCAATCCTCCAACTATGAGGGCAACCCAAATGGACTATGCTACTATTAATTAGATAAATACTAATTATTAGTCATGGCTTAGACACCTAATCCAACATAGAGATGGAGTCGTTGTGTGAAGAATACAAACCTTTCATCTACAAATAGGAGCGTGTTAGAAGATTGATGAAACTGATGGTATGGGAGTTGTTAAACCCGTTTAACATAGACATCGAAGGACAATTATTTCCGATGGATTGAAGAATCAGAAATAATTTCTTTCTGCGCGTAGGGGTGAGCCGGCGAGCAAAATGCATGAGTCGGCGTCGACGCACATCTTTGAAGAAGAGGCGGGGATTGCATCTTGAAGCTTGATTGAGTCTTCATCGTGGTTGCTATCGATGGCGGATTTGTACCGAAGACAATGTCCATGGCGGCGATGGTTTAAGAAAGGAGGAGACCGGGTAGGTTTTGGGGAAGACGTGATAGATACATAGAGAGAGAAAGAGATTGGTTACCTAAATTATTTAGGCTGATTTGTAGGAACCGATATTTTCATACCCATTATACCCTTCCGGTCATTTAATAAAATCCCAAGATACCATCCAATTTGTTGATAATTACGATCTGTGCCATTTTCAATCTAAGTCATCCAATTTTCTAATCTAAAGGTCCAAATTTAGTTCTCGAGATCTCAGGATTTTTTAGGTTCTTAAAAGAACCTTACTCTTATATTTATATATATATATATATATATATATATATATATATATATATATATATATATATATATATATATATATATATATATATATATATATATATATATATATATATATATATATAGGGTGTGGATTCGCTGATGACTCAAAAGCTGGTGAGGACTGCGATGACAATTCTCCACCGCCCTCTTCGTCAAGGGCACAAACGTCAAACACAATACTTGGACGTGACGCGATCGCATGCGACGCACGTCCGTGGAACGTAGTACGGACTCGATGATCTAATCACATTCAACGAACATATTCCTATCGTAGATGAAGATAATTATTGTGAAGACGAACACCAAGAGAGACAAAAAGCAGTCAAAACATGGTAAGCGTGATCTTTATAATAGGGTAAATGAGTTTTTTGCATCGTCAAAAACTCCAGTTTGTGAACCGCTGTTCACAGGTCTAATCAACATTATTTAATAACTTTTCACCGATATAAACGAACAAAACATATAACAATGTATTCAAACAAAACATCAAAAATTAGAACAAAAAAATACTAAATTACAACGTTAAATGATACCAACGGCAAAACGTTAAAAAAACATATTAGAAAACGTATTCGAACTAAACGTCAAAAAGTTAGAATAAAATTTAAATATCAAAATAAGTATTTGTATTAAATAAAACAATTAATAATAGTTATAAAATTATAAAAAAAACAAAACAATTAAAAAAGTATCATTATATATATATATATATATATATATATATATATATATATATATATATATATATATATATATATATATATATATATATATATATATATATATATATATATATATATATATATATATATATATATATATATATATATATATAACGATACTTTTTAAATTGTTTTGTTGTTATAAAATTATAAAAAAAAACAAAACAATTAAAAAAGTATCATTATATATATATATATATATATATATATATATATATATATATATATATATATATATATATATATATATATATATATATATATATAGAAAGTTAGAATAAAATTTAAATTATAAATATCAAAATAAGTATTTGTATTAAATAAAACAATTAATAATAGTTATAAAATTACCAAAAAAAAAAACAAAACAAAACAATTAAAAAAATATCATTATATATATATATATATATATATATATATATATATATATATATATATATATATATATATATATATATATATATATATATATATATATATATATATATATATATATATATATATATATATATATATATATATATATATATATATATATATATATATATATATATATATATATATATATATATATATATATAGAGTTAGGTTCTTTTGAGAACCTAAAAAATCCTGAGATCTTGAGAACTAAATCTGGACCATTAGATTGAAAAAATGAAAGGCCAAGATGAAAGATGGCAGTTTTGTAATTATCGATATTTTTAAGCATATTTTAGGTTTTTAATTACCCTTCACAAGGGCAAATCAGGTACTGAAAATTACATTCCTTTAATTAAGTTTAACTAAAATAGGTAACCTTTCAATCCCGTCTATATCCTCGCCGTTTCACCCTTCAACATCGGTACTCTCTCTCTCCGTCTTCCCCACCACGTTCTCAGAGATTCAGATCGGCAAGAACCAGTGAGTTGATCCCGTGAACCACTTCCAGTCCTCCTTCGCCGTCGTCGCCCTCCACTGAGGCCTACTGCATCACCGGCGCCGTCTTCCCCTACTGCATCATCGGCGCCGTCCTCCACTAAGGTCTACTTCCAAAACCCTAGACCGCCTTTCGACTCCTCGTTTGATCATAGAGGACAAACATCTCTACGTGCTTCCACCGGTGATTGGAAAGCATCGTTGTTGATTATCGATAATACCAACCCTAATCTTGTTTGTCTTTCGAGAATTTTGAACCAAAAATCCCGACCAGCCTCGACTTGCCCCTCGCTCAATCTGTCATGGCTCTAGTGAAGAAAGCTAGTAAGACTAAACATGTTTTTTGTGTTTGTGTATCTTGTTACAAACTTGATTTTGATTAATTCTGAAGTTTTAATTGTTATCTTGAATCTGCCATGAACAGAGACTCCAGTTCCTGAGGTGAAGAAAAGTTCAAAGAACTCCCTCGATAGAGGTAAGTGTGTTCATTATCAAATACCATTCAAACTCTATTTTAAAAAAATGGTTTCTGTACAGATCTTGTCTTTTTTATGCTTTATTTTGTGTTGAGTCTGTATTTTTCTTTTTTGTTAAAATTTAGATATTGCTTTGGCTGGGGTTGATAAAGAGAAGAAATTGTCTTTCATCAAAGCCTGGGAAGAAAATGAAAAGTCAAAAGTTGAAAACAAGTAAGTGTATGACTTACTCCAGTAAATTATGTGCCAGTGTATTTTTTATAAGTGAAATTTGATAATACTTAATTTAACGTACATTTAAAAAGCAAAAACAAAATCAAAACGGGACCAAATGGAGATCCTGATCCTTTTTTTCGAACTCACAGATATGTTCAAATTGGACCAGGCTTTTTTCAGAATACCCACACAGATTATCTGCACCAGGATTCTTGCTCACCTCTTGTTTACACACAATTAATTAATGAATAGTGACACCAATGACCAAATATTGAGTGTGAAGATATGGAATTTACAATTCTAGTTTTTACATCTGGAATAATGATTCAAATACTATTAGAACTATAAACGAATCAAACATTCAGTAAGCTATTTGTAAGTCATTCGGTGGGAAGCTCATTTATTTAATAAAGGAGCAAACATCAACAAGATTTTTCTAAACGAACGAATACGAGCAACGGATTTATCAATTTATTTACATTCATAACCTTCATTTATGTTTGTTTATTTCTGTTCACTTATATATATACACACATGTATACATACATTTATCCACACTTTTTTGCCTCTTTTACATCCGTTTACTTTGCGTTCCTTCCGTATTGATCTTGCATCTTCTTCTATTTTAGGTCGGTTAAATATTCATGTTTTGGTTTGGCTTTCAATGATAATCTCTGTACACCAATCGGAAAGCTTTCTTGTTGCAATTGAATTGATGGTAGGCAATCTATGTTTAAGGTAATTTCTTATTTTACCTTGCATTAAAATTGACGGTGTATATGTGCATATACGTATGTGCATATATGCATACACGTATGTGTATACGTATGTGCATATATGCATACACGTATGTGCATATGTGCATACACGTATGTGTGTTTGTGTATATATGCATCAAAAACCCATTTTAAGAACACGCATTTGCATATATGCATACACGTATGTGCATATGTGCATACACATATGTGTATATGTGTATATACATATGTGCATATATGCATACACGTATGTGCATATGTGCATATATGTATGTGGATATATATACGTATGTGCGTATGTGCAAATGTGATATTTTTTTATATTCATGTTTGTATACACATGTGTGCATATATGCATATATGCATACATATATGTGCCTATGTGCATATTTGTATATATGCATGTAAGTATTTTTGGGTGGTTGTTTTTTAATATGTAGTTATATAAATGCAAATGTGCATATATGTGTCTATGTGTATAAAAGCGTATGTGCACATATGCATATATGCCTATATATGCAAAAATAGATGTGCATTTGTTCATATGCATATATGCATGTATGCATTTATTTTAATGTTTTTGAATATACATGTATATTAATTTTTGTTAATGTTATTGCAGATTTTGGAGAATTTAACGAGCAAATTGAAGAAAGGAAAATTGAAAATTTGAGAAACGAATATATCATGAATTTTCGTTGTATATTTATATTTTTTGTATGTAACGTTCGTTATTTCTAATAAATTTGTATGTAGCATTCAAAACAGTTATATATTGTTGTACTTTTTAAATTCTATGTATGTATTGTTTAAAAAAGTTGTATATGATTGTTTATAATAAAATGCGTTGTTCATTTTTTACATTTAGATATTAAAATTCGAATATGTATATATATAAATTGTGAAAATATGCATATATGCATCTGCGAGTATACATATATATACACATGCAAATACACTAATATGTTTTTTTAATTTCGAAAATTTGTTTTTTTTAATTCAAATTTTTTATGTTTCTATAAATCCGGAAAAAATATTAAAAAATAAAAAACGAAAATTTAATAAAATTTTTATGAAAACAAAAAGTTGATTTTTAAATTTCAAAATTCAAATCTAATAGCCTTAATTATAGGAGTTGTTAATGTTGTTGCCAAAAATAAAAAAAAACCAAAATTAAATGTGAATTGATAAAATGACAATTGTGCCCTTTTGTGATCTGACCAATCAGAAAGAGTTCTCAAGATCTCATGGTTTTTTGAGTTCTCACAAGAACCCAACCCTATATATATATATATGTATATATATATATATATATATATATATATATATATATATATATATATATATATATATATATATATATATATATATATATATATAGTAGGTACATTTTAAGGCACGGCCCACGACTGGTGACAGGGTTGGGCGAAAAACAAGGTAGAGCGTTATAATTTGATGAATTCTTTGCAAATGTAAGAATTGCTATAAATTATGTAGGGAGACCGGTCACAACTTTTGGCCACTATCGAGGATTTTATCCATATGTCTAAGCTGCCCCTATCGCAAAAACACGGTGATTTATAGAAGCTTTTTTTTGCAAAATTACCCAAGACCGGGAAAGTCAATAAACTTGAGTGCCAAGTTGTTAATTACATCCCCATACTTTACTTTGCTGGAGCTCAACAAATTTTTTCAAATACATCATATCCACGTCAAATCAAACATTTAGAGAGAGACATTAACAAGATACTCTAACTATAAACATTAAACGGAAACATCTTGCTTCTTGTTGTTAGGTAGTACAATTAATTATTGTCTCCTAATAAAGGTCAACACATGCGCTTAATTCTAAGATTGACTAATAAACTAAAGATAAAATATTGATGAATGAGTTCATATTAAGAACTAAATAATGATTGAGACTAATAAACATGGATGACGAGAGACAGAACTTCCAAGTATTGAGGGTCAGACTTGTTGCCCTTTGTGATCGTTGAAGGACCATTAGCCCTTTCGCCTTTTGAATTAATAGTACTGGAACTTAGATGATTCATTCAGCAATGATAAATTTAAAACTAACAAGAAAATTTCTAGTCACATACATTCAAATGAGAAATAAAGACACAACCTAACAGTGGAAAAATCAATTCCCTTATCAAAACCTTTTCTCTACACTCGTTTCTCCTGGTAAACTTGCAAAATGTCCACGGGTAACTATAAAACACATATTTATAGAAGTTTAGGGATCTTTTCCTTACGTACCTCATCTGGTAATAGAACCAAACCTTCTTTCTTTCGTAGCTCCATAATGTCTTTGTCATTGTCCTCGGCAAGAACCTACATAGATAAAGAAAAAGAGTTGAATATTAATCAACAAAAGATGGAGAGTATTCATTGAGTACTGTTTGGAAAACTAATATATATTTATTAGGCCTAACTGTTGTGTTTCCTGGATTAATTACAACCATGACCCTAACAATAACACCCAGCTTCCAATGGAGTACCTAAAAATTACACCAGTAGTGAGCATGGGTCAAAAAACATTAAATCAAGCTAAAGAACTGAAGTAATTTGTAAGCCAACCAGGATCAAATGAGAAGTTAGAAGCTTTTTCTAGCCCCTGTAAAAGTATCAACAAGTCGATCATATAGGCAAAACCTCAACAGCAAGAGGTTGAATCCAAACCACTCTTAAATTTCATCAATGGCCACCCAATGAGTGCTAACACAATAGATACGATGATATATGATTAAATGCAAACATGAAAATGACAAACAACTAACAAAAGTACCATCATTAGGGATAAAAGGGTTTTGCAAAGGTCTAGGGAGAAATGAATGCAGTGTGAAATTTAGTCCCATCACCTTGTGCTTGGATTTCACAATATTTTGGTATGTGCTTTAGTAACAAGAAAAGCAAGGTTCTAGACAGAATAAATAATATCAATGAGTCAATAACACAATACTATTCCATGTAAGCTATACCAGAAAGGCAGTAACAATGAAACAAGAAATCTCACAACCCTAACAGTTTGACTTCAAGAATTAGTGTGCATTGGTAAAAAGAGTTAAATTTATTGGAGGTATTTACTGCATCATATTAATAATTAAATTACATTAATTAGTGTATTTTATCCAAATGGCATGAAAAAAAGGAAAATAAAGAGCACAATAATTAATTTGGAAAAGAATAAGCCACATGAAGAGCGATTCGGTGAAGAGCTGATTTCACCATCACCACATTCATATATACTCAGTCCACCGCTTATCTTATAAATATTAACACTTTAAGTTAGATACAAAAGGCTTTTATGTTATCTATTATGAACACATTCCATCATAAGATAGAGAAAAAGCATATACCTGAAGGAACCGAGTAGAGATGCTTCTGTTGGCATTATTTCTTCTTACCTTCATCCAGCAATTGAGGTCATAATTAACCCACACCAGTTAAATGGTTAAATAAAGGAAAAAATAAAGTAACGTAACTTATAAACAATACATCCATGTGCGATTGTAGAAATTTTAGGTTCTTAGATTTTTTATTGACATAAAGGGACTGTAATTAAAACGTAAAGAATAAGAGAGGGAGAGATTGGGCGTCTTTTCTTCTCTCTGTGTGGCAGATCGTTTGAAGGGATTGAGGTATTGTTGAAAGAAACGGAGAGAAAGCACCAAACCGACAACAGGCAATTGTACAGATCTTATTACACGTTATATTTAGAACACGCATATGAGAAATTAAAGGTGAAGGCGTAAGATAAGAAAAAAAGTCAAAGTTGAGAAGGAAACGTACCGTTCATCCAATTTTGGGGGGTTGGAATTGCCTTTTATATTGAAACTTCAAATCCTTCGCTATTAATCGAATACCTACGTAAAAGAGACTTCTAAAGTCAATTGCAAGAAAAGAAGAGAAAGCACGAACCAGAGAAACAGAAATAAAAACCGAGGAATGGAGAGGGAAGCGGTGGAGCGTGGTGACTTCCAGATCATATAATCCATTGCTCAAAGATGTCATATGCTTTAGTGAAATCCAAGAACATACAGGAATATAAAGATTACCATAAGAAATTTGACGGGGCAGTTGTTGTAGAGAATGTCAAGGATCAAAGGATGAATGGTGACGGTTATTCATACATTCGAAGAAACGGGGGGTGTTTGACGACGGAAGATCTAGAAGGTGAAGCGATAACTGAGTTACAAATGAAACGGTATGATACACTTTGAATAAGTAAAGGAGAAAAAAGAGGAGAGACAGGGTTTGTGGATCTAATTTGAAGACACGAGAACTGGAAGTGGCATGGCGTCGTTCAAAGCATAAATACGTGGTGCACTGAAAAACCATCAATCGAGCCGTTGATTTCTTTTCATAATCGCTGTATACGAAGGTGATGGATGTTATTTGAAGAGACGTGAACGAATTCGAAGCGTCATGACATCTTTCAATGAATGGACAGGTGGCTTGAAGAAAACCCTGTAACAATAAAAATGCGAGAAGGAGAGAAAACCGGTTTTCATATATAGTAATGATTGATATATATATATATATATATATATATATATATATATATATATATATATATATATATATATATATATATATATATATATATATATATATATATATATATATATATAGATGTAGGTTCAAATACATTTTCTAAATATTGTATCATTGTAGGACTAAATCTGGTCCAATCATTTCATAGGGGTAATTTCGGAACTGTGATTAAATTATTTAATATTTAATTAACCTAACTAAATTTAAAAACCTATAATCTAGGAAACTCTCCTTTATAATCGTTAACGATCCCCACTCTCCTTCTAGACAACGCTCCCTTCCGAAACCCTAGCCATCGTCCGACCACCTTGAGGAATTAACGTACGCTCGTCTACAATCTCTTACGGATCCATAACCATCTCCGACTTTCGCTGCGTTGTTGCAGCCATTCACGTCATCCCCGACCGATCGTTAATTTAGAGTTCTAATTGCTACACCATACCGATTTTATAGAATGCGATTTTGCTGTTGTGGCTCGGTGAACTCAACAGGAGGATTTCGTCCCCTTGTTTTTTCCGATTTTAGAGAATGCAATTTTACAAGGTAATATAATTCCTTCTCTAGAGAATGCGATTTTAGATAATGCTATTTTTGTATATATACAAGTCCGCCGCCAGCAACATATATACAATACACAGACATCTATTATCATAATCACAATGTATGTGAAAAGGAACTTTACGTGAATATCAATGCAGCAAAAAAAGGAACTTTTCACAATTGTACGCATATGCCCCTTTATCTTTAATAATATGAAGTAGTAGATTTTCTGCTCCTTTATCTAAATTCTTGTTGATTTTTGGTCTTACAGGTTGGATTATAGTGGAATGTAGAGGTATTCTTTGAGAATGTGAATGTATATAGTGTATTTTTTGATAATGTAAATGTATTCTTTGAGAATGTTATGACAAAATAAAGTAAATAAAGTGTATTCTTTGAGAATGTGAGTGTATTCTTTGAGAATGTGAGTGTGTATTCTTTGAGAATGGGAACGTGTTCGATTATTGTTTTGCTAAAATAAAGTACGTAACTGAGAATAGTCAGTCATTCTTTAAGAATGAGAGTATATTGATGTAATCATACGTAACTGAGAATAAAATCGTGTCCGTGATCGTAGATTTTGTTGGTTAAAACATAATCTGTTCCTTTTTTAAATTTTGATTAATAGACTAAAATACCCTTTTTAAGGGTTTAATTGTAAGATCTGATAAATTAATTACAATATATTTACAACTAAGCCCCTGCATCTAAAACCGTAGATAATATTAATCAGACGCTCTACATTTGGTCCTACAGTCAAACAATAATTGTTAAATGTATTTAATACTAACTATATATATATATATATATATATATATATATATATATATATATATATATATATATATATATATATATATATATATATATATATATATATATATATATATATATATATATATATATATGATAGGTGTATTAATATACACCTTTTATCACGTTTAATTACTTCATTTGACATCGTATTTCGCCAATAAAAGCATGCTATATGCATGTTTTCGTACTAATGTATTTATTTCGAAGTAATACCATTTGTTTGGGTAAAATGGTATGTTTTGCAGGTATTTTGAGACTTGGAACATTAATTATATATCATTAGGAGGCTACACAAGAAATTTCAGAAGAAACGGAGCTCAAACGAAGAAATTACAAAAATGTCGTCCCGAAGTCAGTAGAGTACACGGCCCGTGTAACTTTATGGGCAAAAGTTACACGGCCGTGTAACTTTGCTATGCCACGTGGATGCCATGTCAGCTCAGGGGAAGATCCAGGATAAATGCAGGATTACACGACCGTGTAATTTTGGCCCAAGAAATTACACGGCCGTGTAACTTTTCCTGGTGACCAGATCTGCTTTTTGGCCCACTTTGAGTTGTTTATTCCTTCTTGTGCTGTCATTCCCATGCTACACGACCAGATCCAGATCCAACCTGATTTTGAGGCCATGTGATGAAGGAAGTGGGTCTTGGAATGATGATGTTTGCCATTGTCCATTTTACCATTTTGCCCTTGGTGTGTTAGTATAAATAGATGTGTCTAGTTAGCCTTAGAACCATCCCATCTTTCCATTATTTTCTGATTACTCTCTAGATACATTGTGTTTGTGTTTGTGTGCAACTTCAAGTGTGGATTATCTTCATTTTGTAAGTTCATTTCTCTTTTACTAGTCATGAGTGGCTAGTAACCTTTATTTTCTGGTTTTGTATTAAGGATTATGATTGTGATTTAATATAAAGTTTGATGTTTGATTTTATATCTTTCTAGTGATATGTTTTTGAGATTTAACAAGTGTTTGGTTTTTATTTATTTCATATTGGCCATTTGATCTCAAATAAAAATCAATCTAGTCATACAAATTATGAAATCCGTAATTGTTTTATAAAATGTTATTTGTGACAATCATCTTTAATGGGTGAAAATCATATCTCATGTTTTGACGCTTCAACGCTTGTTTAGGAGTATTGAACATTGTTGGGAACATTCACATAAAACATAATGCAATCTTTCATTCAAATTCTATGATGATGTATGTGCGAGCTTTCGACATACACTTGACTATCTAGATTTGAATGGTAAGATTAGTCTTAGTTAACGAGCTTCTATTGACTAAGGTACATTAGGTGAATGGTGTATGTGCGAGCTTTCGGCATATACAAAGTACCAACTTAGAAAGATTAAAGTTATAAACATCATTCTTATTGTTATTTCCAATCATATGACTAAAAATACAAAACCATAATTTGTCCCCAAATTATAAAATACAAAAGCAATTTTTCTATATTTTGTCTCAAGTCATTTATACAATCGTGTTCCAACTAAACATCAAAACCCCCCTTTTTTGTTACTTTCTTTACAAGTTTAAATCTCGTGAAATCAAGGTATAATCCATTAGACCATCGCTCCCTGTGGATCGACCCTACTTGCCATTTATACTACATAGTTAGTATTTATAACAAGTAGTGTAATCACGAAATATTGGTAAATTAACAAATCATTCCAAAACCATATTTCAACTCTTTTATTTTGTTGGTTACGACACTCAACAATATATATATATATATATATATATATATATATATATATATATATATATATATATATATATATATATATATATATATATATATATATATATATATATATATATATATATATATATAAACCCAAATTAACGGGACATTATAATGTAATGATGATGGAGTTTTTTTAAGATGACCATTTTTTTCGTGTTAACACGAGTACCTTATGTTATTTTACTGAAAAAATGGTTTTTATATAATGATTAGTGCCTTTTCAAATATTGGTGTTAGTGTTCAATCTCACTATATTTATGCCGAATTTAATGGTCGGTGGAAATAGATAGTGTTATTTCTATAAAAATGGAGTTCAGTTTCAAATAATTCTTTTACCGTTGATCTCGTAAGTTCCATCTAATATTAATCTTAATTTAAAGTACCATGGTTTTAACGTAAATAAGAAAAAGAAAAAACCATGATGGTATTTTTTAGAAGGAAAAAAAGCCATAGGTCTCATGAAATTAATATATTTTGATTACGATTAAAACTCCTAAATTAACAAGTTTTGCATTCATTAGTGAATTTTATTTATAAAAAAAAAAAAAAACAAAATGATTTTTAATAAAAAATAATTAAAGTTGTAACATTTACCCGTAATTGTACAATCATTACTCCCACTTTGTGTAACCTAAACCCTAAACCATTGTCACCGCCCAAATCAAATCATCATCATCGATCACACTCACTCTACATGAGCAGATCCTTTTGTAATACATAAGATTTTTCTTTGCTACAGATCTTTTTTGTTCACTGTCTCGTCGAACTAGCGATCATCTTTCACGTCTCCGTCACCGGCGACCATCTCAGGTAACCTGATGCAACTTGACTCTTCCTAGCACCACCCGATTACACGCAAATTTGTCCAATCTCTCATTAGTTCCTGCTCTATTTTAGTATGTTATAAACACAACTTAATCGCTTTTTACCCTTACGCAAGTAATTTTGACATTCAATTCGATAATCCGCAATCATATATTTTCTCTTGACAATTAAATCATCTCTTACTGCTCTATTTCAGTAGCGAAATCAATCATCAAACAGTAGATGAATGGCGATGTTGGTGACTCCTCTCTCCAATCCGGTGATTGGAGGTCTCAGTTGCAAGCAGCTGCACGCGAAAGAATGGTGAACAGAATGTGCGCATTTACATCTTTCTCTTAAATCTCACAAAAATTGCTTGATGTTTCTGGTTATACACTCTTTTGATTTCTAAAATCACGATTTCTTCCAAAAACATCTTCCAAACACCACATCTTTTAACTAACACTTGTTGATAATTTGATATTTTACATAGAATGGTTACCGTGAAGAGGCATCTTCCATATTCTGGACATGAGGGGCTACAGGAAGTTAGGAAAATATCAGAGAGGTTTGAAGAGAACATTTATACTGCTGCAACAAGCCGTGTATGTTTACTTTTGGTTTTTTTTTCAATTCAGTTGTTTTTGGTGCTTAAATTTGTGGTATAGTTTAATAACATATTGTTAGAGATATTTAAATTTAGAACTATTTGAAGTCTGTTTATTGTGGTTATTACTTATTAGCTTATAAATTTTTTGATTATTTGTTTTAGTCTGATTATCTGCGGAGGATTTCCTTGAAGATGTTGATCATTGACACTAGACCACGAAGACCCATGCCTATGCAGTCAAACTTTGGTCCTAATAATATAATCCCCTCAAATCCAGGTATTTTAATTAAATTTGTGATTCTAGAAAAGTATATGAAATATTAGAATGTTATGCACATTATATTTTGGATGTTTTTATATACTTATGGATCGTGTTGTAGGGATGCATGTACCAGGAAACCATGATAATGAATAAATCAATGGTGGGAAATCACATGATGTATAATGATGTATAGACAAGTATTTGTTGTGAAATAGATTGTAATATGGTGTTTATATTGTTAATATGTTTTGATTCATAAGGATCCAATGTTGGGATTCATGGTGTTTACTTGTATGCATAAACAATATGTATATGATGTTTATATGATAGTTTTGCATTTGATCGACACATATCTAATGTGAGAATTTTGTTTTTTTTTTCAAGCATTTTGGTTACATAAGAAGTTAACAACTACATGAAATTTGACTTTTCATAATAAGATATTTATGTAACAAATTGAAAAATTTTATGATATTAATGGGCATTTGAATATGTTTGGAAGGAATGAATCTATCAAAGAAATTACAATATGAAAGATTATAATGTCTCTTACCTTGGTTGCTAGGAAATTTTACTAGTAATAAAACCATATGATTTATAGATTTTTGGATAAATCACATTTTTTGTTCTTATGATTAGTTATTGTTGAATCCGGTTTAGTTTTTACAAGCTTTTCATCCATTAAGGCTCTGTTTGACAGACTACCTGGAAAACTAACGGGTAGTTGAAAAGCTAGTTGGTAGTTGAAGAGCTAGCTGGTAACTGATAGTTGAAAAACTAGCTGATGAGATCGCTTTGCCCTTGACATGTTCATCTTCGTTAAGTCACAATCACTAAGGATGCACGAAACGCAAGTCAAAACAATTTAAGAGATTGTCCAAAATTGAATTAGTGAAAAATCTACAAACCCACACACGTGTGAAAAATTGTTGGAAAGAGAAGCTGAGATGTGGAAAGGGGGCCTACAATGGTGGAAATTCTAAAAGGTAATGGGAAACGATAAGAAGCAATAATTGCTGATAATATTACTCACGGCTGAGTTTGGAATCAATCAAAACAAAAATGGATCCCAACTTCTACTTTATGAACTCCAAAAATAACAACTGCTATTTTCAGAGAAATCACACCCACAATAAATATTTCATAACTTGTGTATTTATTTTGTTGGAAAACTTTAATATTGTATCCGATGAAGTAGAAAGCCCTTAATTTAAACAAAGAATTTTGAAGTATGAGGAGGAATTGTTAGTGGAGTTAAATAGTTTTTTTTTTTATTTTAAAAAGTGAAATTGTTTTTTGATTGTTAGTTTAAGATATATATTTCTTGTAAATATAAACAAAGTTATATTTAGTCGACGTAGTTGATGTGTTTGGCATTCAAGTGCTACCTCTAATTCTTAATTCTTCTAAATATAGAGGTGCACATAAGTACCAAAAAAAAAAAAAAAACCCGCAACAACCGGTTTGAGCATAACCGGTTTCGGTTAAACCAAACCGTCGGTTTTCCTTCGGCTCCTCAATATATCTGGACCAGTTTTTTACCCCGGTTTTATAACTGATTTATTTAACCGGAAATTAGCCGGTTTTTCCGGTTTTTTCTTTTTGATTGTTAGAAAACGGGAATAAATGAATTTTTTTGATTTTTTGATTCCTTTATAGCCGTTTATACCCGTTTTTAACCCCATAAATTACTATTGTACTCATTTATGGTTAGTATATGTAGGTATTGATTCATTTGGTTTCAACACCCCGCAAAAAATGCTCACTACTCTCGACGTTTTTCGCATTCTCGATCTATTTTCTAGCATTTTCAAGATGACTTCATCACAAGCTTCCGCTTCCGCTTCTGTTGGTAGTTCCGGCGTTACAAAAAACTATACCAACGATGATATATTAGAAATCAAACCAACAACGCGAAACCCTGATGTTTGGTCAAATTTCGATTATTGTATTATGAAAAATCTTGTAAAGAAATCTCGGTACAAACGATGTAGGAAGTTTTATGTGACCGTGAGCAACTCAACTTTGAAGACACACAAAGAAATTGCGTGCAAAGCAGTCCAACAAAGTAATACTGATCAGAGGCAAACTAATATTGGATCAGACGGTGGTTTATTTGTTTACGACAACGATGCAGTACGAGAAGCATTTGCTAAGTTTGTCATCCAAGAAGCACTTCCATTCCACCACTTCGGCAACCCTCGACTTATGGAAATCATCAAAACAAAACTTCAACCTCGATATACCGGTGTAAGTCGTACTACTCTTAGACGTGATGCAATTAAACTTTGGGACAAATCGAAATCCAAAATAATTGAAAGATTTGCAAACTACAAAAGTTTGGTGTCGCTTACTTGTGATGTTTGGACCGTCCCCCATGGAAATGTCAATTCTTACTTAGACGTTACCGCACATTGGTTCCATCCGGATAGTTGGTTAATAATGAAACGAATCATTTGTTTTAAATTATTTGGTTATCATCATACTAGTGCAAATTTAAGAAGACGTTATGAGGGAATATAATTTAGAAGATAAAATTTTTTAAATGTCACTCGATAATGCTTTAAACAACACAAACGCTATCAACCGACTAAATTAAGACTAAAAACACTTTTAGATGGTGAGTTTTTTCATACCCGATGTGTTGCACATATTATGAATATAAGCGTGCAAGCTGTAATACCGTAATTTTAATTTATGGTAGAGTTATTTTAACTTTTGATATAAACGAGCATAGATGAGTTAAAATGTGAGTTACGATGTTTAAAAATTAATCAAAGAAAAGTAGAATGCTAAAAGAGATAAAAGAAACAAAGGAAAATGAAAATCAACAAAACCCGGGTCGGGTCACAAAACCCGGGTCGTGTTCAGCAGTAACCCGGGTCGGGTCACAAAACCCGGACCGTGCTGTGCTGGGTCTGAGGCGGTGAATTACGGATCAAAACCCGGGGCGGGTTTGACAGCCCGGGTCGGGTTTCGTGCGGAGCTTATGGAGGCGATTTTGAGTCAAATTAAAGCCGGAGATTCGTAGGGAAGTGTAAAGTGATGCGGATCTAACCCCGTAAACGTGGTCTTGCTTTCGAATTTGTCGAGGTGAGTGATTTCTTCGTTTTTGGGGTTTTGAAACCCTAGCTTCAATTTTTGTGATTTAGCTATAATTTGTTAAATACGTTGTTAGTAGATTGTTAGTGGATGTCTTTTGAGCTATTGGTGTGATTATTGTCGAGTTCCTACGGTTGAATGAGTAGAATCGCGGATTTGGGGGTTTCGGTAAATATAGAGTTGATATTTACCGTTTATACTCCTTTTTCCTCTTTTGATTTATACATCTTTGAGATAGATGTTATTGAGATGATTGTGGGTGTTGAAAAATTGATTTATACTATGATGATATAACCAAGTCTAGCGAACAGGAGCCCGGTACGTGTAAATTGGGGGTTCCATATACTAAACCGATATCAAGTGAGTAACTATAATTCATTCTTATGATTAAATTGTGAATTTACAGGTTACTATTGATTTTAAATTGGTTGAGATAACCAAGTTTATGATTGAGAAACATGTGATTTAACATACGAAAATGAGATTTTGAGTGTGATTTAATATACGATTGAGATTATGTTCTTATGAGAAATAACAGTTATATCTTGTTGTAGGTAATATATAAGTATATATATGTGTGTGTTATATTGATACTGAAATAAATTATAGTCGGAGTGGTTCTGTTATCGGTGGATAACAAGAGATGAGTTGAATTTCATATTGAGTATAAGAGTAGAGTATATGATGTAGCAGTGAGTTAAAGAGTCTTTGAGTTTGATTGCTACATCCATGATGGGTGTTATAATTGGGTATAATTGATTGTGAAATGGGTATATGTGAGTGTGTGAGAGATTGAGTTTATGAGTAGTATCAGTTGTGATACTTATTATTGATTTGATATTACTACTAATTAGCTGGTGTTTGTAAAGCTAACATGTTTGCAGATTTCAGAGTAAGAGGAAGTGAATAATTGCTAATGAGGCTAGCAAAGGAGAATGATGAGAGAGTTTACTGAGAGAGATTGTGGAATGTGATTGAGATTACTCACTAAGCTTTTTATAAGCTTACACTTGAGTTGTATGTTGTTTTGCAGGTATCTGTAGCTGTGATAGGGGAAGACATATGATGGAGAATGATGGACAAGTTTAGAGCCTGTCCTTAGCTGAAGTAGATTAAAATTGTAACACTTGGTCATTATGTTTTGTAAGGACCTTTTGTGTAACTATTGTATGAGAAACCGGGTGTTACAAGTTGGTATCAGAGCATGGTTTAAGCGAACTAGGTCTTTGAGTGTAGAGTCCTAGACTTGAACCGAGAAGAGAGAGAGCCCCTATCACATGCTTGGAAAAGATACCGCTGCAGACGTTAGAGTATGAGTTGAGTATAACTCTTCTATCATATTTATTATTTGTTATATTCTATGGGTGAATACATGTATTGAGACAGATGAAGGATGAGTTGATAAAATGGTCACATTCGGTTGGACCTACAGAGGATGATGAGACGAAATTTTGGTTGATATGAGATATCAACTAATGAGAAGACGAGAACTTCAATTGATAATGAGATGTCAACTGAATACGAGATGAGATACCAAGTGAGATGAGATTCCAGAATGACGAGATTCCAACTGATGTTAAGATAAGATCCCGGTCGAGGCAAAATTTTAACTGATAATGAGAAAGAGTTTGAGCATATGTTGAGCATGAGCTAAGAGTTAAGATATGTGAGTGTAGCCGAGTACACTCAAGATTTGAGAACCGCGGTACGCAAGGTTCAACTAATGAGGAGACAAGATTTTGTTTCTATGAGGTATGCAAGTAATTTTACTTAACATGTTAGCTGTAACGTGTCGCGTGTGTTTCATTGTTGATAATACATGTAATAGAATATGTATAAAATATGTAGACACGTAAAAGATCAATTGAGATTACATGTATTAGAGAATTGTGGTTATAAAATGTAGTAATCGGCATTGAGATGAGAATCTCATGTCCATTTGAGGTAATGTTTATATATCACATAACGAGTGCTTTGTGATTGTATATAACTGAGATTATAAGTGGTTGCTTGATGAGTACTTAACAACCTTAGAGAAGTGTGTATAAAGAGTATATACATGGTAAATATATATATATAAATTTTGATATTGTATATATAGTGTTTATTGTTTCACAGATGTGACGAGACTTTTATGTACAAGTACTTGTGGTTGAGACCACATGCTTTGTGGGGCCACATGATTAGTACTTGTGATTGATCAAAATAAATGGCTGAGATAGCCAAAAGAGTATGAATTGAGAAAGACGGTGAGTGTGTAGTTGATTGCACACGATAACTGCTTATGAGTTGACATACTGAGAATTGAACTGTGTGGTTTGGAGTTGTTACAGAATGAGATATTTGTGACAGCGTTATCAGAGGACACTTGAGTAACCACATAAAGAGTACCTTGTGGTTATAAATTGAGAGAACCTAGAGTGGTTCATCTAGGCCTTATTGGCTTAGAGATTGAGTTAGTTACTGAGTAAATATGGTTGAGACCACATATTTTGTGGGACCATATATCGAGTAAATATGGTTGAGACCACATATTTTATGGGACCATATATTGAGTAAATGTGGTTGAGACCACATATTTTGTGGGACCATATATCGAGTAAAGTGGTTGAGACCACATACTTTGTTGGGCCACATAATGAGTAAATGTGATTGAGACCACATATTTCGTGGGGCTACATATTGAGTAGCTGAGGTTGAGGCCACATATTTCTGTGGAACCACAAGATGAGTATCTTGTGGTTATAGCATTGAGGATCTTTGTGACTCAAACGAAAGGAGGAGTGACGGTGAGTCTATATGGCTTGAGACCGTAAGGGAGAATTCCTAGAGTAAAAGAGGAGATGGATTGAAATCAGAAAATGGTACGAGGTACCATGATTTGATCAGAGGACGGTATGAGATACCGTAACACAGCGTTGAGTACTGAGAACAGAGAACGGCACGAGGTACCGTGAGAGAGTGTTGAGCAATGAGGTCGACGAACGGTACGAAGTACTATGAGATAGTGTTGATTAGTGAGTTTGGAGAACAGTACGGGGTACTGTAAGATACTATGAATGATGAGACCAAATGATGGTACGGGGTACCAAGAGTTGAGCCAGAGTGGTGCTATAGTGTTATGCTTGTGTGTAGACAGGCATGTACATTATGATGATGTAGAGTAATGAGACATGTACTATCCTTGCGTATGGATAGATATGAATGTAGCAGTAAGCTTGGGTGGCTTGAAACCTACGGGTTTAGAAGAGGACGAATCAGAGGCTGAGTAACAGTAAAGAGGTATTGTGAGATAATACAATGAGTAATACTATTGAGAAATGTTATTGTGAGTATGTGTGTTTATCATGTAGTCGTGTTGAGTATGTGTGAGATTTCTTACATGTTGAACGAAATACAGTTTTATAAATATATAATGAGAAGATATGAGTTAAAAGAGAAAGAAAGTAATTGTGGTTGTGATTGATAGGATTCGTTCCTTAGCAATCAAACCAATTACTGCCAGTGAAATAAATGCGTGAGTATGAATATGACAAAACTACTTATTCGTATGAAATGATCAATAGTAGATTTTGTTACAATAACGTTGGGTTATTTTCTTGATATTAATGAGTTAGTCGAGTGATGAGATATGATCTCACCATAGAGATTGCGGTGACAGATGTTACTATTTGAGTCGTGTATAGGGATTACGGTGAGCCGTATGTATGTATAATTTATTTCGTATCTTTATAATAAATTAGAAATTTAGATGAGAATGACGGAGAAATGGCGAGGGGAGAATTCTTACTGATGATGTGTCGGGAGAAATATATGCGATTGTGTTGAAAATTTAATTGATAATAAGTTGTTGAGTTTGTTATGATTATCGATTGAGTGAGAGCGTGATGTGGATTGTCCAGATAAGTGAAGAGGTAATAAGTGAGTACATCGAGAGAAACAGCAAGAGGTATGTTGTTGAACTGAGATAAAAAGAAGTTAATTAGTAGAAGATTGTTAATTTTATATTGGGTGAAAACCTAATATGTGTGATGAGGAGGGAGCAGAGATGAATGTGTTTTCAGAGAAGTTGAAGTCGGTTGTAGTGATAAGACAACTGAAACGGATTTTGTGTGATTAAAGTGTCGAGAATTAAATAACAAATTCAGAGGAGGCGTGAGTGAAACTTGAGATAGTTTCTAATATTTTGTTATTTCTAGATTTTTATCCTAGTATTTACGAACTATGTTGATGAGAAATCAATTATTCACATGTTACAATATGAGAAATAAATTAAGAGAGAATGTGAGCTTGGAATCGGTGAGACCGTTTTCTTTATTGAGTTAGAGTAAACCATTTAAGGAGATTGGAAATGGAAGTTGAATCTCAAATAGTTATTGAGATTAGTGTTATAGAAAGAGTGGATGGTACGCTGAGAATATGGCTCGATGTGAACCATAGATATAGGTGTGTGTAAGTGATGATAGTGATTGGAGTATCATTTGAAGAGTGAGGTGAGATACCTTCGTATCGGCAAAGCTATAACAAGGGAGTGCCCTGAAAGAGTGAGTGGTTGTCCATGTGAAATGGTAACAACCAATGTGGTTATAGAGATCATATTACGAGAATAATGGTGGGCGTAGAGATTTTGCAGAAAGAAAAGTAGAGTAGGGAAGTTTGTGACTGTAATGTTAATCGAGAAAGCTTGAGTTTTATAGCTATATTATGAGTAAGTAACGTGTGACAGTATATATATATGTCATGTGAGATGACGAGATGATAATGTCATTATCATACGTGATGCATGATTACGGTGGTGAAATGGTTGTATCAGCCATGCCTAATCTAAGAGATTCCGAGGACGGAATCTTTTGAAGGGGGTAAGAACTTGTAATACCGTAATTTTAATTTATGGTAGAGTTATTTTAACTTTTGATATAAACGAGCATAGATGAGTTAAAATGTGAGTTACGATGTTTAAAAATTAATCAAAGAAAAGTAGAATGCTAAAAGAGATAAAAGAAACAAAGGAAAATGAAAATCAACAAAACCCGGGTCGGGTCACAAAACCCGGGTCGTGTTCAGCAGTAACCCGGGTCGGGTCACAAAACCCGGACCGTGCTGTGCTGGGTCTGAGGCGGTGAATTACGGATCAAAACCCGGGGCGGGTTTGACAGCCCGGGTCGGGTTTCGTGCGGAGCTTATGGAGGCGATTTTGAGTCAAATTAAAGCCGGAGATTCGTAGGGAAGTGTAAAGTGATGCGGATCTAACCCCGTAAACGTGGTCTTGCTTTCGAATTTGTCGAGGTGAGTGATTTCTTCGTTTTTGGGGTTTTGAAACCCTAGCTTCAATTTTTGTGATTTAGCTATAATTTGTTAAATACGTTGTTAGTAGATTGTTAGTGGATGTCTTTTGAGCTATTGGTGTGATTATTGTCGAGTTCCTACGGTTGAATGAGTAGAATCGCGGATTTGGGGGTTTCGGTAAATATAGAGTTGATATTTACCGTTTATACTCCTTTTTCCTCTTTTGATTTATACATCTTTGAGATAGATGTTATTGAGATGATTGTGGGTGTTGAAAAATTGATTTATACTATGATGATATAACCAAGTCTAGCGAACAGGAGCCCGGTACGTGTAAATTGGGGGTTCCATATACTAAACCGATATCAAGTGAGTAACTATAATTCATTCTTATGATTAAATTGTGAATTTACAGGTTACTATTGATTTTAAATTGGTTGAGATAACCAAGTTTATGATTGAGAAACATGTGATTTAACATACGAAAATGAGATTTTGAGTGTGATTTAATATACGATTGAGATTATGTTCTTATGAGAAATAACAGTTATATCTTGTTGTAGGTAATATATAAGTATATATATGTGTGTGTTATATTGATACTGAAATAAATTATAGTCGGAGTGGTTCTGTTATCGGTGGATAACAAGAGATGAGTTGAATTTCATATTGAGTATAAGAGTAGAGTATATGATGTAGCAGTGAGTTAAAGAGTCTTTGAGTTTGATTGCTACATCCATGATGGGTGTTATAATTGTGTATAATTGATTGTGAAATGGGTATATGTGAGTGTGTGAGAGATTGAGTTTATGAGTAGTATCAGTTGTGATACTTATTATTGATTTGATATTACTACTAATTAGCTGGTGTTTGTAAAGCTAACATGTTTGCAGATTTCAGAGTAAGAGGAAGTGAATAATTGCTAATGAGGCTAGCAAAGGAGAATGATGAGAGAGTTTACTGAGAGAGATTGTGGAATGTGATTGAGATTACTCACTAAGCTTTTTATAAGCTTACACTTGAGTTGTATGTTGTTTTGCAGGTATCTGTAGCTGTGATAGGGGAAGACATATGATGGAGAATGATGGACAAGTTTAGAGCCTGTCCTTAGCTGAAGTAGATTAAAATTGTAACACTTGGTCATTATGTTTTGTAAGGACCTTTTGTGTAACTATTGTATGAGAAACCGGGTGTTACACAAGCCGGGCTTCTTGTTTGTGATCCGTTACGTACGAAATTTAATAACTTATTAAATACAATTTATGGATCAAGTAACGAACAACAAACAAATTACCGGTATTTTTGGCATCAATGTAACGAACCTAGTTTATAACTTTGACAATAATACAAGATGGAACTCTACTTGTATTATGTTTGAAGGTATTTTATGATAAGAACTTACACTTAAAGCTTTTAATGAAATACTTGTCGAAAAACGCTGATCGATTTCAATCCCCGAATCGGATTGGTCATTACTTCAAGAACTAACAAAATTTTAAAGAGGCAGCAACTTTATTGTCGGGAGTTTACTATCCTACAAGTCCTTTGGTTTTAAATCAAATTTTTGGTATGACGGAAAAATTGGCAAATTACTAGCTTTCATCAAATGCAATGTTTTATAACATGGTTCTTGCTATGAAAGCCAAGTTTTTAAAATATTTTCAGGAAACGCCTTCAGTTTTTACATATGTTGTGACTCTAAATCCTACTATAAATGTAGGTGGTATAAATGTTTTAATGTGGCAAATTGCCACAAACTTAAGGTTAAATGATCTTGAACCACATTTCGTTGAAATTGAAAATTTTAAATTCAATGATCATTTAAAAAAAAGTATTCCACCATTACGCAACCAAGTATGGCCAACCACGTAATCCAATAGTTGATCATATCCGGAGAGGGATGACGGGATCATCTTCAAGTGATAGAAACACCAATATCCAACTATATAACACTTTGATGGAGGACACGACTAAACGCCAGCGAACTTCGGTCCCCAGTAGCGAATTGGGCAATTATATGCCATCAAAATTTTTAGCCCACTTTACTATCGAGGAATTTCATAACCTTGACATTTTGGCTTGGTGGAAAGAAAAGGAACTACAATTCCCGATTCTAGTCGCCATGGCCCGCGATTTGCTAACCATCCAAGCTTCTACTGTAGCTTCGAAATCCGCCTTTTCTTTTAGTGGCAGGGTCATAACGGAACGAAGGTCCAAACTTACCGCTAAATTGATGGAAGTATGTGTGTGCTTGAAGGATTATTTGGATGGAATCAAAAGAATACAATATTGCGTTTCACTTGAAGGGCCGCTTTTACCGTCGGTCGAAGAGTATATCCACGGAGAAGAGGTTGCATTAGGGATATCACCTCCAATGAGCGAAGTAGATGAGGGTGAAGTTGAAGAATTATCAGATTAAAAATGTTTGCTTTCATGAAGACGACCAACTTGAAGACTATAATTTCTACTATTTTACTTATCGACGTTTATGTTACAAGCCCTAACCCATTACAGTGACTAACAAAAACCCCTTAAACATTACAACCAAAACGCAAAAACCAACCAACAAACGGAACCTCCACAACCATACTTCAACCCCTTCTACAACTTCAACCATGAGCACACACACAAAAGAGAATAAAAAAGACCCAAGATCCAAACAAGAGATACTTATACTTTTTACCAGCAACTATTTCCTCCTAAAGGTCGTTTATTGAACTAAGTAACCCTGGAAGCACCTCCATAGCTCGTTGGCACATTGGGGATCATACCATCCCACAAAACCACATCACCAGCCACTCCTCGAACAACACCAAAAACGAGGTCCAGTATTGTGATTCGTCCACGATGTCACTATACACACAGCAGCACTGCAAGAACATATCACCATCTTGTGCTGCGATCGGAGGAGACGGGAGGGTTTTTTTTCCAAAGTTATGTTGTGAGAAAGACGAAGTAGCGTAGGGGGGGGGGGGGGGGAGGCGTAGCCTTTAATAGAAGCCGTTGGAGTGCGGTTTTAACCATTTTACCCCTAGTTGACCCGCCATATCTGGCCGTTAACGGTGCCCAAGAGACGGGCGTTAGGCCAAGGGACTTCCCGCATGCGAATTGCAAACCACATGGACCTGGCGTATGCAATTGCCAATACTTGGACTGAAAGTGCAACCTAACAGGAAACCACAGGCACCAAGAGTGTAATTTACTCTATATTCAACGAATGTAAATGATAAAACGAGGTCATCATTTTATGTTCATTCATTTAAAAAGTTAAAATAAAAGATATTTTTCAAATGCATACGTTGTTAAATATATAAACATATAAGAATAACTCGTCGAACGGGCCAATCATGTAGGTCGTTTACGGTCCTATTAAAAGATTGAGTTTATACATTAATAATAGTCGATGCAATGATTTTATTTTAAATGTAATATTTATTATTTCTTTTATATCAAAATGATATTAATTAACATTTTTTATATTCAATATGCATGTTTCAAATTTATTTAAACTTTTATATACTTTTTGATAAATCTAAGACATGATGACATTTAAATACTTTCGGATTAATTATGTATAATTATTTTTTCGTGAACTTTTTTAATTTTAATAATTCATAAATTATTTTAAAAAATATTAGACAATCAACAAAACATAATATATATATTGAAAAGTAATAATTATGAAACGTAAGAAACGTATTTCTTTTTATTTCTACGTAAATTATAAAAATTTTAATTTTTAAAATAATTTTTTTGATGATAAAAAATCAAATATAGCTAAAAAGATGATGTTATAGTCAACATGTCAACAACGAAATTTATAACCTCTACCTTCGAAGAAATTTCTTCATAAATTGCTCACTAAATCCTTTTTGTCTTCAATCTCTCTTCGTCCGTCGAAGTAAGGACCATCTTCCATGTCTCCCTCACCTGCAACCAACTCAATAACATCTCGCGTGTTGACTCAATTCCTAGCATTTTTGTTACACGCAAATCGATTCAATCTCTTATTACATTCGATCGTTTATTTTTCACTTGTTGAATTTTGATTTTCAGACAGAGACGGAGAAATAGCAACAACGTCCAATTGCTTGGTGTGCACGAATTAGGTATTTGTCTGGTATGTTCGCTTTTTAATTGCTAGCCTTCTTTTACACAATCATTCAGAAACTTGAAGCTTACTGCCATCATACAAGTACTAATTTACTTGTAGATTGCTACAATTGAAACATCTACGTATTTTCGACTTCTACGTTTGATTATATTCTCATTTCTCAACTGTCAATTTTGATGTCTAGTGAGTTATAAACACAAAATTCGAACTGATCGCTACATCCGTTCGCTATTTTGCCCCCTTAGTAATACCCTTACATAAATGATTTTGTAATGAAGAGCGATTCTTCAAATTGAAATGTGAGAAAAAAGCATACGTGTTAAACAATTTCCGACTGTTACAATAGCTCTGTTTTAGTACTGAAAATCAATCATCGAATAGGACATGGATACGAGCAATTGGAGGTCTATGCTGCAAGCAGCTTCACGTCAAAGGATGGTGAACAGGATGTGTGTAGTTACATCCTTCTCTGTGATAATGCTAACCTTCTTCTAAATACGACATCGTTTGACTTACTCATGTTGTTTTTAATCTTTTATGTAGATTGGATACTTTAAAGAAGCATGTTCCGTTGTCTGGATGTGAGATGGTACAGGAACTTGAGAAAATAGCTGTGAGATTTGAAGACAAGATATATACTTCTGCAACAAGCCCGGTATGTTTTTGCTCTACTATTTTTGTTGTTATTGAAGTAGTTATTAAATAGAAGAATGAAACAGTAAACAACTTTAAATCTTTTGGTTTTTAGGTTGATTATTTGCAGAAGATATCATTGAAGATGCAGACTTTGGAGGCTAGATCAGACAATCACATGCAAGATGCACAAGGTCATTGATACTTGAACTTAGACATGACTAATTGTCAAGTTATTTGATAAATCTTTATAAATAAACAAAAAGTTCAAACTCTATTTGTTGAACAGTTAAAGAATAAAATTGGACTTTTGCCACGTATAAGAATATAATTTTAAGTTTTCTATTGTAATTGTACGTCAAACAGTTTAGTCGTTTTAAAATATTGTGTTAGATTTAATGATTTGACCAACTCTATTACATGTTCAACTTTGACTTTGCTTATGTTTGTTGATTTTGATTAAAATAAATAATTGATGAATCAAGATTAACTTAAAAAAGAGACACCTTGAAAAAACCTTGTGCTCTTTTCATGTGTAAAGTAGATGGTCTTTTAGTGGTTTTTCATTAGTATTAACGAAGGAGGGATGAGGACAATAAGGGATGGTCGATTTAAGAAAGCGAGTACAAGATACCATGCAAAGCTGAAAGTGAAACATTTCATCCAATTATAAAACGTTAAAAGAGACCATTAACTTTTAAATATATACTAATTACTAAATAGATTATCGCAACCTTTGTTTGGATTTTAAAATGAAAATATTTTGGTTGATTAAATTATATAAAATTCGAGGATATATTTTTAAAATCTTTAAAACAGAATTATTGAGTTGAGAATTCTATCATGAAATGAGTCGAAATTTGTACTTTAAGGCTATCCGGTGTGGTGTGGGGAGGAGATTCATCGTGGGAAATGGAATCTGTTCAATTTCTTTTATTTGATTCGTCTTCGTCGTCATCGTCAAACAGTAACTGGTTGATGCAATTGGTCATGCAAGTCGCTACAATGGTGCAAGAAACTGCCACTATAATAGCCGACACTAAGCATAGTTCACAAAGTTCACGAAGGTTCACGATAAGTCCTACAATAAATAGAGATCGTGAAGTTACATACGATCTTCTTGTATGAGACTACTTCACGAAACATGCTTTAATATGACGTACTAGTTTAACCGAGGTTTTGGATGAGCAAGGGGTAAAAGGGTTTCACGCCGGAAAAAAAATATACCGTTGCAGTCCGTCAAATTGGCTTTGGCACCCGTATTTGATTTATGGGATGAGTACTTCAAAATGTCTGAACAAACTGTCAAGAAAAGTGTTTACGAGTTTGAAAGTGGTATCATCCAGATTTACGACAAACGATATTTGCGTATACTACGTTTAATGACATTTAAACGTTGTACGCCGCACATGAAAACAAACATAAGTTTTCTGGAAAGCTTGGAAGCGTTTATTATATGCATTGGGAGTAGGTTGTTTGCCCTAATACATGGCGTGTCAATTTACATGTAACATCCGTGTTTTGGGCCTACGAGTTTTGGGCTTAAACCGACAAAATAAAACTTATTTTGTAAATAAAGAAAACAAATAAATAAATAAATTTAATATTTTGTTATATTTTGTATTGTGTATAAATGATCCAAATATAGTTTTAAAATCTATTCGTAAACCAAATGTGAGAAATTTTGTCATAAGGACTAAAAGTGTCAATTTGGCCAAACTTAACCATTGAGCTTTGACTAGTCAAGAATTTAGAAGGATTAGAAAATATTATGAAGGAATTGACCTAGAAACCTATAGTAATTTGGCCAAACTGAATTGTAATTGTTCAATAGTTGAGCAATAGTCAATTAGGGTTACCAATAAGGGTTTGGACGAAATTAAGGCCTAAGGCCTTGTGGATTTCGAAACCCATAAGGGTTTTTATGGCAGTGATAAGCAGATCCTTTTATCTGATAAAAGCCTTATCATATCAGGATCTTAAATAAGGCAATTATACTCCTTATTGCTTTTCACCTTGAGACTATAAATAGAGGTGCTCCCCACCCCATATTCCACGCCATTCTAAGGGTCTCTACCCTTCTTCTCTCTTGCTTTCTTGCTTGCGAAGGTGACAACGCCTAGTGATATCAAGTATTTTAGGCGTTGTTGAGCCCTGTTCTTGATGAAATTATATCAGATATGTCTGGGTATTCTCACTTTTCGAGCCAGGACTTGTTTGGAGAAAAAGAATGGAAACAGGGACTAAAAGCATGCAAAAGGAAGAAGTTTGGAAATGACTGAAAAATCAAGGAAACTCGTACGCGCGCCGCGGATCTATGATACGCGCGACGCGGGCTTAAGGCGGTGTAACACATTCAAATGCCGAAGAAACGGGAAAAGATTAGTACGCGCGCCGCGGATTCTTCATCTGCGCAGCGCGGCTGCGGGAAATTTGCAAATATAAATAGATGCAATTTCAGCCGAAAACCCTAGAAAAGACCGGGTGTAAAATCGACCTTGAAGCTCTTTGACTCCAAGAATTTGTTTCAGCAACATCTCAATTGGTATTTTGTGTTTTAGAATTTCATTTCCTTTTAGTATCAAGTAGTAATTGTAGCTAAGGTCTTTGGGAGTGACAACCACTGGCCTTGAGCACTTTAGGTTTCTGTTTTATGACATTTTGTTACTGTTTTGGTGTTTGGATATTGAGTTTGATGAATAAGAAGCATTTGGTTATAAGTAATATTGGTATTTCGGTGTTTTGGATGTTGATTTATGTTTTGGATGTTTGATTTGTGTTTGGATCTTGTTTTGACCTTATTGGGACTGTTTTCCCTTGCTGAAATCAGTAGCTAATTAGGTTAATTTTTAGGCATTAAACATTGGCTAGTAACTGTTCAGTAGAACTTTAGTTAGTGGCTAGTTTATGCTTTGCTTGGTTTTGCTTAGTTTGGATGCCTTTTATTGCTTCTGATTCAGAGATGCACTTCTGAATTCAGAAAGTGACTAGGTTCATTTGAGCTTAGCTTAGCTTGGCTTGAGTTTGTTTGATCATTGCTTAGGGTGTTAGTAATTAAGAATTTAGAAACTAGATCCTCCGACTGTAGCATGACACTACTAGTTGGTAATCTGTCATTTAGTCTAACCACGAAGCTCCTGCGGATCGACCCTGACTACCACTGTACTAGTGTGTGTTAGGTTTTTCTTTATTTTTGACCGCACGACGACCTAGGCGTGTCAAATTTTGGCGCCGTTGCCGGGGAGCTGTGAACTTAGATTAGGTGATTAGTAGGAACGTGTTTCTTGTTTTTGGAAATTTCATTTGGTTAGTTTTGGTTTTTGATTTTTGTTTGTGGGCGTGTTGCACTAGTGCATGCGTACCCGTAGGGGTAAGCAATTATCCCCATTGCATTTTGATTCTGAGATTGAGCGTACTGCGCGCAAAATCCGTGCCCGTAGGCATTTAAATATCATGAATTTTAGTCAGGTTAGTAATAGTCCAGTAAGTGTTGCCCAGGAACCATCAGGTGAGGCAACGGGGGTATTTTCTATTCCCCCACTTTCAGAGTTTCAATTTAGGAGCACGAGTGCATCTGGTGGTGCAGTTTCAGCCCCTGCACCCATACCATCATGCACTCCACCATCTGTCCCACCATTTACACCCGCTTCACAGCCACAATCTACCAATCCATTTACCTCTGCAATGTCTTGGGGAGAGCCGACCCGTGATGGCACCCCAGTTTCTCGACAGCAGCCAACCTCTCAACCACAACACGTTCTTTTTAAACCTCAACCCACATTCCAACCTACACAACCGATACACTATCAACAACCTCCTCAGCCACAATACCATTATCCAGAGACAGAGGAGGGATATGACGAGGAAGACGAGGGATGGGTGCCACCAGCACCACAACCACAGTGGAACCGAGGTCGGGGACCTCCCAGGAGAGCACCACAGTATCAACCACCAGGTCAGCAGGAATATAACGACCATCTTTATGGTAATCCAACTCAACCTTTACATTTCGCACAACCGAGACGGCAATCGGTTGCATCACATTTCCAACCGCGGGAATATGATGATTCATCGCCAATTTATATTCCTGATAACATTGATTCTCAAGTTGAAATAAGACCTCAGTTGTTAGGAATATTGACTCAGTTCAGGGGATACAAGACTGACGATCCATATAATCATCTATATGAATTCTTAGCGATTGCCAATGCCAATACTCCTAGGAATACAGATAGAGATATTTTTACACTTAGATTGTTTCCATTTACTCTTAAGGATACAGCCAAATATTGGTTTACATCTTTGCCATCTAATAGTATTACTAATTGGGAACAACTCAAGGAGAAGTTTCTTCAAGAATTCTATCCAGTCAGTAAAACCACGGAGGTCAGACGAGCAATCCACGATTTTCAGCAAAAGCCAGGAGAGGCTTTTCATGAAGCGTTTGATAGGTTAAAAGAGCTGTTGCGATCCTGTCCACATCATGAAATTCCTAAATGGCAGTTAGTCAAATTATTCTTCGAGGGAGTTAATGAGACACACCAGGTTATGATAAATGCCTCATCAAGTGGGACATTTATATGGCAAGAGCCAGAAGATGCCTGGAGATTTTTGGAGCAGTTGAGTTTAGGATCAATGAAAGATAAGACGATATATGTAGCTAACATCGAAGCAGAGAACAAATGGAAAGCTGAAATTCAGAAAGAGCTCACTGCTGTTACAAAAAGGTTCAATCAGATGCTCGAGAAGTTTCAACAAGAAAAGGGGGCATACGTGTTGCATGGGCAGAATATATGCAATACATGTGGAGAAATAGGACACAATCATAATGAGTGCTTGATGACTCATGAAGAAATAAATCAAGTATACGGATATGGTCAATTTCACAACGCACCAAGACCATTCCGAAGTAATCAGCAACGAGAATCGAGACAACCACCTATAAGGCAGCAGCAGGTGCAACCTCCATCTCCATCAGGAGGTAGGAATATTGGTTTGCAAGAAATTTTTGGAATGTTAGTACAACTCCAGGAAGTTGAGAAATCTAATTCAGAAGCAATTCTGAGATTAGGAGAATTACTTGTCAAAATGGAAGAAAAGATAATGCAGGAGCAGGAGCAATCACCAAGAATGCAAGTTAATGAGGTAATCACACTTAGAAGCGGAAAGAAAGTAGACAACAAGGTTACAGCTCCTCCTGCAGATGATGATAGGATGTGGAAATAGTTTTTGATGAAAAAGAAGAATTAGAAAAAGAGAAGAAAAAAGATAAGGAGGAGCAGGTGCAGAAGAAGAAGCAGACAAGTACCTGGGAGAAAGGAGAATCAAGTGGAACAGTTCCTTTCCCCACGGCCTTGGAAAAGCCAGAGAAAGGACTATATGGAAAGAAGGGACCACAAGCTGAAGATATGTGGGAATTGTTTAGTCAAATTAAAGTTAACATTCCATTAGTCAAACTCATCAAGGAAGTTCCTGCATATGCTAAGTTTCTTCAGGACATGTGTATACACAATAAGCACATTCTGTCCCACTTGCCTAAGATGATTAGCTTACCCGAGAATGTAAGTTCTATCCTCATGGATGCACTTCCTCCAAAGATGAAAGATCCGGGAGTTCCTCTCATCTCAGTAGATTTAGGCAATGTGCATATCAAAAGAGCTCTGTTAGATCTAGGTGCAAGTGTGAACATATTGCCTGGACAGTTATTCGACAAGCATGAGTTTGGTACCATGAGATCTACTGATGTGATTCTGCAGTTGGCCGATAAGTCCACCAAGGTTCCCAGGGGTATGTTAGTCGATGTCATCATCAAGGTGGGAGAATTTTACTACCCAGCAGATTTTCTTGTTTTGGACACTCGTCAAGCAACGAATGGGGAGTAACCCACGATTATTCTAGGGCGACCGTTTTTGGCCACGGCTAACGCAAATATTGCTTGTCGCACCGGAGAAATGGGAATATCTTTTGGGCACCAACAGGCTAAGATCAACATTTTCAATGCTGATATCAAGGGAAGTAGCATGGAAGAAGAGGAATGTTATCAAGTGGACATCATAGACGACCTGGTGCAGCAGTACACTCCAGAGGTACTTCGATCAGATGAAATAGAAACTCAGGAAGAAGCAAATGTTGGAAGAAAAAAGACGCAAAATAGAGGAGAAGAAAAGGGATTCAAGTCTGAAGAATGCGCGCATATAGAGAAGTTACCAGCAGAGATTCTAAAGACATTAAAGCCCTCTTTGCAAGAACCACCAAAGCTGGATCTAAAACCCTTACCAGAACATCTAAAGTATGCCTTTCTAGGGGAGAAGGATACTTTACCAGTAATTGTGGCAGCCAATCTGACGGAGGAACAGGAGATAGAATTACTCAAGGTATTGTCCAAACACAAGGAGGCTATCAGTTGGACAATCGCGGACTTAAAGGGGATCATTCCGACCACATGCATGCATCGCATTATCACAGAAGAAGGTGCTAAACCTGCCAGGGATACGCAAAGGAGGTTGAATCCCAACTTAAAAGAAGTTGTCAAAAAGGAGGTTCTTAAATGGTTGGACGCAGGAATCATTTACCCCATTTCTGACAGTGAATGGGTTAGCCCAACGCAAACTGTGCCGAAAAAGTCAGGGATCACTGTAGTAGACACAAAGGATGGTGACAAGATATCTACGAGACCTGTAACCGGATGGCGAGTCTGTATTGATTATCGGAAGCTTAATGCCGCTACGTCCAAAGATCATTTTCCATTACCCTTTATCGATCAAATTGTGGAGAAGTTAGCAGGACAGAAGTACTACTGTTTTTTGGATGGATATTCTGGGTATAACCAGATCGCAATTCATCCAGAAGATCAGGCAAAGACAACGTTCACTTGCCCTTATGGTACTTTTGCCTTTCGCAGAATGCCATTTGGATTGTGTAACGCGCCTGCAACGTTCCAACGATGTATGATGGCAATCTTTTCTAACATGATTGGTGAAGCATTAGAAATCTTCATTGATGATTTCTCAATTTTTGGACCTACATTCGAAACTTGCTTGGTTCAGTTGGAAAAGGTACTGAAGAGATGTATAGAATCAAACCTGGTTCTCTCCTGGGAGAAAAGCCATTTCATGGTAAGAGAAGGGATAGTATTAGGACACGTGGTCTCTGAAAGGGGATTCGAAGTCGATCGCGCTAAAGTTAAGGTCATATCCACATTGCCGCCTCCAACATCAGTGAAAGGAGTTAGATCATTCTTGGGGCATGCGGGTTTTTATCGTAGATTTATTAAAGATTTTAGTGCTATCTCTAAACCCCTCTGTGGTCTCCTTTTGAAAGACGCACCATTTATTTTTGATGAAGAATGTGTAAAATCATTCAATATTCTCAAGAATAAATTGGTCGAGACTCCTATTCTGAAGCCACCCGACTGGACGCAACCTTTTGAGATAATGTGCGATGCTAGCGATTATGTTGCTGGTGCAGTATTAGGACAAAAAGTCGACAGAAAACCTGTTGTTATCTGCTATGCTAGTAAAACGTTTTCTAGAAGCTCAATTGAATTACACAACTACCGAAAAAGAATTACTTGCTGTAGTATTTGCTCTAGATAAATTTCGATCTTATATCTGGGGATCCAAGGTGGTGGTTTACATTGACCACAGTGCTGTTCGGCATCTGCTTACAAAGAAGGAGTCTAAGCCTAGACTAATCAGGTGGATACTTCTGCTGCAAGAATTTGATGTGGACATCAAAGATAAGAAGGGAGCGGAAAATGTGGTGGCAGATCATCTTTCTAGATTACCAGCTGAAGGATTGGAAGCAGGAATTCAAGACTCATTCCCCGACGAGCAGTTGTTAGAGGTTAATAGAGCTCCAGGGTATGCAAATTACGTAAATTTTCTGGCCACGGGAGCAATACCAACACATTGGACGAAACAAAGGCAGAAGCAATTTCGCACGTACGCAAAGAGATTCATTTGGGACAACCCAGACCTTTTTAAGGTAGGAGAGGACCAGATAATTCACTGATGTGTGCCGGACAATGAAATTGGTGAGGTGCTGGACCTCTGTCATGCATCAGCATGTGGAGGACATTTCAGTGGAAGGAAAACCGGGTATAAAGTTCTCGAATCTGGATTGTATTGGCCGACTATCTTTCGAGATGCGCACATGACTGCTAAGGAATGCATCAATTGCCAGCAATTAGGAAACATAACAAAAAGGGATCAAATGCCTTTGAATCCGATTTTGGTAGTAGACATTTTTGATGTCTGGGGAATCGATTTCATGGGTCCATTCCCCACATCACATGGATATGTTTACATTTTGGTGGCGGTAGATTATGTCTCTAAATGGATTGAGGCCGAAGCAACTCGTACAAATGATCATCACGTGGTTTGTAAATTTGTAAAGAATAATATCTTCACTAGGCATGGAGTCCCAAGAGTAATCATTAGCGGGAGGATCTCATTTCAAGAATTTCAAATTCGGAAGGCTGCTGAAACATTATGGGGTGAATCATCGCATTGCAACACCTTATCATCCACAGACCAGCGGCCAGGTGGAGGTATCCAATAGGCAGATCAAGAAAATTCTTCAGAAGACTGTCAAGACTGATAGAAAGGATTGGTCGCTAAGGCTAGATGACGCGCTATGGGCGTACCGAACTGCATACAAAACACCGATCGGGACTACTCCATATCGGTTGGTTTATGGAAAAGGATGTCATCTACCAGTAGAGATCGCCAATCGTGCCCTATGGGCTGTTAAGAAAGTTAACATGGACTATACTGACGCTGGGAAAGAAAGGAAACTTCAGTTGTCCGAATTAGAAGAATTACGAGATGAAGCATACGAGAACGCAGCCACCTATAAATCAAAGATGAAGCGATACCATGACGCAAAGCTGCGATTGAAGGTCTTTGAAGTCGGACAAAAAGTATGGCTGTATAATTCAAGACTGAAAATGTTCCCCGGGAAACTGAGAAGTAAGTGGAATGGTCCCTACGAAGTGATCAGCATTACAGACTATGGCGCAATCGAAATCCAGGATTTGAAAGGTGGGCAACCATTTAAAGTCAATGGCTATAGACTCAAACTATACATTGCCACGGGCACGTTCCAGAAACTAGAAGTAGAGACAGTCGAACTCATAGCAGAGATTCCAACATACGCTACATAATCAGGTAAGTACACGTCCGGCTGAAGACGTTAAACTTAGCGCTTGTCGGGAGGCAACCCGACCGTCAGTGTATAGTTGCATATTTTCTTTTGATAATTCATTGCGTCCATTTGATCACGGTGAGAAAAAGGCAAGTATGGGGTCATTTTGGTAATTTTACAATACCGTGACGCGGAATCTTAGGATACGCGCCGCGCGTATTGAATTTTTACGATTACATTTAAAATCAGATTTTATACGCGACGCGGATAGAAGCTTCCCGCGCCGCGGTCTTATCTTAATTTGAAATTAAAGATAATCACCAAAACAGAGCTTTTTGATAATATCCAAATTCCTACACTACATATAAAACAAATTGCGTAAAATCGTGATTCTTTCACCGTGCTTCAAGCCTTCAAGCAATTACGACATCTGCATTCATCTTTCATTCACAAGAAATTCAAGTAAGTATCTGTTCTCTTTCTCTTAGATTTAGAAGTCTTGGAACTTGCTAGATGCTACTGTAACTCGCAATGTTGCACTTAATTGTCGAAATTGATCGTCAAATTAGGATTATAGAAGTACAATACATGAAACCCAAGTGTTAGATCAGAGGAACGGACTTGAATTAACAGAATAATCAAACTTTCTTTGACTGGAAACGCTCGTCGCGCCGCGGACAGCATAGTCCACGACGCGGTGTATGAATATTCATCTAGCGCGTCGCGGGTTGTTATGTGCGCGCCGCGACGAACGTCTGAATAGTACATTAATCTTCAATTTTGTGATTTCTGCAGGCATTATGTTATCCATTGCCAGTTCTGAATCTCTAGATTGGAACTCGCTTGCCACAGGCGTAGGACGAGTCCGGTATAATCAGTTCTACAACAGACGAGGTATCTATCGCCAAAAACGCGTCCTTCCGGCACGAACAGTCAACTGGGAGTTGACTCAGGAATCTGGGATACAAGAGAACCTTCAGGGATGGTTACTCCGAGAAGGATATGAAGAGGGAGCACTCACATACACGTGTCAGGCTCTCCAAAACGCGTTCCACATAACCGAGCCGGTGTATCATGAAGTTCTCTTGCAATTTCTCTCAAGCTACCACTTCGAGAAGGTACATACGGGAATGGACACACCGGATACAGTGCAATTCCGCTTGGGGAATCATGGCCGCGAGTGCAGTCTACGGGAGTTCGGTTATCGCATTGGTTTGTATACTAAAGAGGAGTTAGAGACGCCGGCTTTCAAAACCTTCCATCGATGGGCGAGTTGCACTATGAGTGACTCATTTTCACCAAGGGACTTTTGGAGTACGATCTCGTCCGCACGATATCATGAGAACACTATTCGGGAGAGCTATATGCATCTCCCGGCACACAGGATGTTGCATCGCCTCTTACTACGATACTGTGGCCTCTTGCGGATGAGGAAAGGGTTTTACCGCAGGAGTTGTATCTAATGTGGGCGGTAACCAGAAGGCTCGAAACTTGCAATATACCATACATGATCGCCGACTACTTCAAGGAATTGACGGATGCCCCGTTGTTACAAATTGCATTGGGAGGCGGGCACTTCGTGACACGCTTGGCACGGTCATATGGGTTATTTTCCGAGCACGCTACTCGCGAGATGGAGGTTATACCTCCGATTCCACTCAGCCCCACCGTTACAGCTTCGCGGGATATTATTTATGTAGAGGACGGGATGACATCCATCGATCACCTACCGTTCCCAACACTCCGCTCAGAACCATCTACCTCAAGGAAAAAGACGAAGGTTGCTGTCAGCCTGCCCCGTGGCCTCGCTCCAGCTACCATGGAGACTCGATACTTAGCTGATGGGATAAAAGCATTGCAAAGAGCCTCAGCCACCCACGGAAAAGAACACATTGTTCAGTCATTAATGATGAATGATGTAGATCGGAGGACGCGGAATACACAAACGCAACTGCTATGGCTTTCAGAGTGTTTGATTAATTTCATCAACGGGTATGACAATCCAATTCCGAGGCCTCAACCAACACTCGAGGATGAAAGAGATGAGGAGCCAATGGAAGAGGATCCGGAAGAAGATGAGTATGACGATACCGCTCACAGTTGAAGGAATGGATGTAATTATGTTTGAATTTTTAGTACATTTTTTGGATTTACATTTTGTTAGGATTAGTTGCATAATTCATTCTTAGGAAATTGTTTAGGTGAATAAAGCCTCTTAAAGGCAGTAGATAATAATAATAAACCAATAGTTTTAATTGTGTTGAAATGCTATTGTGAGTTGTTGAAGTTAGGATAATCTGTTGAAATTACCGTGCCGCGGCATCAATATATTACGCGACGCGGTCTTTTTCCATTCGACGATGACTTCGACTCACGTAATTACCGCGACACGTGTCCTTCAATCACGCACCGCGGCCATCCGCAACACATACAATTGCTTGTTGTACATTTTTATAGTTTGTTATGTTTGCTTTTGATTTGTTTGTTGAGTTATGCATGATACACCAAATTGAGAAGGAGTTGTCTCAGACAAGTGTGGGGTCACCATGCCCCCTCCACTTGTCTTGACCACCAGCGTGTTCACTGTAGCGCTACAACTCCGGAATACGAAATCAAGGATCCGTTTGTTCGCAATTATACCTGTAATATTGAGCACCAAGGAGTCTATCGTTCAAAAAGGGGTAACTCTTTCTCTCTTGTTTTGAAATAATTTTTGTACAACGGGGACGTTGTACGGTTTTAAGTGTGGGGTGTGGACGGTCGAAAGAGAATTTTTTGAAATTTTTGCAGAAATGATCAATTTTTCAATTTTTTGCAACTTTTTCAAAAAATTTAATAAATTGCAATTTTGAATTGAATGGTTTGTGATTGTGATAGCACTGGTATTTTTCAAGAAATACTGTTTATTTGTGATCATGCTATTAGTTAGTCAAATAAGTTGAGTTTTACGAGTTTAGAAGATTGAGCTGTTTTAGGATTGGAGTTTAGGAAGGAAAAGTCAATCTGTGGCCTTTGTTGTTCGAGCCGGTAAGTCTAAAATAGGTGGACCTTATGCACCTTACCACCTAAGATCGTCTGGTCTGGGATGGTATTTCTGAAAGCTCGCTACACGGACAACATCGAAAGTCATGGACAATTCCTTAATGGCCTTTACAATCTGAATGAGTAAGTACACTTCATTGTGGACAGAAAGTTTGTAATCAAGGGTTCTTCAGAAAGCCATGAATTCCACAGAACAATTCGATTATGTTTTCGCGAACTATTCCACTCTAACTCAAAGAGCAATAAACTTTGAAACTGAACACAGTCAAAAATTATTTGATTCCTTATTATAATTTGTTAAAAACTCTCTTGCTTGGGGACAAGCAAGACACAAGTGTGGGGTGTTTGACAACGCCTAGTGATATCAAGTATTTTAGACGTTGTTGAGCCCTGTTCTTGATGAAATTATATCAGATATGTCTGGGTATTCTCACTTTTCGTGCCAGGACTTGTTTGGACAAAAAGAATGGAAACAGGGACTAAAAGCGTGCAAAAGGAAGAAGTTTGGAAATGACTGAAAAATCAAGGAAACTCATACGCACGCCGCAGATCTATGATACGCGCGACGCGGGCTTAAGGCGGTGTAACACATTCAAATGCTGAAGAAACGGGAAAAGATTAGTACGCACGCCGTGGATTCTTCATCTGCGCAGCGCGGCTGCGGGAAATTTGCAAATATAAATAGATGCAATTTCAGCCGAAAACCCTAGAAAAGACCGGGTGTAAAATCGACCTTGAAGCTTTTTGACTCCAAGAATTCGTTTCAGCAACATCTCAATTGGTATTTTGTGTTTTAGAATTTCATTTCCTTTTAGTATCAAGTAGTAATTGTAGCTAAGGTCCTTGGGAGTGACAACCACTGGCCTTGAGCACTTTAGGTTTCTGTTTTATGACATTTTGTTACTGTTTTGGTGTTTGGATATTGAGTTTGATGAATAAGAAGCATTTGGTTATAAGTAATATTGGTATTTCGATGTTTTGGATGTTGATTTATGTTTTGGATGTTTGATTTGTGTTTGGATCTTGTTTTGACCTTATTGGGACTGTTTTCCCTTGCTGAAATCAGTAGCTAATTAGGTTAATTTTTAGGCATTAAACATTGGCTAGTAACTGTTCAGTAGAACTTTAGTTAGTGGCTAGTTTATGCTTTGCTTGGTTTTGCTTAGTTTGGATGCCTTTTATTGCTTCTGATTCAGAGATGCACTTCTGAATTCAGAAAGTGACTAGGTTCATTTGAGCTTAGCTTAGCTTGGCTTGAGTTTGTTTGATCATTGCTTAGGGTGTTAGTAATTAAGAATTTAGAAACTAGATCCTCCGACTGTAGCATGACACTACTAGTTGGTAATCTGTCATTTAGTCTAACCACGAAGCTCCTGCGGATCGACCCTGACTACCACTGTACTAGTGTGTGTTAGGTTTTTCTTTATTTTTGACCGCACGACGACCTAGGCGTGTCAGAAGGTCTTGGGTGTGAGCCATTAGAGGCACGACACTTGTGGTGCTTGCTTCCAAGAGATCTAAGGATCAAAAGGTCAGTTTTCTTGTGAAATTTATTTTGATTCTTATCTTGTTCATAGTTATAGGTTCATTAGATGAAAACATAGATCCTTTAGGGTGCATGTGAACTTAAGTGATTTTTGTTCATAGTTTGCTTATAACCCAACAGTTTTAACTAAGATTTTCCTTATATTAGAGAGCTAAAGACTTCATTTTGGGGATGGTGGATGATAGTTCATTATTGATTCAAAAGAAGTAATTATAGTGCGACTTTTAAATGAAACGAGTATGACACCTTCCATTCTTGTCTTGTAGGAAGGAGACACATTGTAATGACTTGGAGGTGAGACTAACGACTTAAGTTATCACTCAATTAAGAGGATTTTGATGGAAGAGTTGATATCTAGGAGCGCCTCCAAATGCATCAAAACTTGTGTGACGTTAGTGTTGACTCGTAAGTTGACCGTGGGTGAGTTTACCGGGAGTATACATCCCTACTATTGTATTTTGTGTGTGTTATCAACTATTTTCATGCATGCTTTTATGTGCTAATTGTTATATGAGTTACATGTGTGCATTGCATGAAATGAGCCTTTTAAAAATATTTTCAAACAAAGATTATGATGTTGTTTTTGAAAGACGTTTTGAGCATCCTATTGTGCATTGCATTTCATATACGATGGGATTGACCGTGTGAGCCCTTGAGAACGAGTTTTGCCCTTTTCTCAATTAAAGAGGGTGAGGAGACATTATGAGTTTTGCCCTTCTCTAAATTAAAGAGGGTGAGGAGATGTTATGAGTTTTGCCCTTTTTCCAATTAAAGAGGTAAGGAGACGTTGTTCCTGACAATAGGGAACCGCATGAGGGAGTTGCTACCCCTCATGAGGCTAATGTGATGACCACTAGTCTTAGTTCAACCTACATGGGGATCGAGTAGTATGCTTTGTGCGTGTTACTTGTGAACTTGGGTATGTGCCATTGAGGGTGAGATGGACTTTTATGAGATGGACATGGGTTGGGATAGTTGCATCATGCATTGCATTGCATTTTATAACTATCCAATTATATCAAATCTTTACGACGTACTGATGTTTTTATACAACTATTGGGATGACAAATTATACCATTTTAAAGTGTGTGTCAAACTATTTTGGGGGTTGTCTCGAGTGTGGTGGTTACACTGCCCACTCTAAATGGGTCAACCTCAGGTAAGCTCACTAGGCATTTCAATTGCCTAACTTATTTTGATGTGTACTCAGGTTGAGGAGTTTAGATGACTTTAGAAGAGCTGGATGTTTAGAAGACCACGGGTTGTGTGGTTTCCATTTAAGCTGTGTAATGGTATTTGAATTGTAACAACCTCGCTACTTTATAAACTAAAATGTTTTATCAAAAGTGGGACCAAATGATGTTTTCCACAACTTAAACCCTAAATTATTTCTCATTAAATCCCATGTGTTTAAAACAGTTTTGAACGAAAAATGACTTATTTTGAAGATGTTGAAAGTAAAGTTTTCACTTAAGGATGATTTTTGAATAATGATGATAAACCATGGTTAAAATGATGTTTTTATGAAAATCCTTAAGCAATGGTGTTTCAATTTGGTATCAGAGCATGAGTTTAAGTGAAATAGGTACTAGGAGTAGTGCTTAGACTTAAACTATGATGCTTTTAAGGATGTTTGACTTCTTAAGTAGTTGGCCTTTAGAACTTAGTGGTAAATGTTTGCTTGTGAATAAATTTCTAACCATTTGATTAGAGAATTCGGTTTGGCATGAAGAATATTTTTAAGCAAAAAGATTCATGCATGAGGATTCTTATGTGGATATGGAGTACAACCTTGAAGGATCATGAGTACATGGCAACATGAAGGACAGCTTCGTGTGGGTGGCGTCAACTTTGGATGATAGAAGATGGGGGAAGGGACAACTTATATTGGATGAAGCTCGAGGAGTAGTGAGATTTTCAAGGTGGTTTGACTTTGAGGAGTCGATAAAGGGATAAAAGGGCGTTAGAAGACTAGTGGAATTGTGGTGTCAACCATGGGCAAGCAAGGAGCATGATGAGCATGGTATTTGTTAAGTGAATAATGGGTGAAGAAATGGAGCGGTCGAAGAAATTCTTTTGTTGTGAGCCTTAAACCTTTCTTCCTTACCCTTACCTTCTTTTGAGACCCATCCGACATCTTTTTGGGGTACATGCTTATGGCCTTGCCTTGGCTCTAGAAGACTAAGTGTATGTAAAAGTAGCGTGGTTTGCGCCATTAATGTCTGAGTTATAAAAACCTTAATGTGAGACAAAAGAAGGATTTAATTATTATGTTTCCCGATAGTAAGTGATGGCTTAGTTGACCAATAGAAACTTACTGGAATAAGGGAATACTAAATTATGTTTAGGATGAAGAGATATGGATGCATGATGAGACTAGAAGTCATAGGTTTAAACCATTAATCGACTTGAGGTGCATGAGTTAGTAAACAACCTACCCTGATAAGAACATAAGAATGATGTAAGGCCAAACTTTGCAAGAATGTTGTTAATGTGAAGTGCAAGGTAACATGTTGGGATGTCTACCTAGACAAAAGAAAATGTAGTTGTCGCGTATGGCAAGTTACGAGCCTTCCATGTGTACATGCACCGAATTTTATTGCTTTAATAAGGGATGCTAATTGGGACAAGTATGTTGATACGTATTTCACTACATATAAATTGAAGGCAATAAATTTAAGGCAACATATGCTTTTGAAATTACTCTAATGCCCATAATGGATCGGTAGATAAAAAAAGATGGGGAGAAAATATTCCACCTCTCATATGTTGTGATTCGATCACATAAACACAATAACATATGCAGCGGAAGATAGATAAGATCAAAACACAGAAGTTCCATGAACAATGTTCAGGATCATGCAGTTCATAACAGATCATAGCAACTTAAAACTTAAACAAAATATACCTCAACAATTATTCTTCTTTGTGCTCTTGTCAGGGCCACGATTACAAGGATGATCAGGATCCAAAGTGTGAATCCCTCTAGTGGCTTGTACCCGGTAACACCGGAAAACCAAGCAAATCAGAAGCAAAGAACTCCAACTCTAGAGAGAGAGGAGATTTTGCAGAGGGGGGAGGGGAATTAGCGGCTCAAGGGTTTGGATGCCTTAGGGTGTCACCCCAAGGCCTTTATTTATAGTACATGGGCTCCTAGGGTTTCAAACTTAGGAGCCTTTTGGCGGCCGCACCCTTGGACTTGTTTCCATTGATTATATCTTTAATTAATTACAATCCAGTCCCTTTAATTGATTCCAAATTAATTCTAGATTAATTTGTCAATTAAATTATTCTTTTAGTTTCTAATTAATTTATTTTCCAATAAATTAATAAACTAAATATCCTTTCCTTTATTTTGACTCTGAATGTTTTTCTAGGTTCTGAGGGCAACCCAAAAGGACTCTACCCTTTATCAGAAGTATTATAACAAGTTGATGATCTTGGACACTATTCCAAGATCATGAAGCACCCGCCAGGACGACTTAGAAAAAATAGAATTAAACCCTCGGTTGGGTCTAAAAAAGGCACAAGTGTGTGCGAATTGGTGAGTATGCGCACCTTGAAAAGATATGCAAGAATCCCGTATCTCAAACTTTGGATCCAATAGAAACATCAACATATAAAAGAAAAAAACAAATGTTTGTGATAGGTTGTCATTTTTATAAGTTTTATTTGGTTGAATTTTTTTTGATGTAAAATAAGGATCAAATGTCCAATATTAAAACTGCATTCATTTGTTAGAACGTCAAATAAACTAATATTTTGATATGTTTGTTCTTTTATGGATTTGCATTTGCTGTCATATTGGTGTATATTGTCTAATACTCACTAACCATAACAGGAACCATTTCTATAATAAGTTTGCTGCATCGGGACCATTTGTGTAACAAGTTTGCTACAAAGGGACCATTTATGTAAAACATTTTTATACATAGGAACCATTTTTGTAAAACAGGTTCTGTAAAGGGATCATTTATGTAAAATATTTGTATGTATAGGGACCATTTCTGTGAAACAATTTGCTGCAAAGGGATCATTTATGTAAAACATTTTTATACATAGGGACCATTTCTGTAAAATATTTTCCTATAAAGGGACCACTTATGCAAAATATTTTTATTCGTACCGACTATTTTTGCGAAATAGTTTTCGGCATAAGGACCATTTATGTAAAACAATTTTATATGTAGGGACCATTTCTGTAAAACAGTTTCCTGTAAAGGGGCCTTTATGTAAAATATTTTTATACATAGGGACCATTTCTATAAAATAGCTTTTTGCAAAGGGACCATTTATGTAAAATATTTTTATACATAGGGGCCATTTCTGTAAAACAGTTTGCTGTAAAGGGACCATTTATGTAAAATATTTTTATACATACCGACCATTTTTGTGAAACAGTTTTCGACGTAGGGACCATTTATGTAAAATAGTTGCATACATAGGGACCAGTTCTGTAAAATATATATTTTTTTGCACAAGGACCACTTCTATAAAACATTTTTCTCCACATGGACCTCTGTGAAACATCTTTCTCCATACGAACCATTTATGTAAAAAGTTGTTGACAAATGGACCATTCAATGTTACATTAATATATGTTATATAAGAATCAAATTCTTGAATGAAATATTACAATTTAAAACTATTACCAAATCAAGTAAATATAAACCATACTTGCAATAACACAAGTCATATATATATATATATATATATATATATATATATATATATATATATATATATATATATATATATATATATATATATATATATATATATATATATATATATATATATATATATATATATATATATATATATATTCACTTATCGTATTCTTTCAATAGTATCCACTAGCCTCTATATGCCTCGTTAAGTTTCTTGCACATTTCTTCTTCAAAACCAACTGTTGCATCAATTCTAGCAGCTTGTAATTTAGCAAATCCTTGATGCTACAATTGGATTTGGATCAACCATTCCCACCACCACATTTTTCATTTTGCTTTGACTAATGGTTGGAATATGGAGGAGTTCTTCCAAAGTTATTACATGGTCAAGATCACACAATGTATAAACACAATTTAACCAAACTCTCTTTGATTAACAATCGGGAAATCTCACTCAAAAACCCAATTCACTGAATATACATATCTCTGTGTCTTACTCTATTTCTATGAAATACTAGACTATTTATACACAATAAAGAAACATCACGTTCCTAGCTATAATGGAGAAGATGGTATCCACTACCATTTGTTTCCCATTAACATTGTATGTGGTCCCCGTGACTTAGGATTCCAACAATCACCCCCGAATCTCTAAGTCCTTCTAGAGACGTCTTCGTGATTTTTGACAGATCTTTTTTTCGGTTTCGGTTTGGGCTTGAATTTTAATTAGGCTTATTTCTGGGCTAGTTTCTAGTTGAATTGGGGTTAAATTTAGAAGAATTGGACCAAGGCCCACTACCGATCCGGATCCACCCGACCCGGATCCGCCCAACCCAGATCCACCTTGATTAAAAACCATCCGGTTTCCCTGTTTCTTCCCCAATTCGCACCCTCGCTACTGATTTTCTCCCGATCAAAATTCCTTCCGCCTCCTCCTCCTTCTCGAGTCGATCTGTAACCACCGCCGTTCAACCATCCGCCGCTGCCGCCGGTTCGGACTAGCATGGTCCTCGAGTTCGTGCCATCTCCGGTATCCTCCTCTCTCACCCTCTCCTCGTTTCTTCTTTCCCGATCGGCGGCTCCTCCTCCAACCTTCGAGCCGCCGCCGCCGTTCGACCCTTCGCCGCCGCCTCCTCTCGAGTAGCCGGCGTTCCCGACCGAACCACCGGCTCCTCCGGCCGAACTACCACCGATGCTAATGAACAAGGCCCGTTGCTGTTCTTCTCCACCCGATCCGCCAACCGTATGGGTGAACAACACTCGCTGCTGCCCTCCGATCGAACCACCGTCGCCATCTCCTCTCGAGTAGCCGACAGTTCCGACCTCCTTGAGCTTTACCGGAGCACCACCAGTACTTCCGGCTCTTCCTCCTTCTCCATCCGACATGATGAAAGGTATGGATTTGATTTTCACAGCCTTCTGATCTTAGCTCTGATACCAATTCAAGATCACACAATGTATAAACACAATTTAACCAAACTCTCTTTGATTAACAATCGGGAAATCTCACTCAAAAACCCAATTCACTGAATATACATATCTCTGTGTCTTACTCTATTTCTATGAAATACTAGACTATTTATACACAATAAAGAAACATCACGTTCCTAGCTATAATGGAGAAGATGGTATCCACTACCATTTGTTTCCCATTAACATTGTATGTGGTCCCCGTGACTTAGGATTCCAACACATGGTTCTAGAGTCACGTATGAGTTGAGTTCTTCCCCAACATCCATCAAAGCAAAATCCTATCCTTCTGCATACCATCATAAATAGCAATATGATAGTAAGTACCTTAGCCGTGTACTTTCACGTACCATCAAAAATAGCAATATGATAGTAAGTACCTTAGTCGGGCAATTTCCTGAAGATTCCAATTGTCGAGTGGATGGCCCAAGTGATGTGATATCAAACCAAATGACCCGCAAAAGAAATCACTAAAAGTAAGCACCAACGAATTTGCCTGCAAAAGTAATCACCCAGCATCCATCAAACCAAATGACCCGCAAAAGTAATCATCGCCATTAGCACAGGTATGTGCCAATACTTGTTCTTCTTTTTGAAGTTTGAATTTGGGAATCAAATTAGGTATTTGGCACTTGGGCGTCAAATTAGTCAATGGCCCACAAAAGTAATCACCAACGAATTATTGAACTTTTCTGGTCGATGGGTTAAAAGAGAAAGAGATTACTTGAATTTAGATATTCCTCATTGCCGAGGTTGTGATCATCGTAAGAAGCAAGGCAGAAGCGAGGCAGACTCTTGCCAATCAGGGTTGTGTCAGCTTGTCAGCTAAAGCAAGACAGACTCATGCCAATTGAACGACGGAGCGTAGGTTGAAGGCGACGAGGGACGCAGACCATTTCCAATTGAAAGTAGGTGGAAGGAGACCATGTTGGTGGATGCGTGAATAGGTTGGTGGATGCATGAATACGGTATCGATCATTCCAATAAGTCTAGTCGTGGTTTCTCAAAAGGGTTAGGGAAGGAAGGGGTAATATGGTCACTTTAATTTATGTCAAAAGATAGGGGTAAAGTGGTCCATCTAGTTTTTTATTTAAATTAAAATGATCATTAAATATGAGAATAAATTACAAAGTTCTAAAAAAATGTTTAAAACTAAAACTTGGGTAAATTAACACGATATTTTAAAAGTTAGGAAGAACGTCTATGATATTTAAATTTAAGGCCGGACGAATATAATATTTTCATATTTAACGAGGGTATAATGATATACAGGAAATTCACTTTTTTTGTTGTTTTGCAGCTTTAAGATATGGAGCTTTGCCGCAAAATATGAGTCTAACCACCATAATGAATTTATATATATATATATATATATATATATATATATATATATATATATATATATATATATATATATATATATATATATATATATATATATATATATATATATATATATATATTATTCTAATAAATAAGTAACTCAAAGCCACATGTCACCACCACATTCATTTGGCCACATGTCATTTTCTCATGATTTTGAATTTTTTAGAAAAATAAAATACTTTAATTGTTCATTACTACTTCTTAATGATCGGTTACAATTGGCCGTTACAATTCTATCTTTCCTAATTAAACTTTCATTAATACGAAACTGTTAATTAAATGTTTAACCTCAAATTTCGTCTTACGATTTCAAAAATCAAATTGCAATTGTGAATATATGTTAGGTATTTTTTGTATTTTCTCAATGGTAAATCGAGATTTTTAAGCACTAATTGCAAGATATAGCAATGTATTTCAATTTATTTGTGTATTATAGCATTCATGTCACCACCACATGTCACCACCACATTCATTTGGCCACATGTCATTTTCTCATGATTTTGAATTTCTTAGAAAAATAAAATACTTTAATTGTTCATTACTACTTCTTAATGATCGGTTACAATTGGCCGTTACAATTCTATCTTTCCTAATTAAACTTTCATTAATACGAAACTGTCAATTAAATGTTTAACCTCAAATTTCGTCTTACGATTTCAAAAATCAAATTACAATTGTGAATATATGTTAGGTATTTTTTGTATTTTCTCAATGGTAAATCGAGATTTTTTAAGCACTAATTGCAAGATATAGCAATGTATTTCAATTTATTTGTGTATTATAGCATTCATGTCACCACCACATTCATTTGGCCACATGTCATTTTCTCATGATTTTGAATTTCTTAGAAAAATAAAATACTTTAATTGTTCATTACTACTTCTTAATGATCGGTTACAATTGGCCGTTACAATTCTATCTTTCCTAATTAAACTTTCATTAATACGAAACTGTCAATTAAATGTTTAACCTCAAATTCCGTCTTACGATTTCAAAAATCAAATTGCAATTGTGAATATATGTTAGGTATTTTTTGTATTTTCTCAATGGTAAATCGAGATTTTTTAAGCACTAATTGCAAGATATAGCAATGTATTTCAATTTATTTATGTATTATAGCATTCTACTTTTATATATTTCTATTACATTTCTATATTCTCAATTTTGTGTGTTTTTGTTTATTTTTAAGATAGTATGCTATTTACTTTAAGTTAGTACAATGCTTGATGTTTGGATGTTCTTATTTAACATTTTCTTTTAATCAACCCGTGTAATACACGGATCTCACAACTAGTATATATATATATATATAAAAGGTAGATTTAGAAAAACGTGTAGTTTTTGTCGTATTATATGTCTCTAATTTATAAAAAAGCTCCATAAGTTATAAACACATTACATGATCAGCCCTTGCCTTTCACCAAATTACATTAATGGTCCTTTGCAAACAGAAACCTTATAGGGATGGTCCATGTGTTATAAAAAGATACAAAAATGATACATGTCTAATTGCGAGTTTGCAGAAATTGTCTACCTATTTAAAACATTACTAAAATTGCTCCTGTATTTAAAGAGAATTACAAAAAGGTCCCCGTCTAATTGAAAGTTTTTAAAATTGGTCCATTCTTTTTAGAAAATTATTAATGTGATCAATGTCTAATAGCAAAATAACATAAACGTTATACGGGTCTGACAAATTTACAAAAATGTTGTCTAATAGCAAATTTACAAACATGTTTTCCATGTTTCACAAACATTATCGAAATAGACCTTATACAAGAGACCTTTACAAAAACGGTGTGCAAAATGTAGATTTTCATAAACCCGCCGCAACGCGGGGGCCAATCCCATTAGTTTTATTCAAAAAGAAGGGAAACAAAATGATTTTTTATGTAAATGATCAAAGTTCCTAAGCTTTTGACGTTTGGCCTTAATTGTACGTCACTCCACTTTGTGTTATTAATACTACACGGTATGGTGCACCAAACCCCCATTGGTATCTATGTAGACTCGCAATGCCGCCGGCATCACCGTCCCATGATGTCGGCATCGATTTCCATCGGCAAAGGAGTGTAGGTGAAAAAGCCATCGGCATTGAATGGCATTGATTAGTTTTTTTTAATTAAATTAAAAATAATAATAATTTGGTATGCATACACCCCACATTATAGTCATCCAAAGACATTTTCGTAGGCATCCTACGTGGCAGTCGATGTCGATCATTTAACCGGCATCCATACCGCTTAACCTAAGACTTGTGGGCATGGAACCCACATTATTGGCATTGGCATGGATATGACATGACCACTTGATGTGGTCCACATGGGCTTTGGATGACATCTTCCTATCCATGGCTATCGACGCCACTCTCTCTTTCTCTATCTATCTCTCTTTCTTTCTCTTTCTCCTTAATAATAATCTATTATATAAAACATTAAAAAACAAAAGGGAAAATATGATTTGGAGTGGTGGATATTTCTTAAGTGGTGTGGTAAAGAAGTAAAAATGAGGTAGCAACAATTTTGATGTGGGTACCAAGTGACCATACACATAGCCTAAAATCATAAACCACTATTGTCTTCGAATTCACAGCCCAAATCTCACTCTACACCTCCAAGTTAATTAATGGTTGAAAGGAAAAAAAATTGTAACACATAATATATTCCTTTGCTACAAATTTGTTTTGTTCACTGTCTCGTCGAACTAGGGATCATCTTTCACGTCTCCGTCACCGGTGACCATCTTAGGTAACCTAATGCAAGTTGAGTCACCGATCGCTCATTAGTTATATTTCACTTGTCAAATCCGATGTCTAGTATATTATAATCACAACTTGTATTTGCTAATCCAAATTCAAATTTTGGTGACTGCTACACTTAAATCACTTTTTACCCTTATGTAAGTGATTCTGTCGTGAAGAGTGATTCTTACATAGTTACATTTGATAATAGTTAGTATCTTGCAAGTTGTCGTATGCTTTTTTAGCTAGCTTGTAAAAGACTAACCTGATGTAAGGAATGTCCGTTTGTCTTAAGACTTCATCTCTTACTCGATCCTAGTTCCAGATAGGAAGGAACACTTGTCTTTTATATATTTTCTCTTTACAATCAAATCATTTCTTACTTTTCTATTCTAGGAGTGAAATTTCGTCGCCAAACCATTAATGACTGATTTACCGACGGAATACCAACGATTTTACATTAAATTTATATTTGACCAGAAAAATTAAGGGGTAACTCGTGCTGCCCCAGGCTACCATATAGTTTCGTCCATGGTGATTGGAGGGCTCAGTTGCAAGCAGTTGCACGGGAAAGGATGGTGAACAGGATTTGTGTATTTACATCCTTCTCTTTAATTTCTTAATTTTATGTGCTTTAAGAATTTGATTTTATAGAATTCGGTATCATCATAAGAAAACAATCAATTGATTATTATTGATAAGTCAAACGACTATATATATAGGTGCATACAAGTTGAGAATAACAAACTAGCTAGATAAGAGCTAATCTACCGAATGAATATAACTAGATAAATAGGATAAGCTATCAGTTAAATAATCTTATCCAATACTCCTCCTCAAGATGGAGCATGTAAATCGACAATGCCCATCTTGCCAAGAAGAAATCGAAATTGAGTTGCACCAAGACCTTTAGTGAGTAAGTCAGCAACTTGCATTTTGGTATTAACTTGTACGGGTAGAATTTCCTTCGAAACGACTCGTTCTCGAACGAAGAAACAATCCATTTCAACGTGCTTTGTTCGTTCGTGGAAAACAGGATTGTTATCAATGTGCCTAGCTGCTTGGTTGTCACAGAAGAGAGTAGTAGGCCCTTGTACTTTAACTTGTAAATCTCGCAGCAACCAACGCACCCAAATAATCTCACTAACTGTCGAAGCCATTGCCCGGTATTATAGCTTCAGCCGAGGATCGTGAAACCACCGCCTGCTTTTTAGTTTTCCAAGAAACCGGAACACCACCAAGCATGAGTAAGTAACCAGTTCGTGAGCGACGTGTGTACGGACATCCTAGCCAATCCGAATCAGAAAAATCCGTCAAAGTATAGTCTCCACTCTTTGGTAGAAGAACACCCAGTCCAACCGTGCCTTTCAAGTAGCGTAGCACGCGTTGTAAGGCGTCCAAGTGGCTGATAGTGTTTTATTTTTACAATAAAACACTATCATTAAAAGACTGTTTTATCGCATTAAAACGCTCAGAGGCACACAAAAACTGTATTTTTGTGCAACATGAAGAATCTCAAAAACCGCCTTAAAACATGCAAAATGCTCTTTATAACAGATATGGTTCAGACAGACCCGTCTAACCTACCTCGTCTGTTAACCAAATAGATCATATTTCTCATCTAAATGCATGTTTTCACTCAATATCCAGGCAAAAGCTCACATTCCAACGGCAGCTCCTGATGCACACCACAGACTCCCAAAAGTCTGGCGGTGATAATAGATCTACTGTCGGGTCACTACTAGCCCAAGCCAGCCATTTGTTTTCATATAGAAAACATCTCACAAATCACGGGGAAAGCCTATTAAGATATCATTATTTCTCTCAAAAGAATCATGATTAATTTGTCTTTCGTCCCCAGACATCCTCACTAAAATTGCAAGCTAACGAGAGAATATCTCATTTGTTCATACATTGCACATCACGGCCCACTGCTGTGTTGCAGATGCAAATCTGCCAGAACTATGGTAATTACCATAGGAAATCCTGATAAGCTCAACATCAAAACAGGCTTATATTAACAGGTGGCTAAACATGAATTACGATTCATGTTTAACTTGAACAGAGTTCTCCGGAGCTGCTGGTGTGAGGAAAACACGAGGGATTTGTGTGTAACTTTTATGGCTTATTTTCAAGAACAAGACCCAAGAAACTCTAATAAAACAATCAAACCCGAGGAAGTGATGCTCAAAACCAAAGAATAGAAATGCGAAAAACTGATAAAAGCTACAGCAATCGCGACTTGACAGGCCTTGTGTCGCGACGTGAAGAGAAGCAAAACACAAGGTTCCAGACCGTACAGCACTCGCGACGTGACGGTATCATTGGTCGCGGCGCGAAGCTACCAACGCGACAACACCAACTTTTTGGTCGCGAAGACCTTGGACGCGACAATACCAACTTTTTGGTCGCGAAGACCTTGGACGCGACAATACCAACTTTTTGATCGCGAGACTACCAACACAACGCACTGACCAGACAAGTGGCCGACCAAAAGCAGCACTCAGCCGCACCCTCGCGACGCGACGGACCCTCTGGTCGCGACGCGATTGCTGAACACAGCAAGTATAAATAGAGGCCTTCTATGCACGGTTTTAGACACCCATTTTACACCAATTTACATCCTTTAGACACCAAGTTACCAATTCACTCTCTATCAGTTGTAATAGTCGAAATATCTCTTAGTTAGTTGTTTAGAATCAGTAGATTATCCCTTCGGTGGTAATTCTAGTAGTAATTCAAGATAATTCGAAGGATAAACGCTCCAAGTTACATGCCGAGGAACACCAAGACTATCACCACGATCATCACTCGAATGGAAGGCTAATCTCTTCAGATTACTTCCGGTAATGTTATCATACCTTTAGTGTAACATGTTTTACTTTGATTCCGAACAAATGTTTTACTATTGTAACTATTAAACTCTCATATCCTTGAATACAACTAGTGAATCATTTGTGTCTACTTCTACTTGCTATCATATTCTCAAGACATAGTATTACCAACATATTATTCGTGCCTATCTCACCTAAATAACGAGCTAAGACAGATAATCGGTTAATATACTTTGTGCCCAATTAATATGTTAATAAGTTGTAACGTTACTATTATCTAGATAAAACATAATATTGTCAAACCATTATTTGTACCTAATCTACTCAATTGTTAGACAAAGACAAATAATTGATTCAACATGTTATGTATTTACCCATGTAATAGTAATTGTTAGTAAACTATAATTATGTCAAAGTAATTATATCGGAATCGTTATAGTAAAACATGCGAAACTAATTGTTGATAACTAAACCGGAAGTAATTCTTTCTTTATATTCTCAAGTTACAATTTCAATATTTTTACCATCACAGTCAATACTTACTTTACAACTCGTTAAAAGTTAACCACTAAATCCTTGGACTCGACCCCACTTGCCCTATCTACGTAGTAAAAGTGGGTTATAAATTGTTTTTGACGCGTGTGACGATAGCGTTGTCAAAATGGCGCCGTTGCCAGGGATTTTGTGCTTAAAGTTAAATTTTTCTTTTTATTATTATTTTCAACACTGGGATTTATTCCATGAATGAAGAAAGTTAAATTTTTCTTTTTATTATTATTTTCCTTTTTGTGCAAAACTCACTTGTTTATGCATACAAGACATAGTGTTGTCAACACTGGGATTTATTCCATGAATGAAGAAAGTACAATGAATGATTTTCTCACCATAAATTTGGGTTATTATGACTTTTATTGTCCACCACCGCAACAAGATCCATACGATGATGATTGGTGGGGGAGCACAAAATCCCAGTGTTGAAAATAATAATAAAAAGAAAAATTTAACTTTCTTCATTCATGGAATAAATCCCAGTGTTGAAAATAATAATAAAAAGAAAAATTTAACTTTAAGCACAAAATCCCTGGCAACGGCGCCATTTTGACAACGCTATCGTCACACGCGTCAAAAACAATTTATAACCCACTTTTACTACGTAGATAGGGCAAGTGGGGTCGAGTCCAAGGATTTAGTGGTTAACTTTTAACGAGTTGTAAAGTAAGTATTGACTGTGATGGTAAAAATATTGAAATTGTAACTTGAGAATATAAAGAAAGAATTACTTCCGGTTTAGTTATCAACAATTAGTTTCGCATGTTTTACTATAACGATTCCGATATAATTACTTTGACATAATTACAGTTTACTAACAATTACTATTACATGGGTAAATACATAACATGTTGAATCAATTATTTGTCTTTGTCTAACAATTGAGTAGATTAGGTACAAATAATGGTTTGGCAATATTATGTTTTATCTGGATAATAGTAACGTTACAACTTATTAACATATTAATTGGGCACAAAGAATATTAATCGATTATCCGTCTTAGCTCGTTATTTAGGTGAGATAGGCACGAATAATATGTTGGTAATACTATGTCTTGAGAATATGATAGCAAGTAGAAGTAGACACAAATGATTCACTAGTTGTATTCAAGGATATGAGAGTTTAATAGTTACAATAGTAAAACATTTGTTCGGAATCAAAGTAAAACATGTTACACTAAAGGTATGATAACATTACCGGAAGTAATCTGAAGAGATTAGCCTTCCATTCGAGTGATGATCGTGGTGATAGTCTTGGTGTTCCTCGGCATGTAACTTGGAGCGTTTATCCTTCGAATTATCTTGAATTACTACTATAATTACCACCGAAGGGATAATCTACTGATTCTAAACAACTAACTAAGAGATATTTTGACTATTACAACTGATAGAGAGTGAATTGGTAACTTGGTGTCTAAAGGATGTAAATTGGTGTAAAATGGGTGTCTAAAACCGTGCATAGAAGGCCTCTATTTATACTTGCTGTGTTCAGCAATCGCGTCGCGACCAGAGGGTCCGTCGCGTCGCGAGGGTGCGGCTGAGTGCTGCTTTTGGTCGGCTACTTGTCTGGTCAGTGCGTTGTGTTGGTAGTCTCGCGATCAAAAAGTTGGTATTGTCGCGTCCAAGGTCTTCGCGACCAAAAAGTTGGTATTGTCGCGTCCAAGGTCTTCGCGACCAAAAAGTTGGTGTTGTCGCGTTGGTAGCTTCGCGCCGCGACCAATGATACCGTCGTGTCGCGAGTGCTGTACGGTCTGGAACCTTGTGTTTTGCTTCTCTTCATGTCGCGACACAGGGGCCTGTCAAGTCGCGATTGCTGTAGCTTTTATCAGTTTTTCGCATTTCTATTCTTTGGTTTTGAGCATCACTTCCTCGGGTTTGATTGTTTTATTAGAGTTTCTTGGGTCTTGTTCCTGAAAATAAGCCATAAAAGTTAACACACAAATCCCTCGTGTTTTCCTCACACCAGCAGCTCCAGAGAACTCTGTTCAAGTTAAACATGAATCGTAATTCATGTTTAGCCACCTGTTAATATAAGCCTGTTTTGATGTTGAGCTTATCAGGATTTCCTATGGTAATTACCATAGTTCTGGCAGATTTGCATCTGCAACACAGCAGTGGGCCGTGATGTGCAATGTATGAACAAATGAGATATTCTCTCGTTAGCTTGCAATTTTAGTGAGGATGTCTGGGGACGAAAGACAAATTAATCATGATTATATTGAGAGAAATAATGATATCTTAATAGGCTTTCCCCGTGATTTGTGAGATGTTTTCTATATGAAAACAAATGGCTGGCTTGGGCTAGTAGCGACCCGACAGTAGATCTATTATCACCGCCAGACTTTTGGGAGTCTGTGGTGTGCATCAGGAGCTGCCGTTGGAATGTGAGCTTTTGCCTGGATATTGAGTGAAAACATGCATTTAGATGAGAAATATGATCTATTTGGTTAACAGACGAGGTAGGTTAGACGGGTCTGTCTGAACCATATCTGTTATAAAGAGCATTTTGCATGTTTTAAGGCGGTTTTTGAGATTCTTCATGTTGCACAAAAATACAGTTTTTGTGTGCCTCTGAGCGTTTTAATGCGATAAAACAGTCTTTTAATGATAGTGTTTTATTGTAAAAATAAAACACTATCAGTGGCTACATCGTGGATCAGCCACAAATTGGCTCAAAACATTAACCGAATATGTGATATCGGGCCGCGTGGCTTGCAAATATAATAATCGACCAACTAGTCGACGATATTTATTAGCATCCACCTTATCATCATTCTCACAATGATCAAGTTTCAGGTTTTGTTCAATGGGAAACGGACTCGGTTTAGAACCGAGCATGCCACTATCTTTGAGGATGTCAAGCACATACTTTCTTTGATTTAATACTAGCCCCTGATCAGTCTTTGCAACCTCAATGCCAAGGAAATATTTGAGTTGGCCCAAATCCTTGATACTGAAAGCTTCATGCAATTGCATTATAACCTGTTGGATGTTATTTAGCTCATTTCCAACAATAATTACATCATCTACATAAATAAGAACAGCCATAAATACTCCTCCTTTATCCCATAAGAACAAAGAGTGATCTGCTTTGGACTGACAAAAACCCATGCTCAAAAGAAAAGCAGTTAACTTTTGGTACCAATTCCGGGAGGCTTGTTTTAATCCGTATATGGACTTCTTCAACCGACACATGCGCGTTTCATTTTCTTTTGCAAACCCTTGTGGAATCTTCATGTAAACTTCTTCTTCAAGGTCTCCGTTCAAGAAAGCGTTATTCACATCAAGTTGGTAAATAAACCAATTCTTCTTAGTTGCGACTGCCAACAAAATACGAACTGTTACGAGTTTAGCTACTGGTGCAAAAGTGTCGTGATAATCAACTCCTTCCATTTGCGTAAACCCTTTTGCCACAAGTCGAGCTTTGTATCTTTCTATTTCACCGTTCGGTTTGAATTTTATTTTGTAAACCCACTTTGAATCGATGGCTCGTTTTCCTTCAGGAAGATGAGTTAGTGCCCAAGTACCATTATCAACAAGTGCTTTAATCTCCTTTTCCATGGCATTACGCCAATGGGGACTCTGTGAAGCTTCTAAGAAGGTAGTAGGCTCACTATTGGACGTAATGGCCACAAGATAATCAGCATGTTTATTAGAGAAATTTTTATAAGAAACAAAGTTGGAAAGAGGATGTACCGTTGAGGACTCTTGATCGGATACGGGTTGTTGGTGACTGACTGATGGGGGAAGTTGCACAAAGTAATCACGAAACTTTTGCGGTTGCGTTTTAGTTCGAGTATTTCTATGTGGATTTTCAAGGCTAGTGTGTACCAGTTGATGTGGTTCGGAAATGACATTGGAATGGTCTGTTGGGCTGCCATCGGTGGGTATATCTGGGCTGTTATTCGGATCTAGACTAGCTGCCGCGTCAAACCCAACATCCGGTTCTGGGCTGCTTGGTGTGTCTGGGCCGGTTACTGGGCTGCTTGGGGTCCCGGAGTTATTAGACTCAGGCTCCGCCTGATTGGTTTCTTGCGGATGGTATTCGGAATTCTCACAACATTTATTGCTATCACATATAGTTTCTTTAATTGGCAAATCGTCGTATTGTTCACTGTATTGTGTATTCTTGAAGGGATACACATTTTCATTGAAAATAACATCTCTACTCACAATGATCTTTCTGGATTTAATATCAAAAATTTTGTAACCCTTGGTGCCTGGAGGATAGCCCAAAAAAACGCCGGGTTTCCCTTTTAGGGCTAATTTGTCTCCCTTTGTGTTGGTGTTTTTGTGATACGCAAGGCACCCAAATATTTTCAGGTGTTCATACCGAGGTTTAGAATTCCAAACAAGTTCATATGGAGTTTTATGTTCAATGACTTTTGAAGGAAGTCTATTTATTATGTAAGCAGCCGTTAGAATGTATTCTCCCCAAAACCTTTTTGGTATATTTGCTTGAAACCTAATTGCACGTGCAGTTTCTAACAAGTGTCGATGTTTTCGTTCCACAACGCCATTTTGTTGTGGCGTATGTGGGCAAGTGGTTTCAAGCAATATACCCTTCTTATTGTAAAAATCACACATGAGATTAGAGGAACTCACCGCCATTGTCACACCTGATTCTTTTAATGTGTTTGTCAAATTGAACACATATCATTATATGAAAATTAATGAGACATTCGCTAGCATCATTTTTGTGCTTGATGAGAAAAACCCAAACAGCTCTACTATAGTCGTCAACTATAGTGAGGAAATAATTTGCATTAGTGTAAGAAGGTGTCCGATAGCCCCCCCAGATGTCACAATGTATTAATTCAAATATATGACTAGCTTTATTAATGCTAACGGGAAAAGGGTTTCTGACAATCTTAACTTTAACACACGAATCACAAACTTTCTTACTAAAATCAACAAAATTGTTTCTAAGTAGATCTACTTTTGATAATTTTCCCTTTGAGGCATGACCTAACCTTCGGTGCCAAATATCTATTGTAGCAGTTAAGGCTCTTCTGTCTTCGGTCATCCCCGTTCGGTACAATCCCCCTGTAACGCCAAAAACATGTTTATTATATAATTATAATAAAAAGGGCAAAATGGTCATTTTACCTCAAAAGGGTAATTTGGTCTTTTGGACAGAAAAGGACTTGTTTTGTAATAATGTTTTGAGTTTAGGACTTAAAATGTTATAAAAACTAGTTCTTGTTATAAATTGTGTAAAGTGTGGTAAAAGTTTAAGAAATACAACTTCAAGGACCAAAATGTAATTTCTGGAAGTATAAAAGCTTGGAAGCTTCTCCCATTGTGTGCAGATTTTGGGAGAGCTACGGGAAATTTCTAGTGATCGATTTTTCCAGAAATTTGAAGGATTTTTGAAGATTGAAGTTTGGAAATCGGATTATAGCTTCAAAGGGTAGAATTGGAAGCATTTGAGGTAAGTTATTAAGTTCTTACCAAGCTTTTGGTGTGTGTTCTTCAAGCTTGAACTGAAAACTGTAATTTCAATTAGGAATTTGGTGATAAGTAGCTTAATACTTCCATTAAGTCATGCTAATAAAGACTTAATTCAAGGAAATGGAAGTAGGTTGCTATTGTTCAAGAATTGAGATTTTGACCAAGAACCCTAGATGACGAATTCTTGTAATAAACTTGATTCTAATGATTTATAATGATTTTTAGATGCTATATTGACTGAAAGAAATCATTAGAAGCAAGTAGAATTCAATAATTTCGGTTTTGGATCAAAAATGCAAAAACGGGAAATTGTGAAAATCGGTTTGAATTTGATTCCCCAATGGTTTAAAACTTGTTATTAGTTAAAGGTTTTGGTATTGGAACAATTCCTAGTGATTAAGTCGAGTAATAAGGACTTAATAAAGGAAAATGGAATTTTCAAGCACAAAATCGGAGCTCACTGTCTGCATTCCCCAGCGCTCGCGACGCGACGGCCAGGGCCTAGGTCGCGACGTGAGGGTGCAGCAGCAGTGCAGAAATCCTCTGTTAAATTTTAGTGCAATTTCCAAATGTGATTTTGAAGCTAGGCTTATCCGATTGACCTGAAATTTTAAACATAGGTCTAATATATTGTGAAACTTCATGGAAAATTATCGGAATACGAATACGACCTCCCGAAAGTACTGTAGTAGAATACGCGTATTTCGGGAAGTGTATTAAATTTTTATACCAATGGTTAATGCTTGGAATTGGTCTTATATTAGACTCTTGTGCATTAGAACCATCTGGAATGGTATATTAACCTATAATTATTGTGAAATGAATGGAATTATAGGTATGGGACAAAATCTTGCGGATTTCATTTCAAGGCAAGAAACGACAAAAGCTAGTAGTAGCAAGCCTTCAGGTGAGTAATCTCACTGTTATCCGTTGTGATATATGTTATATGAGCAGCTGCAGATGAATATGATTCCGGGGGACAAAAATGACCAGTTACATGATTTGAAATATGACAATACCAGATAATCCGTGAGTCTGATAAAGACAAGAACGGAGCTGTGAGTCAATAACAATGACATGACAATACCAGATAAGCCGTGAGTCTGCTATAGACAAGAACGGAGCTGTGAGTCAGTCAATTTTAAATGGTGCGACAATACCAGATAAGCTGTGAGTCTATAATAGACAAGAACGGAGCTGTGAGTCAAACCTATATAGACAAGACCGGATAAGCCGTAAGTCATTTCGATGGCAAGAACGGAGCCGTGAGTCTAGGCAACAGCGGGATAACCCGTGAGCCATATATGATTTTATATTGCATGATATTGCTTAATTGATTATGTATAGAGAATTTTATTCTTATACATATTGTATATGATGTTGATTACTCATTGGGCTTTATAGCTCACAGTTTATTGATATGTCTCTGCAGGTGAGCGTGATCCCGCCAAGGGAAAAGATAAAGTCCGTGACTGAGGACTTAATGTTGAAGTGACGACCCGGCTTAAGAATGTATAATATTTATGTATTGTACTTCGTGATACTCTTGTACTCGTATTGTATTGACTAAAACCCCTTACTTATGGTTTTATTTGTAAAATATTTGGTTTGAAAAAAAAAAAATTTGGGGTGTTTTTGTTAATAAGTCGGGTGTTACAAGTTGGTATCAGAGCCGTGGTTTAAGTGAACTAGGTGTCTTAGATTATATTCCTGGACTTAAACCTTGAGGGAAGAACAGACAAATGGACTGTTAGATATATATAAGTTTGTTATTATATATGTAATCTAACGGTTTGCTGAAATTTTGAAGTATGAGAAATACACGAAGCAATCCTACTGGTGCGAATTCGCGTGGAACTGCAAGAAGTGGACCAGCTAGGTCACGCGGCTCTGTTGGGCGAAGAGCACCAGCAAGGGAACCGGTGGGACAAAATCCACCTGATATTCGGACGATAGTGGAAGAAGTGGTTAGGCAAATGATGCCTGCATTAACGAATAACCCCAACCCGAGTGGCAATCCTAATCCGAGTGCCAATCCTGATCCTACTGAAGAGGCTGCAAAAAGTGTTCATGACAGACAGCCAGAAGATGAAAGCCAGGGAGAAAGTCGTGCCCGGGCAGTAAAGGAAACTCAAGGTGGGGAAGCCTCGATAAAGAAAGTTGGGTGTACATATAAATCCTTCCTTGGTTGTAAACCAAAGGAATTCTCGGGGACAGATGATCCAGTCAAAGCTATGGAATGGATCATGCATATTGAGAAGGTGTTCCGAGTAAGCAAGTGTGCGGATGATGATAAAGTGGAATTTGCCACGAACCAACTTACAAGTGGTGCACTACATTGGTGGCAAACCTACTACAAATCACTGGATCTTGATTCATCCCAATCGGTACCTTGGGAGCAATTCAAGACAAAGTTCAATGAAGAATACTACTCAAAAGTAGCTATTCAGAAGTTGGAGGATGAATTCCTGCATCTGGAACAGGGTTCCCGATCTGTTCAGGAATATACTCTTAGCTTTCTAGAGAAAGCTAGGTTTGCGGAACACCATATCTATACCGAAAAGAGAAAGATCGACAAGTATGTCCGGGGGTTGACAACCCGAATTAGAGAAATTGTGCAACCATTGAAACTAACTACTTTCCGGCAAGTGGTGGATCGAGCCACGGAAAGAGAAACAGAACTGAAGCGACAGGAAGACGAAAAGAAAGTCTTGGAAACGAAACGAAAGGCGGAAAACCAAGGTTGGACGCCTCAGAAAAAGTCGCAACAATCCGGGTCTAGGGGAAAGAGCCAGAAAGATGAAGGAAAGTGGTGCGAAAAATGCAGAAAAAGGCACACGGGCAGTTGTCGCAGTGATATTGGGTCAGTTAGCTGCCGAAATTGTGGAAAAACGGGTCATTCTACACGGGAGTGTCGGGCGGAAAGAAGATGCTACCAATGTGGAGCTACAGATCACATTCGTCCGAACTGTCCCCAACTGAAATCTGGAGTATACAGTGAAAGACCTAGGGAAGATCAAGTGGGAAAGAAAGAAGAGTCGAAGAACAGGGGACGACCGGTGGCCTCGCGAGCTTTCCAGATGACCGTGGAAGAAGCCCGTGAGAAGACGGATGTGGTTACAGGTATCTTTACTCTCAATACCATACCTGTATATGTTATATTTGATCCAGGGGCTACACACTGTTTTGTGTCGGAGTCTTTATTGCTCCGTCTGAATGTACCGTTAACACCTATGGATGAGAGCCTAGAAGTGGCTATAGCGGACGGCAGATATGTTTGGGTTTCCGAACACTTGGAAGGTTGTCAGCTTAAAATCTACGGGACCACTTTCCCTATAGATTTGAAGCCGATGACTACCAATGAATTTGGTGTAATTGTGGGGATGGATTGGTTGGCAACGAATTATGCCAACATGGATTGTAGAAATAAAAACATCACGGTATTATCACCGGAAGGGGAATGGATAAAGATTCAGGGTGAACGACCTCGGTTAAGAATGCCAGTTATCTCCTTTGCTCAAGCCCGAAGCTGTATTAGTAAAGGAGGGATGTCTTATTTGGCCTATGTAGCGGTGGCTAAGACAGTCAAAGTGGGAGTAGCGAATGTGAACGTGGTAAATGAATTCCCAGAGGTGTTTCCAGATGAACTTCCAGGGTTGCCACCAGATCGACAGGTTGAGTTCACGATTGAACTAATTCCGGGAGCTGCACCTGTTGCCCGAGCTCCATACCGTTTAGCACCTTCAGAGATGGTGGAACTACGGAAGCAACTGGAAGAATTGTTAGACAGGGGTTTCATCAGACCGAGTACATCGCCTTGGGGAGCCCCTATCATGTTTGTTAAGAAGAAAGATGGGTCGATGCGCATGTGTATTGACTATCGGGAATTAAACAAGATCACAGTAAAGAACAAGTACCCGCTACCCAGAATAGACGACTTGTTTGATCAACTACAAGGCGCGTCCTATTTTTCTAAGATTGACCTGAGGTCGGGTTATCACCAGCTGAAGATAAGAGAAGCTAACATTCCGAAGACGGCTTTCCGAACGCGATACGGTCATTATGAGTTTTTGGTGATGCCTTTTGGGTTAACCAATGCTCCAGCCGTATTTATGGATCTTATGAACCGGGTGTGTCGACCGTTCCTTGATACTTCGGTAATAGTGTTTATTGATGACATCTTGGTGTATTCGCGAAGTCAAGCCGAACATGAAGTGCACCTGCGACAAGTGTTGGAGTTACTTCGCCGGGAGAAGTTGTATGCAAAATTCTCCAAGTGTGAATTCTGGCTAAGAGAAGTCCAATTTCTTGGCCATGTAATTAATGCCGAAGGAGTGAAAGTTGATCCAGCAAAAGTTGAAGCCGTGATGAAGAGGGAACCGCCTCGAAGTCCCACTGAGGTACGAAGTTTTCTTGGTTTAGCAGGCTATTACAGAAGATTTGTCGAGAATTTCTCTTCGATAGCTACTCCGTTGACCAAGTTAACTAAGAAAGGTGAAAAGTTCACATGGGCCGAAAAGCAGCAAGAAGCATTCCAGAAGTTGAAACAAGCTTTATGTGAAGCACCGGTGTTGGCTTTACCACAAAGCGGAGATGAGTATGTGATCTACAGCGATGCTTCTAGAATTGGTCTTGGGTGTGTGCTAATGCAGAAAGGTCGGGTCATAGCCTATGCGTCCCGCCAATTAAAAGATGCCGAGAAGAAGTATCCAGTTCATGACCTGGAATTAGCTGCGGTGGTTTTAGCATTGAAGCTGTGGAGGCACTATTTATACGGTGTGAAGTTTGTCATTTACACTGATCATAAAAGCCTGAAGTATTTATTTAATCAAAAAGAGCTTAATATGAGACAACAAAGGTGGATGGACCTATTGAAAGACTTTGATTGTGAAATTCAATACCACCCTGGCAAGGCGAATGTGGTGGTAGATGCTCTAAGTAGAAAAGAAGCTTCTTTGAAAATTATATCCGCGTGCATGGGTGTAGCAAGCCGGTTACCAGAATTGATTCGTTCAGCACAAGAAGAAGCGTGTAAGCCGGAGAATGTAAAAAGCGAAAGAATGGTTGGATATTTGAAGCATCTAGAAGAAAATGCTCAGAAATTGAAGACCTTCAGAGGTCGGATATGGGTCCCAAAACAAGGAGAAGCACGGAATTTGCTTCTAGAAGATAGTCATTTTAGTTGATATGCAGTTCATCCGGGTAGTACCAAGATGTATCGGACGTTAAAACCGATGTATTGGTGGCCTGGAATGAAGAGGGACATTGGAAGATATGTGGAAAGATGTTTGACTTGTCTGCTAGTTAAGTCAAACCATCAGAAACCGTATGGGGAAATACAGCCATTGCCGGTTCCAGAGAAGAAATGGGATCATATTACCATGGATTTTGTGACAAAGTTGCCGCGGACACCGCGAGGTTATGATTCTATATGGGTGATTGTGGATCGATTGACCAAATCGGCACAGTTCATACCATATAAAGAAAAGTACAGAGTAGACCAGTTGGCAAAAATCTACATTGATGAGGTAATTTGTCGGCATGGATTACCAGCATCGATTGTATCAGACCGAGACAGTAGGTTTACTTCTCATTTTTAGCAGAGTCTTCAAAAGCAACTGGGTACAAAAGTACTTATGAGTACAGCATATCACCCGCAGACCGATGGTCAGAGTGAAAGAACAATCCAAACTTTGGAAGACATGTTGAGAACTTGTGTCATAGATTTCGGTGGAAGCTGGGAAGATCATTTGCCTTTAGTGGAATTCGCGTACAATAACAGCTATCATTCCAGCATTCAAATGGCCCCGTATGAAGCCTTGTATGGAGCACCATGCCGTACTCCGACCTGCTGGACTGAAGTTGGGGAAAAGCCGTTGGCTGGACCCGAAATTGTAGCACAGACTGAAGAAAATATCAAACTGATACGCGAAAATTTGAAGGTAGCTCAGAATAGACAGAACAGTATGCAGACAAACGGGTGAAACCGATAGAATTCTAAGTAGGAGATATGGTTATGCTCAAAGTATCCCCTTGGAAAGGCTTAATTCGTTTCGGGAAGAATGGGAAGTTGAGTCCTCGCTTCATTGGACCTTTCCGTATATCCCAAAGAATTGGAGCCGTGGCGTATAGATTGGAGTTACCTGATGAACTTCATGGTATACATGATGTATTCCATGTGTCCCATTTGAGGAAAACTTTATTTGATAAGTCTCAACAAGTACCTCTTGCTGAAATTGAAGTAGATGACAAGTTGAGGTACCTGGAACAACCCGATAGAGTGTTAGACCGCAAGATAAGACAGCTGCGAAATAAGAAGATCAGCATGGTGAAAGTGCTTTGGCGTCATCACAAAGGTTCCGACATGACGTGGGAGACCGAAAGTGAAATGAGGGAGAAATACCCTCAACTTTTTGTATGATTTCGGGGACGAAATCTCTTAAAGGAGGGGAGAATTTGTAACGCCAAAAACATGTTTATTATATAATTATAATAAAAAGGGCAAAATGGTCATTTTACCTCAAAAGGGTAATTTGGTCTTTTGGACAGAAAAGGACTTGTTTTGTAATAATGTTTTGAGTTTAGGACTTAAAATGTTATAAAAACTAGTTCTTGTTATAAATTGTGTAAAGTGTGGTAAAAGTTTAAGAAATACAACTTCAAGGACCAAAATGTAATTTCTGGAAGTATAAAAGCTTGGAAGCTTCTCCCATTGTGTGCAGATTTTGGGAGAGCTACAAGAAATTTCTAGTGATCGATTTTTCCAGAAATTTGAAGGATTTTTGAAGATTGAAGTTTGGAAATCGGATTATAGCTTCAAAGGGTAGAATTGGAAGCATTTGAGGTAAGTTATTAAGTTCTTACCAAGCTTTTGGTGTGTGTTCTTCAAGCTTGAACTGAAAACTGTAATTTCAGTTAGGAATTTGGTGATAAGTAGCTTAATACTTCCATTAAGTCATGCTAATAAAGACTTAATTCAAGGAAATGGAAGTAGGTTGCTATTGTTCAAGAATTGAGATTTTGACCAAGAACCCTAGATGACGAATTCTTGTAATAAAATTGATTCTAATGATTTATAATGATTTTTAGATGCTATATTGACTGAAAGAAATCATTAGAAGCAAGTAGAATTCAATAATTTCAGTTTTGGATCAAAAATGCAAAAACGGGAAATTGTGAAAATGGGTTTGAATTTGATTCCCCAATGGTTTAAAACTTGTTATTAGTTAAAGGTTTTGGTATTGGAACAATTCCTAGTGATTAAGTCGAGTAATAAGGACTTAATAAAGGAAAATGGAATTTTCAAGCACAAAATCGGAGCTCACTGTCTGCATTCCCCAGCGCTCGCGACGCGACGGCCAGGGCCTAGGTCGCGACGCGAGGGTGCAGCAGCAGTGCAGAAATCCTCTGTTAAATTTTAGTGCAATTTCCAAATGTAATTTTGAAGCTAGGCTTATCCGATTGACCTGAAATTTTAAACATAGGTCTAATATGTTGTGAAACTTCATGGAAAATTATCGGAATACGAATACGACCTCCCGAAAGTACTGTAGTAGAATACGCGTATTTCGGAAAGTGTATTAAATTTTTATACCAATGGTTAATGCTTGGAATTGGTCTTATATTAGACTCTTGTGCATTAGAACCATCTGGAATGGTATATTAACCTATAATTATTGTGAAATGAATGGAATTATAGGTACGGGACAAAATCTTGCGGATTTCATTTCAAGGCAAGAAACGACAAAAGCTAGTAGTAGCAAGCCTTCAGGTGAGTAATCTCACTGTTATCCGTTGTGATATATGTTATATGAGCAGCTGCAGATGAATATGATTCCGGGAGACAAAAATGACCAGTTACATGATTTGAAATATGACAATACCAGATAAGCCGTGAGTCTGATAAAGACAAGAACGGAGTTGTGAGTCAATAACAATGACATGACAATACCAGATAAGCCGTGAGTCTGCTATAGACAAGAACGGAGCTGTGAGTCAGTCAATTTTAAATGGTGCGACAATACCAGATAAGTCGTGAGTCTATAATAGACAAGAACGGAGCTGTGAGTCAAACCTATATATACAAGACCGGATAAGCCGTAAGTCATTTCGATGGCAAGAACGGAGCCGTGAGTCTAGGCAACAGCGGGATAACCCGTGAGCCATATATGATTTTATATTGCATGATATTGCTTAATTTATTATGTATAGAGAATTTTATTCTTATACATATTGTATATGATGTTGATTACTCATTGGGCTTTATAGCTCACAGTTTATTGATATGTCTCTGCAGGTGAGCGTGATCCCGCCAAGGGAAAAGATAAAGTCCGTGACTGAGGACTTAATGTTGAAGTGACGACCCGGCTTAAGAATGTATAATATTTATGTATTGTACTTCGTGATACTCTTGTACTCGTATTGTATTGACTAAAACCCCTTACTTATGGTTTTATTTGTAAAATATTTGGTTTGAAAAAAAAAAAAAAAAATTGGGGTGTTTTTGTTAATAAGTCGGGTGTTACACCCCCTCGGCGTCTACCCGATCCAATCAAGGTCCTCGTGTAGAGTTTCTGCATGACACAAAAATCGGGAAAGAAAGTTACAGTGCATTGTAGATCTTTAGTAACACGGCTAACCGAAAGTAAATTACATTTAAACGCCGGTACACATAAAACCCCACTAATTTTGACTCCTCCTGAAATGGTACAATCTCCTTTTCCCTCCATGGGAATGGCATCACCATTAGGTATTATGACAGGAGGTTCAAAATGAGTAGTACTTTTATTAGTAAGTAAATTAGGAGTGGAAGTAATGTGTTCAGTACAACCTGAATCGACGATCCAATCATCCTTACCAGCCATGTTGGCACTTCGGGACGGTTCTTCATCAATACTTGAATTCTTGAAGTGGTTTATGAACATTTGGTATTGTTCCTTGGTGAGTTCGGGTATCGGGCTCTCATCAACGTGAGCAGCCATATTTTTGGGTTTATCATTCTTCTTCCCATGCCACCAGTCGGGATACCCAACCAGTTTGAAGCACCCGTCACGTTTATGGCCGTTTTTGTTGCAGTGAGTACAATATTCATCTTTCTTGTCTTTGATAGCCTTCGATACATTCTTTTCTTTTGCCAAATTAAAATTTGTACCCCGGTTTTGGAAAGTTTTGAAGGCGGTCGGCTCAGCAGGGGCTGTTCTGTCATTTGAAATAGTTCTTTGTCTTTCCTCTTCGGCTACAAGGTGATAAACGGTGCTAAGAGGAGGTATCGGTTTGTGGCTAGGATTTGTGTCTTTATAACAGAAAATTCTGCGTCCAATCCCATAAGGAATTGGTATAATCGTTCCTTCTCTTGGTACTCGCTCAGTTTCTTTCCAACATCACACGTACAACTTCTGCATGAACACTTTGGGAAAGGTAATATGGACGAGGTCTCATCTCAGAGAGTTCGTAAGGTGGTATAATAAACGGAAACGGAAGAGCCGCCTTGTCTAGTTGCAATAATTTTTTGTTTTAATTCAAAAGCTCGTGGAGAACTTTCTGTTGGATTAGGTGTCTAAGCCATGACTTTACAACTATATTCATCTTGTTAATTGAAGCAAAGTCCATTTGGGTTGCCCTCATAGCTGGAGGTCAGGATAGAGTTTAGTAGAGTAAAAGGTTGATTTATTAATTGTGTAATAAATCAATAGAATTAATTAAATGGTTTATTAATATATTTAAGTGTTAATATATTAATTAGAAACTATAATAATTAATTGAGATTTAATCTAGAATTAATTGGATTTAATTTAGTGATTAAATTAATTAATTAAAAGTGTGAGGACTAGTTTGTATTTATTCAATAGTTGAATAACTGGCAAAGAGAAGTCCAGGGGCCAAAAGTGGTGCCACCCTTGGAGGTTTCTCTATGAGATAATTAATTCTAAAATATTTTAATAAGATTAAAATATATCTTATATATGTATGATTAAAAGTTAATTGTTTATATATAAGAAGAAATGGTTAGTCTTACCGCAAGTAGGCCTCATTCACAAAACTGTCCTATAAAGAGGGTATAAGGCGACTGACTATAAAATGTTAGTCTAATGGGTATCTACTCTTGCCCACCGCTCTCCTGGTCAGTCGAGTGTCGTTAGCCAAACGGGTTTGATAGAACCACTAAGCCTCTTAAAAGTATAATGCTATAATTGAAAGTACTAGAACTTTGAACAAAACCCAATCTAGTTACTTTAGGATAAAAATGTGAATTGGTGCTAATCCATGGAATTGCACATTGCACTTTGTGGAACGTTGGCGGAGCGTTGTGGTTTACCGGCACGCCAACAGGGGTCCGCAAAGAGTTGCAATGGGTTTCTCGATTTTGTCATTATTAACGGAGCGTGTGTGGTTAACCGGCACGTTAATTAGAGATGACAATTGACTTCGAGAGTACCGAGCGAATTTGCATGGTTATTCACACCCGGTTTGTGATCCTCGGCATCCCAGTCACAAACAGTGGGGCACATCCGAGACTAAACATGCCATTGAACAGTTCAATGTGTCTCAACAGATCTAGGAATTTCATAAGATGAAATTGATAAGTGTATTATCTACCTTAATGACCATTATGTTGTGATTACGGCATCCCTCTTCACACCATAGTTGGGGTATTTTGGGTCCTAGCCTTAATAAATAATATATTGGGTAATTATTTAAAGGATTAATTAAACTAATAAAATTCTGTTTATTGTAGATGTCTGAATCAAGTGTCTATTCTCCTCACTCTCCTCCTTCACCCACTTCTGAGAGCATCAGAAAGCACCTGCCTAATATGGTAAGGCTGACTGGCCTTAACAATATGGTATGGCTTCATAAATAGAGAATAGTTCTCTGTTTTGCTGGCAAGCCATATCTGACTGAGTGTCCGCTCCCCAGAGCATGACATCACACAGTAGCTTGTGATGAGCATGACTCCTTGATTGTTAAGTCAAGGAAAGTTCGTTACCTAATACTATTGATCATTGACCCCGATTTCCGCAGGAATTTAGAATTCCTAGGGTCAGATGAGTTAACACAGCTAGTTGTGGAAAAGTTCCATGAACTGGTTGAGAAATGACGAGCTAAGATCTTCAAAGAGTTTGAAGTGTGCAGGAAGTAGCACCAGTTCACATGTTCTCAAGACTGAGAGACACATAGGTGAACTATATAAATTTGGTCCCCTTTTGATTAGGAGTTAAAGCATTAGCTCGACTCGCTGATCCGTTCATCCTGATGTACAGGAAGGGAAACCAGATAAGACAATCATGGATATGCATTCAATGTTGACTCTGTATGAGTCGTTCATAGAGAAGCATAGTTCCATTGATTCAGCTGCTTCAGGATTGAGTCCAGTAATAGGACACATCAAGAAATGATCCAGATCGTCTGGACCGGTTCCTCGATGTTTCAAACTGGGAATCCACAGGGTGGGACACAGTCACGGAAAGATTGGAAAATGCTCTGAAGCCAAACAGTTTGGCAACTCAGGAATATCTTAAAACTCAGAACACCTGATCCTTAGTTCCTTGATACAGGATGTGTTTCTCACATTTGCTCTGTATGCATGGACTCTGTAGGATGTAGGATGTTGTTGCATAGGAGCATATTCAGATTGGATCTGAAGCTCATGCAGTTTTAGAGTTTAGTTAGATGTTGAAATCATGTTATTAGCTTATCAGATGCGTATGACATTGTCTATCACATAATACATTGTTCAAAGATTTTGTTTTAATAAAATTGTCGATTTTCTTTTAACACATGTTGTTTGAAATATCCTTGAAATGTTGTATGATTGTGTTGAATGCAAAATTAGTAATAACCTGAATGTTGAATGCATCCAAAGTGTTTGGATTTTAGGAATTGTGTCCCTTATGATTGTTAATGTTGTAAGAATCAATTCAACCAAAGGTCCAGTTGGACAGGACTTTGGAATCATTTGACTTAAAGTCACATGATGAATTGAGTTCTTAATGTGTAAAGAAATGAATCAACCAAAGATCCAGTTGGACAGGACTTTGGAATCATTCGACTTAGAGTCAGATGATGATTAAGTTCTTTATAAAGCACATGTGGCAAGAAATGAATCGCCCAAAGATCCAAGGGATAGGATTTTGGAATCAGTTGACTTGGAGTCAACTGAAGATTGCAAGTCTTGAACAGAATTAACAAAGTCATAAGTTTACATAGAGATGTAAAAGACATTGAGATTAGGAGCAATGGACACATCAGTTTATGTGTATTGCTCGAATCTTCAAATAGAACACAATTGTTTGTACTTCACAATATTTGTCATTCGGTATGACGAATATGACTTCGCTTATCAGAATAAGCGATTGGATTGAATACTTGAACAATTCAAGGACTTCAAAGGAAGTACGAGATCTACAGAACCTGAGTGACATCATAAACTGGGGAAAATGTTTCACAATTTATTCTCTTCCAAGAACATTAATAGTTATAATGTGTCTTAGGGAAGATGATGGAGCGTTGGTCGAAACAGTTCGATCCTCGATGTATGAGATACATTGCCAATTAGTTTCCCGTAAATTAAACGCTAAACCAGTCAGACCATATAAACCATATTCCAACCACATCCTTCGACTAAGTAGGTTTTGCAGACATTGTCTGAAATGTAAAGCTAGGATTCTCCCACTTGTACATTAAAGGTCCAGGGTCTTGTAGTGTTCGTCCGAACCTCATGACTGGCCTGAACCTAATCAGAAATGTCATTTCACTGGCTATCCCGCTGTACCTGGAAAAGAAAGGGCTCTTTTAGAAAGAACTCACATTCTAAGGAGACAGTGGGAGTTGGGACAGTCCTGAATGAGTTCAGGATTAGCCAAGTGAAATAACCTTTAGTCATCGCTAGGCTTAGAGCAGAAATCTGATTTCTGTTTTAATACTGACATAACCTTCTCTTGACCAGTAGTACTGATCACCGTCATAAGTAGTTATGATCGGGATGACATACCGAATAGTGGTAAAACACTATAGTTGGTACGGATTTTCAATCCGACTACTTGGAAGCATTGGTGAGCCCGGTTGCTGCCAATTAAGAGAACTTTAGGACGAGATACAGTCCATGTGACAGCTTGATTGATTTTACAACTGGTCTTAGAACCAGTGGGAGTAATCATCAAAAGAAACCAACATGGACAGAAACGTACCTTCAGAACATCTGGTTGAGTGAGACGATACTCAGAGTCAAGTAATTGACTCCGAGAGAAGCACTCTTAATAGAAGATGAAATCTGAAAGGATACTGCATATTGTAAGTCGTTAGTGGAGCGCGTGTGGATCACCGGCACACTAATAGGAACTTACAAAGAATATGCCAGTATAAAGGTACGTGGGCCCGAGATTACCCTATGGGCATCTCGCAAGAAAGGATATTCAGATTCTCGAAATATGCCAAAGGATTGGGTTTTGAGAATGGGCTGAAAGATTTCCATTAAGATGTCAGAAAGGTTTGGATTCTCAAAATGTGCCATAAGCTCTGGATTTTGTGAATAGTCCATAACCGTGTCAAAGCCAGTGGGAGTATTGCTGTTATCTATCTCAATATGTGTGTTAAATACTGTTTCTAGGAAACGTCTCTTTTCATTACAAAGTGTAATGACTTGGTGTTAAGAGACGGATCGCTATGAAAGACTTAATAAAAATACGGCATGCTCGGGTGGTTATAAATGTCTATGAGATAGATCGAAACTCTGCCAAGATGATCTTGATGAGACTCAAGATGCATAGCTCAGGAAAGGAGTTTCCTGTCATTGCAAAGTGTGATGATTTGGCATGAGAGGTACGAAAGGTGCAACGTGTTCACATAATCCATTGACATATATCAGATAGATGTTGTTATCAGTATAGAACTGGCCATTGTAAGCATGATCCTGATAAGATTCAAGATGCATGAGAAAAAGTCTCCGAAAGGAAATAGTTATTAAAAGTCATGACACAAGGATTATAAGTAATCCTAAGATTCCAAAAGGTTTTGGAATAGGACTAGATCGAATCCAACAAGTTTCTTGGATCGATCAGAAGTGTCATGAACATGTCTTGATGACTTAATGCTTAGAGCATAGTGAGTCAAATTCAGGATATGACCTGGCTGAGAATACTTAATGGATTTTGTACATACGTAAGAAATCATTGGAAAATGATTGAGGTGAATGTTGATAACAATTTGAAAAGAGTTTTCAAATAAGGACTTAATGGTTAAAGAATTTCGTTGGCATTCCGATGGAGCGCGTGTGGCTCACCGGCACATCGTAACACCTCGAAATAGTCTTAGGGTGCAGTCATGTGGACTAAAGATCCCGAGAACCATGGAAAGTCACAGTAATAGAATGGAGTTGTTAGTAAGAATGACGGTATGACCAAAATTGAAATATCATCGGAAAGATATCCGATCGGATAAAGTGTATGACATTTGAATACATAGAAAGAGTAAAAGGTCAAGTAGACATAGATACATAACACGAATTAAATAGTTTAAAAGGAATCTAGAAACCGATAATAGTTTATGAAAAATCCGACCTGGTGATTACCTCGTGGAGACTTGGTAATTAGGCAATAGTAGCCACCAGTCAGATTTTAAGTTTCAATTTTGCATGTTTCACTTCCCGAATAATTTGATTATTCAAAAGGTCCACAGTCGCTCATACTTTTCGGGAGTAAGTATGAACGAAGACTGTCGTGAATTGGTTTGTAGATTGTCTAAGGAGTTAGACATTGCAGTAAGACTGCTACAACGTTCACGAGTACTTAGAAATGGAGATTTGAGTATTGGATAAACCCGCGCTCAATAGATTGCTTCATGGATTACATCACGAGCAATGTTGAGACGATAATATCGTATGATCTTGAAGCGGAGACATATGAGTTGAAATTTACGAATCGGTTGTGCATTGATAATGCGAAACGCATCGGTAACTCGATGTTATAAAACGCATTGTTGTGTACGATTTGATAAGTAAAAGACACAACCATATGAGTCAAAGCTTATTCGTTCCTTGACCCTGATGGGAAACAGATATCTGTAGGCCGCTCGATGATTTTGAAGTTGACTAAAGTGCTGGCCAGCCGGGACTAAATTGATGTGTTCAATTAGAAGTCTTAAAGTCATAAGCAGAATCGGAAATCGGGAAACAGAGTATCGGACAGAGATTGATCTCAATCCATGTCTCGTGTCTGGAAATATCTTGTTGGACGAAGGATCATATGATCACTTATCTATGGACAGAACTGACTGGGTCAGAGTTTGGCAGCAGTTTCTAGGAAGCTGCAGGTTGTTTATTAATCAGAAGATAAATTAAAGTCATAGACTTATCCAAGTGGGAGACTGTTGGATTAGGTGTCTAAGCCATGACTTTACAACTATATTCATCTTGTTAATTGAAGCAAAGTCCATTTGGGTTGCCCTCATAGCTGGAGGTCAGGATAGAGTTCAGTAGAGTAAAAGGTTGATTTATTAATTGTGTAATAAATCAATAGAATTAATTAAATGGTTTATTAATATATTTAAGTGTTAATATATTAATTAGAAACTATAATAATTAATTGAGATTTAATCTAGAATTAATTGGATTTAATTTAGTGATTAAATTAATTAATTAAAAGTGTGAGGACTAGTTTGTATTTATTCAATAGTTGAATAACTGGCAAAGAGAAGTCCAGGGGCCAAAAGTGGCGCCACCCTTGGAGGTTTCTCTAGGGTTGGCGAAAACCCTAATTAGGGTTTAGGGATCTGGTCCAAGTGGTCAACAGGCTTGCCCACTTGGAGGCTCCTTAGGGTTTCAGGTGTAACCCTAGGAGGCTATAAAAGGAACCCTCTGGCTCCCCATTATTCACGCCACTTTTCATCAAGATTACTCTGCTGGACTGTCTTCTCCATTGCTTTGGGTGTGACTTGCATCTGAGGCACGACACTTGTGCTGCTAGCTTCAAGAACAAGATTCAAAGGTTGGTTTTTCTGATTTAAACTTTAGAAATTATTGTTGGCCTTTAGGTTATAGTTTATTATCTTCATAGAAGAAAACATAGATCTTTCTAGGGTGCATGTGAACCATAAGAGTTTTTGTGTTCATTGTTTGCTAGAAAACCCTTCACTTTCCTTACCGAAGCGCTCACGGAGATCGGTCCAGATTTCCGCCGCCGTGGTGGCGTATTTGACGCTGTCGCGGATTCCCTTTTCCATTGCGGTGGTGAGTCAGCCCTTCACCATCGCGTCGCACCTCATCCAAGGCATGTAATCCGACTTTCCCTTCTCCGGTCTTTGAAGAGTCCCATCAACAAAATCAATTTTGTTTTTGGCGAATAAGAAATTTTCCATCTCTTGGCTCCAGTCGCTGAAGTTAGAGTCGGAGAGGACTTCATTGACGTGAAGCTGTTTTGGAACATCAGAAGGATGGAGATAGTATGGTGAATTGTGATCGATTCCGCCACCGGATCCTTCTCCGGCGGTTTTGTCTTTGTCTCCTCCTCCCGCCATTCTTCTAGCGGAAGCAAGGTTTACTTTGGGTTTGGATTTCGAGTTCTAGCTCTGATACCATATAGAATTCGGTATCATCATAAGAAAACAATCAATTGATTATTATTGATAAGTCAAACGACTATATATATATAGGTGCGTACAAGTTGAGAATAACAAACTAGCTAGATAAGAGCTAATCTACCGAATGAATATAACTAGATAAATAGGATAAGCTATCAGTTAAATAATCTTATCCAATAGATTTTGCTAACTTTCTTCTAAATGCCATATATTTTGACAGACACATGTTAATACATCATAGAATGGTTACCGTGAAGATGCATCTTCCGTTTCCTGGACATGAGGGGCTACAGGAACTTAGGAGAAAAATTTAGCCTTTAACTTATTTGTCGATGTTTATCTGTTTATAAATTTAGCCTTTTAGCCTTTTTATGTTATTTCATATATGTATGTAGAATTTTTCAAACACTAAAAAACAACTTAATATCTTATTGTATTTTGATAACATATAATCTATCCGAACCTTTTCTTTTCCCAAGTTTCTTTTAATTTACCAATCTCAAACACCCCCCAAAGAAAGCAATACACATGTGAAATACCAAAAAAAAAAAAAATAATAAAAAATAAAAACCATGTAAATCAACAAGAGGTTTAACAAAAACGTCTTGCCGTGATTGGAGATCCACATCTTTTTGGCCAAGTCTCTTTTTTTGGATCTATTAGTTGATTCTTCATATGCATTTATTTTCCCCCCTTCGCCCTTACCAACAGCCGATGATATCTTATCTATTTATTTGGTTGAATGTTGACTCATACTTCATCTCTCTCTCTCTCAATAATGCATTTATTTTATAAAACGGTTGAATATTAAACATACATATGCTCTATATAAAGAACATGAAAGCATGGCCAAAAACAATGAGAGCAAACCCTTTTATCATGGCTCAATACATGAATTACTTCAACTTTTTGCAAACCATATACGTTGTATACGTTCTGGTCACAGTCACATGCACCGGCTCATCATCACTAAACCATGATGAGGAATGCTTAGCCTTGTTTCAGTTTAAGCAAAGCATAATTCATCAAGATGATGCAGTGTGTGCTATGAGTGGACTTCAAACGTTCGACTCTTGGAAACCCACCAAAAATGCATCAAATACTGAGTTTTTTGAGTGTTGTTCATGGGATGGAGTGATCTGCAGCAACAAGAATGAGTACGTTCACGTCATCGGCCTTGACTTGAGTGAAAGCTTTATTTGTGGGCATATAAACTCAAGCAGCTCCCTTTTCCACCTTGTTCATCTTCAGAGTCTCAACCTCGCAATGAATTACTTCTACGAATCTCAAATCCCACCTGAGATTGCTCATCTAAAGCAATTAAGAAGGCTCAATCTCTCTGATTCTGGGTTTAGTGGTCAAATCCCGAATGAAATTTCCGAGTTGGTGCAGCTGTCTTCTTTAGATCTTTCACAGAATCTCCTAAAGCTTCACAGTCCAAGCTTGAAGAATCTAGTGCAAAACTTAACACGGCTTGAAGAACTCCATCTCTCGGAGGTTGATATTAATTCTTCTGTACCTCATTTCTTGTCCAACTTTTCTTCTTTGAGGTCAATCATGCTAGAAGATTGTTTGCTTCAGAGTGAATTTCCTCCAGCCATATTTTCACTACCGAAGTTGAAAATTCTTAATATGGCGTCCAATACCGACCTTACTGGTTCCTTTCCGGAATTTCGCAATGAAAGCTTACTCGAACAAGTGATTCTAGCTTCAACCGGTTTCTTTGGGACTATACCGGAATCCATAAGCAACCTAGACCATATGATATTATTGGTCCTTTCTGGATGCTCTTTCTCGGGGCGTATTCCGAGTTCACTCTCTAACATGACGCAACTCACTAACTTGGGTCTTGGTAGCAATGAGTTCGCAGGCTTTATTCCTTCATTGGTAAGTCTTTCAAAACTAAATGCTTTGCAACTTGATGGTAACAAATTCGAGAAAGGACGCATACCGAATTGGCTTGGGAAGCTGACTAAACTTGAGGAACTGTCTCTAGTTAATATGAACATAAACGGGGGAATCCCATCCTTTATTGCAAACCTAACCAAGCTTAATTTGGTTGGATTGGGATCTAATTCTCTTATTGGTCATATGCCATCCTGTTTTTTCAACCTCACCCAACTAACACAGATAGGCCTTAATAGTAATCAATTGCAAGGACCAATTTCGCGCTCATTTACTAACTTTAAAAGTCTTGAGGTTCTTTTTCTACAAAATAACAATTTCATTGGTATGGTAGAATTAGACATGTTCCTAGGACTCAACAAACTCCAAAATCTCAATTTAGGTTATAACAGGATCTCAATAGTGGCCACCAATAACTATACCAATAACACCTTACCAGACTTGGAAGTCTTAGGCCTGCAATCATGCAACTTGAAGGAATTTCCTTCCTTTTTGCGCTTCCAAAATAGAATGCTTGGCTTATTTTTTTCTGACAACAAAATTGATGGTCTAGTACCGGTGTGGATATGGAACAACAGCCAAGAAACATTAATTGTGATCAACCTTTCCAATAACTCCATTACCGGCTTTCATCAGCATCCTCGTTTTCTACCATGGGAACGTTTGGAAGGATTTTTCATCGGTAATAATCAGATACGAGGGCCGTTACCAATCCCACCACAAACCACAATCTTTTATGATGTCTCGGATAATAAACTAACAGGTGACATACCACCGGTAATATGTGATGTCAAATCTCTTCAACTGTTAGATTTGTCTTCTAACAACATGAGTGGAACACTTCCAATATGTTTAGGCAACTTAAGCAATTCATTGTTAGTTTTGAATCTTAGACGAAATAACTTCCATGGCATAATGATGAACGCTTTTATACATGGAAGCCAGCTGGAAAGCATTGACTTTAGCGAAAATAGATTTACGGGTCGGTTACCAAGATCATTGACAAATTGTACCAATTTAGAGGTTCTCTCTCTTGGAGAGAACTCCTTTAATGACACATTTCCTTCTTGGCTGGAAACTCTTGCAAAGCTACAAGTTATGGTTTTGCGGACCAACAATTTTTATGGTCCCATTCAAGGTTACATAACTGTTAGTTCACACTTCCCTAAGTTGCGGATCATAGACATCTCTAACAATAGTTTTAGTGGTCAATTGGACCAAAACTATTTCCAAGCATGGAATGCTATGAAATCAGTCTATGTTGGCAAATTATCTATCATGGAATCAAAGATATCATCTGCCTCCGGTACGTTCCACACAATTTCCACATACTCAATGACGTTAATACACAAAGGTGTTAGAAGAGAGTTCGAAAAGATTTTAACCATATTCACGGCCATTGATATCTCTTGTAACCATTTTGAAGGAGAAATCCCATCTTCACTTAAAGATCTTCAAGGGCTTGAATCACTTAATCTTTCAAACAACCATTTTACTGGTCGTATCTTGCCATCGTTAGGGTACCTAACGAATCTTGAATCTTTGGATCTCTCTCAAAATGAGCTATCCGGAGAAATTCCTCAACAATTGGTGCAACTTGGCTTCCTTGCCATTTTCAACGTGTCATTCAACTATCTTGATGGACGCATACCCCAAGGGAAACAATTTAATACATTCGAGAACAACTCCTACAAGGGAAACCCCCGATTGTGTGGACTACCTTTATCCAAGGAATGTGAATATTCAAAGGCGTCAAGACCTCCACCAGCAAGCTCAAGCAATACGTCTGCGTCTCTCCTTCCAAGGGAAATTATTGATTGGATTTTCATATTCTGTGGAGTTGGAAGTGGGCTGGTTGTTGGTATTGTTATTGGAAAGTTTTTGCATTCAATGTATAGTGAGCGAATAGGAAAAATAAAGACACGTGGATAGGCCACATCGTAATACGAAGAGAAACGAAGGTACAATACTTTGTTAAAAACCTTACTGTTTCCTACCAATTTTTCACAACAATAATTTGTTATGTGTATGTGATATCAACCTATCAACCAAGTTTTTTTTAACATCAAGCAAATAAAGACAAGCATTTTGATGTCATTGGCCATGTTAACGATAATATTTTTGTCCCAAATGTTTAATCATTTTCTAAAAACTTGAAGTAAATTATATATAAGATTAACAGTGATACATACGATTTGTCAACTTTATCTTGTTAAGAATTACTTTAGAATTTCATTATTAGTCAATAACTTTAATTTTGTTATTTATAAAATCAAACATGCATTTTAACGAATAACATATATTAACATAGTTTAACTTTAAAATACTAAAGAAATGATCAAATTTAGGGCGGGCATTGATTTACTTTATTTCTGTAGAGAAATAATTGTTATATAGAATTATGATAAATCTACTATTAATAACTGACATTAAAAGTTTCAATGTATAATTCACCAAAAATTTTACACGAACCATAAATATTATCAAATAAATATTAACATACGCTAACCTAAATATATTCTTTTATGAGTGAACGGTGTTAATATTTTTTATGTGTAAGTGGTGAAAAGAAAACATCATGGGTCAACATGTCAACATAAGAAATTTCTTCACAAATTTCGTGTTTCGGATCCATTTTGTCTTTACAGAATTACAGTCTCGTCTTCCGTCGAAGTAGGAGCATCTTTCACGTCTTCGTTACCGGCGACCATCTAACGGTAAGCTTATCCACGTTGATTCTTCCGACCACTCGATTACACACAAATGGATTCAATCGCTTTTATATACTCGATCGTTTACTTCTGAATTGTTGGATTGTAGTTTTTAGATCAAGAGTGAGAAATAACAACTGCGTCTCCTTGCTTGGTGTGCGCTGGGTACAAAAACCCTATCTCCATGAATTAGGCATCTGTCTGGTATGTACGCCATTTAATTGCTGGCCATCTTTTTACACAATCATTCAGGAGCCTTAAGCTCACTGGCATCATACAAGTACTAATTTACTTGTCGATTGCTACAATTGAAATTACGTTTGATTATATACGCAACTGTCAGTTTTGATATCTTAGTATGTTAAAAACACAAATTCGAACTCAAATTTTGGCGATCGCTACATCTGATCTCTGTTTTGCCCCCTTACTACGTTTATACGTATAATTTTGTCATGAAGCTCGATTCTTTATATTGACATGTGAGAGAAAACCGTATGTGTTAAGATCTATCTCTTACTAAATTGTACTTCTATTGTAGGACTGAAAATCTATCATCAAAAAGGAGATGGATGCGAGCAATTGGAGGTCTCAGCTTCAAGCAGCTTCACGACAAAGAATGGTGAACAGGATGTGTGTACTTACATCTTTCACTTACTAATTTAATGTGCTTTAAGAACTCGATTATCCTATCCTTCTTCCAAATTCCAAATCTTTCTTCTGACTCCTGTTTTGATTTTATTTAGAGTTGTTACCTTGAAGAGGCATCTTCCATTTTCCGGACAATAGGGTCTACAGGAACTTCAAAAAATAGCTGTGAGAATTGAAGAGAATACTTATAGTGCTGCAACAAGCCGGGTTTGTTTTGTGCTCTATCTGCTGGTTGTTTTATTATTTTTTTTTTCCTTTTCTTTAATAGAATAATGAAGTGATTTAATGTTTGTTATATGTGTAATCTACTTTGGGGCCTAAATCTTTTCTATTGGTTTTTAGGTTGATTATTTGCGGAAGATATCATTGAAGATGCAGTCCATGGAACCTATACCACACAATCGCATGCCAGCTGTACAAGGTTATTGATACTTCAAGACTTGGAGTTGACTAATTTGTAAATTTATTTGATAATGTGTACAAATAATGAAGAAGTTCAAATTGTGTTCGTTGAAGAGTTTGGAGTAAAATTGGACTTGTTGTAGATCTAAGAATATAATTGTAAGTTTTCTGTTGTTATTGTTCCTCAAACTATTCAATCGTTTTACAAGATTGTGTTAGATTTAAAAATTTGACCCCAACTCATTTCAACTTTGATTTTGCTTATGTTGTTCATTAATTGCTTAGGAAAGAAAGAGACATAATTGATCATTAAAATGGCCATGTATATTATCAATAGACTACCTTTAAAGGTAATAATTTACAAAACGCCTTATGAGATTGTTTTTAGGAAGAGACCCGATTATAACCATATGAAAGTATTTAAGTGTTTGATTTATGCAAGAAACACTGACTCCAAAGGGAATAAGTTCAAAGAAAGGGGGGAGGCTTGGTATTTTTATTGAATTTCCACACGACAAAAAGGGTATCACATTTTCAACCTCAAAGACAAAAAGGTCATTGTATCTAGAGATGCGAGGATCGTAGAAAAAGTATTTCCTTTTGCCACATCATATTTTCCTGATAATTTCCTGTCCAAAACAATGGCACTGAGTTCCTTGAAAAAGTCTTTCGGGAAGATGAAAACGATGTTGGTGAGAAGAACTAGAACCGCCAGGATCCGTAGCAGATCCACCTTAAACCGAGTGGACTGGTTACAATGAGGACACGACCAATGATGACATCGAGGTTGAAAATAGGACCAATGAAAATGTTAGGGAACCACCATTGTGGACACACAACCCACAAACCAGAGAGAAAAGAGAACTCAGACTCAACCTAAGCATTTAAGTGACTTTGTGGTTAATTTCCCCCTTCGATAGACCATTCATGCATCACTAGCGTCTGATTAACGTTCCTTGACGGTACACCCTATTGCTAATTTTATTTCTAATGATAAATTTACTAACACACACAAAGCTTTCTTGGCGGCCATTAGCTCCCACGATGAGACCAAACATTTCAAACAAGCCATGCAAGACAAAAAAAAAATAGAGAGAGAAGCAATGCAAATGGAAGTCAAGGAACTTGAGGAAAATGGAACATATTGTTGGAGAACGCACTATAAAGTGGGTCTATAAAATCAAGTAAAACCTAAGGGGGATGTAGAAAGATACAAGGCACGCTTCATTGTGAAGGGCTTTACACAGATGGAGGGGGTCAACTTTATGACACATTTGCACCTGTAGCCAAACTTTTTACAATTCGTAGTTTACTTACTGTTGCTACTAATAAAGACCGAATCATTCATTAAATCGACATCAACAATGATTTACTATATGGAGATTTGGATGAGGATGTGTACATGAAAATACCTTAAGGTTTCATCAAGGATGGAGACACATGAGTGTGCGGACTTCGAAAGTCCCCTTATGGACTCCGACAGGCCTCACGAATTGGTATCACAAGTTCACTACGATCTTGCTTGGTATCAATTTTTGACAATCACGTGCTGATCATTCCCTTTTCATTTACAAGCACCAAGACAGTTACATGACAATAATTATTTATGTTGATGATGTGGTGATAGTGGGAAATGATGCAACTAAAATACAAGAAAGTAAAGACTACCTCAACAATCGATTCAACATTAAAGATTTGGGTCCTCTAAAGTACTTCTTGAGTATTGAAGTTGCCCGAACATCTGATGGCCTTGTTTTAAGTTAACGGAAATATGCATTCGATAGATTGGAAGATAGTAGTCTTCAAGGTAGTCGGCCCAGTATGTTTCCGATGAAACAAAACTTGCAAATAAATCACAGTGAAGATAGCCCACAAATTGATGCTAGTCGGTATCGAAAACTCATAGGAAGACTTCTTTTTCTCTAGACCACTAGAGCAGACATTGCTTATTCAGTGAATATTTTAAGTCAAATTGAGTCAGATCCATGCCAGAGACACATGGATGCAAACACATGAACATTACTTGAAAACAACCATTGGTTAGGGTATTTTTTTCCCGAAAATTAGAGGCATGAACCTCGTTTCTTACTGTGACGCAGACTGGCTTGGTTGCTTCATCACAAGATGTTTGCGTACCAAATACTTACTTCTTCCAAGAGCTGCTCTTATTTATTGGAAAATGAAGAAGCAGTCTGTTATTTCATGTTCTTCTACCGAAGCAAAATATAGAGTAATGGCAACCACAGTTAGTTAGTGAGGTTTTGTGGTTACGATGGTTGTTAGCTAAGTTAGAAGTTTCTCCGGCTGGACCTACTCCTTTGTTCTACGACAACAAGTTGCGAGACATATTGTAAACAACCCTGTTTTCCATGAATGAACTAAGCATGTAGAGATGTCTTGTTACTTTGTTCGTGAAAGAGTAGAGTCTAAGGAAATCCTACCTCTTTGCATCAACACAACTCATCAAGTGGCTGACCTGTTTACCAAACCTTTTGGCAAGTTGCGCATCCGAAACTTGCATGCTCCAACTTAAGGGGAGTAAAGAAACTGACGTTATCCAATAACATATATATATATATATATATATATATATATATATATATATATATATATATATATATATATATATATATATATATATATATATATATATATATATATATATATATATATCCTTATTCAAGAACCCTTGTAATTATCTTTTTATTTAAGCTAGTTAGATTAGAATTATCTTTCCAAGTTGTTTTTTTAATACGAACTCCTTTTGTATTTATTTGCTTGCATGTTGAATGAAAACTCAGGTCTTAAATTGTTAGTTTCTTTAAATTTTACACGAATATTAAATATTATCAAATAAAATAAGTTTAGAATCGAAAATGAAACATTTATTTTTAAGTGCTTTCAAATACTTCATTTTCTATGAAATTGCAAGAACATGAGATGTAAAATTCGATTATACAGTGATCTCTCCGCCACCTGATGCTTCTGAAAGTAAGTACCCATGGAGCATTTTTCACCTGCTTATTTTAATGAAGAACTTGATGTGGATTCAGATGCTTCTACTTCTGCAACAGATTTGAAAAAACAAACCATACAGAAGGCTCAAGTAAGTATACAGATAGCAAAAGAATCAGTTTGAAGAAAGGTCTTCAAAGCTTTTCAAGTAAAATTTAAAGGAAGCTTGAAAGTTGAAAGAGAAAAACAAATATGCAAAGTTGAGAGGGGCAAATTGCGTAACATCTTTCTTGCTAACTAAGCTGTCAACTATGTAACATCTATCTCTCTAACCAATTGTGAAGGTTAGAGGGATTTTATTAAGGGTAAATTTCATATATACCCTAAATTAATAAGAAAATATCATATATACCCAATGAAATATCTAAATATCATATATACCATTATTAATTTCTAAAATATCAAATTTACCCTAAATCTTATTTTTAGTATTTTGTAAATCATTTTTTATTACTAAAAACCATATTAATTATATTCAAGTGTTGAGGGACAATTATACCCTTCATTAACTAGATGCTTTTAACGTAAGTGTTGAGGGACATAAATACCATTCATCGTATTCTCTCCCAATACGCAACAAGCTTCGACACCCTTTGAATCGGTATGCAACAAGCTCTGAAAACTTCATCAGCTTCATCATGAATTCGAATCAAGCTCCGACACCCTTTGAATCGGTTCTTTGTGCGTCTATAATCCTTTCCGGGTATCGGATGTTTGCAGAAATTAGGACCTGATTAAAGCATCCCGATTAAAGTAAGCAAACTCATTATGCCCGATTTCAGATACAACTTTGAAACTATCATTAAGATCGTATACCAATATAGAGTTTGAATTCCTGCGACTTGATTCAAAACTAGTGAATAAAAGCTTTGGGAAGTTCCAATTGCTTGAAAGTTGAACCCGATTTAGTCACATTTTCCCAATTAATAGTCCGTCTAACATAACCCATTTCAAGATCGATGATTTGCAAACCAGAGAAATCAGTGGCTGCTACAACATTTGGTGATAAAGCCAACAAAGAATCAATAGCCGTGAATTGCGTCAAAGTCGTTGACTTTCTCTGTAAAGACCAATTAAAAGATGGAATTTTGCTGCCATGAGAGACATGAACCGACCCGTACGGTGTTGTAGCGATTGCAGAAGGTGAATCCCTGCCACTGAGAGGCAGAATCATTGATTTTTCAAGATCAAAAGGTTCAAATTGAGATGAGTTTGATTGAGATTGAACAAGGAGATCTTCAACACAATAAAACTTTGCTTCGAAAACAATATCTTGAATCTTAAAGCTTTTTGCTTTTGATGGCAGATTCCCAGTTCTTAATAGAGATAGAAGAATCAAAAACAATTCAGGGTCTCTATCAATAAAAGGAATGGAACTGTTCTGATCACGATCTCAATTATGTTCTTGATCAATTGCTCACGATCATAATTATGTTCACGATCACAGTTGCATTCGATTGCTTACAATTTTCCTGGTGTTCAATTGCTCACAATCACTTCTTGATTGCCTTTCCAATTTTCGTGGATATGGGCAAGAGAGACGACGGCATTGGCTGATCACGATTGCATAATCACGTTTTGAATGAATTGCCAATTTTCATGGTGTTAGTTAAGTAAAGGGTATAATGGTCCATGGATATTTTAATATAATTAAATTGGTTTTAAATAACAAAAAATGAATTATAAAATGTTAAAAATTAGAATTTGGGTAAATTAGATATTTTATAAGTTTATAATGGGTATTCTTGATATTTAAAGATTACATAGGATAAATATGATATTTTGTGCTTATTTTAGGGTATATATGAAATTAACCCTTTTATTAATAGGTAGAACACTTCTTTGTTGCTTTAAAAAGCAAAGAAAAAAAGTTTAAGATATTATAAAGATTATTGGGCTATAGCGTTATATTCCCTATTGTTTATGATACGGTGTTAATATTTTTTTTTATGTGTAAATGGTGGTCAACAGGTCAACTACTATTTCTTCACAAATTTCGTGCTACGGATCCATTTTGTGTTTACAGTCCGTCGAAATAGGAGCATCTTTCACGTCTTCGTCACCGGCGACCATCTAACGGTAACCTTATGCACGTTGACTCTTCCGAGTACTCGAGTACACACAAATGGATTCAATCGCTTTTTATACTCGATCGTTTACTTCTGAATTGTTGGATTGTAGTTTTTAGATCAAGAGTGAGAAATAACAACTGCGTCTCCTTGCTTGGTGTGCGCTGGGTACAAAAACCCTATCTCCATGAATTAGGCATCTGTTTCTGGTATGTACGCCATTCAATTGCTGAACCTCTCTTCGCAAAATCATTTAGGAACTTCATGCTTAATTTACTCGTAGTTGCTATAATTGAAACATCATTCTACGTTTGATAATATGCTCAACTGTCAATTTTGATGTCTTAGCACGTTATAAACACAAATTCGAACTCAAATATCGGCGATCGCTACATCTGATCTCTGTTTTACCCCTGTACTACGCTTATACATATGATTTAGTCATGAAGAGCGATTCTTCAAATTGACATGTAAGAAAAAACTGTATGTGTTAAGAATTCATATCTTATTTTAGGACTGAAAACCAATCATCAAATCGGAGATGGATACTGTCAATTGGAGGTCTCAGCTGCAAGCAGCTTCACGGCGAAGAATGGTGAACAGGATGTGTGTACTTACATCCTTCACTTACTAATTTAATGTGCTTTAAAAACTCGATTATCCTAACCTTCTTCCAAATACCAAATCTTTCTTCTGACTCCTGTTTGATTTTATTTAGAGTTGTTACCTTGAAGAGGCATCTTCCATTTTCCGGACAATAGGGTCTACAGGAACTTCAAAAAATAGCTGTGAGAATTGAAGAGAATACTTATAGTGCTGCAACAAGCCGGGTTTGTTTTGTGCTCTATCTGCTGGTTGTTTTATTATTTTTTTTTTCCTTTTCTTTAATAGAATAATGAAGTGATTTAATGTTTGTTATATGTGTAATCTACTTTGGGGCCTAAATCTTTTCTATTGGTTTTTAGGTTGATTATTTGCGGAAGATATCATTGAAGATGCAGTCCATGGAACCTATACCACACAATCGCATGCCAGCTGTACAAGGTTATTGATACTTCAAGACTTGGAGTTGACTAATTTGTAAATTTATTTGATAATGTGTACAAATAATGAAGAAGTTCAAATTGTGTTCGTTGAAGAGTTTGGAGTAAAATTGGACTTGTTGTAGATCTAAGAATATAATTGTAAGTTTTCTGTTGTTATTGTTCCTCAAACTATTCAATCGTTTTACAAGATTGTGTTAGATTTAAAAATTTGACCCCAACTCATTTCAACTTTGATTTTGCTTATGTTGTTCATTAATTGCTTAGGAAAGAAAGAGACATAATTGATCATTAAAATGGCCATGTATATTATCAATAGACTACCTTTAAAGGTAATAATTTACAAAACGCCTTATGAGATTGTTTTTAGGAAGAGACCCGATTATAACCATATGAAAGTATTTAAGTGTTTGATTTATGCAAGAAACACTGACTCCAAAGGGAATAAGTTCAAAGAAAGGGGGGAGGCTTGGTATTTTTATTGAATTTCCACACGACAAAAAGGGTATCACATTTTCAACCTCAAAGACAAAAAGGTCATTGTATCTAGAGATGCGAGGATCGTAGAAAAAGTATTTCCTTTTGCCACATCATATTTTCCTGATAATTTCCTGTCCAAAACAATGGCACTGAGTTCCTTGAAAAAGTCTTTCGGGAAGATGAAAACGATGTTGGTGAGAAGAACTAGAACCGCCAGGATCCGTAGCAGATCCACCTTAAACCGAGTGGACTGGTTACAATGAGGACACGACCAATGATGACATCGAGGTTGAAAATAGGACCAATGAAAATGTTAGGGAACCACCATTGTGGACACACAACCCACAAACCAGAGAGAAAAGAGAACTCAGACTCAACCTAAGCATTTAAGTGACTTTGTGGTTAATTTCCCCCTTCGATAGACCATTCATGCATCACTAGCGTCTGATTAACGTTCCTTGACGGTACACCCTATTGCTAATTTTATTTCTAATGATAAATTTACTAACACACACAAAGCTTTCTTGGCGGCCATTAGCTCCCACGATGAGACCAAACATTTCAAACAAGCCATGCAAGACAAAAAAAAAATAGAGAGAGAAGCAATGCAAATGGAAGTCAAGGAACTTGAGGAAAATGGAACATATTGTTGGAGAACGCACTATAAAGTGGGTCTATAAAATCAAGTAAAACCTAAGGGGGATGTAGAAAGATACAAGGCACGCTTCATTGTGAAGGGCTTTACACAGATGGAGGGGGTCAACTTTATGACACATTTGCACCTGTAGCCAAACTTTTTACAATTCGTAGTTTACTTACTGTTGCTACTAATAAAGACCGAATCATTCATTAAATCGACATCAACAATGATTTACTATATGGAGATTTGGATGAGGATGTGTACATGAAAATACCTTAAGGTTTCATCAAGGATGGAGACACATGAGTGTGCGGACTTCGAAAGTCCCCTTATGGACTCCGACAGGCCTCACGAATTGGTATCACAAGTTCACTACGATCTTGCTTGGTATCAATTTTTGACAATCACGTGCTGATCATTCCCTTTTCATTTACAAGCACCAAGACAGTTACATGACAATAATTATTTATGTTGATGATGTGGTGATAGTGGGAAATGATGCAACTAAAATACAAGAAAGTAAAGACTACCTCAACAATCGATTCAACATTAAAGATTTGGGTCCTCTAAAGTACTTCTTGAGTATTGAAGTTGCCCGAACATCTGATGGCCTTGTTTTAAGTTAACGGAAATATGCATTCGATAGATTGGAAGATAGTAGTCTTCAAGGTAGTCGGCCCAGTATGTTTCCGATGAAACAAAACTTGCAAATAAATCACAGTGAAGATAGCCCACAAATTGATGCTAGTCGGTATCGAAAACTCATAGGAAGACTTCTTTTTCTCTAGACCACTAGAGCAGACATTGCTTATTCAGTGAATATTTTAAGTCAAATTGAGTCAGATCCATGCCAGAGACACATGGATGCAAACACATGAACATTACTTGAAAACAACCATTGGTTAGGGTATTTTTTTCCCGAAAATTAGAGGCATGAACCTCGTTTCTTACTGTGACGCAGACTGGCTTGGTTGCTTCATCACAAGATGTTTGCGTACCAAATACTTACTTCTTCCAAGAGCTGCTCTTATTTATTGGAAAATGAAGAAGCAGTCTGTTATTTCATGTTCTTCTACCGAAGCAAAATATAGAGTAATGGCAACCACAGTTAGTTAGTGAGGTTTTGTGGTTACGATGGTTGTTAGCTAAGTTAGAAGTTTCTCCGGCTGGACCTACTCCTTTGTTCTACGACAACAAGTTGCGAGACATATTGTAAACAACCCTGTTTTCCATGAATGAACTAAGCATGTAGAGATGTCTTGTTACTTTGTTCGTGAAAGAGTAGAGTCTAAGGAAATCCTACCTCTTTGCATCAACACAACTCATCAAGTGGCTGACCTGTTTACCAAACCTTTTGGCAAGTTGCGCATCCGAAACTTGCATGCTCCAACTTAAGGGGAGTAAAGAAACTGACGTTATCCAATAACATATATATATATATATATATATATATATATATATATATATATATATATATATATATATATATATATATATATATATATATATATATATATATATATATATATATATATATATATATCCTTATTCAAGAACCCTTGTAATTATCTTTTTATTTAAGCTAGTTAGATTAGAATTATCTTTCCAAGTTGTTTTTTTAATACGAACTCCTTTTGTATTTATTTGCTTGCATGTTGAATGAAAACTCAGGTCTTAAATTGTTAGTTTCTTTAAATTTTACACGAATATTAAATATTATCAAATAAAATAAGTTTAGAATCGAAAATGAAACATTTATTTTTAAGTGCTTTCAAATACTTCATTTTCTATGAAATTGCAAGAACATGAGATGTAAAATTCGATTATACAGTGATCTCTCCGCCACCTGATGCTTCTGAAAGTAAGTACCCATGGAGCATTTTTCACCTGCTTATTTTAATGAAGAACTTGATGTGGATTCAGATGCTTCTACTTCTGCAACAGATTTGAAAAAACAAACCATACAGAAGGCTCAAGTAAGTATACAGATAGCAAAAGAATCAGTTTGAAGAAAGGTCTTCAAAGCTTTTCAAGTAAAATTTAAAGGAAGCTTGAAAGTTGAAAGAGAAAAACAAATATGCAAAGTTGAGAGGGGCAAATTGCGTAACATCTTTCTTGCTAACTAAGCTGTCAACTATGTAACATCTATCTCTCTAACCAATTGTGAAGGTTAGAGGGATTTTATTAAGGGTAAATTTCATATATACCCTAAATTAATAAGAAAATATCATATATACCCAATGAAATATCTAAATATCATATATACCATTATTAATTTCTAAAATATCAAATTTACCCTAAATCTTATTTTTAGTATTTTGTAAATCATTTTTTATTACTAAAAACCATATTAATTATATTCAAGTGTTGAGGGACAATTATACCCTTCATTAACTAGATGCTTTTAACGTAAGTGTTGAGGGACATAAATACCATTCATCGTATTCTCTCCCAATACGCAACAAGCTTCGACACCCTTTGAATCGGTATGCAACAAGCTCTGAAAACTTCATCAGCTTCATCATGAATTCGAATCAAGCTCCGACACCCTTTGAATCGGTTCTTTGTGCGTCTATAATCCTTTCCGGGTATCGGATGTTTGCAGAAATTAGGACCTGATTAAAGCATCCCGATTAAAGTAAGCAAACTCATTATGCCCGATTTCAGATACAACTTTGAAACTATCATTAAGATCGTATACCAATATAGAGTTTGAATTCCTGCGACTTGATTCAAAACTAGTGAATAAAAGCTTTGGGAAGTTCCAATTGCTTGAAAGTTGAACCCGATTTAGTCACATTTTCCCAATTAATAGTCCGTCTAACATAACCCATTTCAAGATCGATGATTTGCAAACCAGAGAAATCAGTGGCTGCTACAACATTTGGTGATAAAGCCAACAAAGAATCAATAGCCGTGAATTGCGTCAAAGTCGTTGACTTTCTCTGTAAAGACCAATTAAAAGATGGAATTTTGCTGCCATGAGAGACATGAACCGACCCGTACGGTGTTGTAGCGATTGCAGAAGGTGAATCCCTGCCACTGAGAGGCAGAATCATTGATTTTTCAAGATCAAAAGGTTCAAATTGAGATGAGTTTGATTGAGATTGAACAAGGAGATCTTCAACACAATAAAACTTTGCTTCGAAAACAATATCTTGAATCTTAAAGCTTTTTGCTTTTGATGGCAGATTCCCAGTTCTTAATAGAGATAGAAGAATCAAAAACAATTCAGGGTCTCTATCAATAAAAGGAATGGAACTGTTCTGATCACGATCTCAATTATGTTCTTGATCAATTGCTCACGATCATAATTATGTTCACGATCACAGTTGCATTCGATTGCTTACAATTTTCCTGGTGTTCAATTGCTCACAATCACTTCTTGATTGCCTTTCCAATTTTCGTGGATATGGGCAAGAGAGACGACGGCATTGGCTGATCACGATTGCATAATCACGTTTTGAATGAATTGCCAATTTTCATGGTGTTAGTTAAGTAAAGGGTATAATGGTCCATGGATATTTTAATATAATTAAATTGGTTTTAAATAACAAAAAATGAATTATAAAATGTTAAAAATTAGAATTTGGGTAAATTAGATATTTTATAAGTTTATAATGGGTATTCTTGATATTTAAAGATTACATAGGATAAATATGATATTTTGTGCTTATTTTAGGGTATATATGAAATTAACCCTTTTATTAATAGGTAGAACACTTCTTTGTTGCTTTAAAAAGCAAAGAAAAAAAGTTTAAGATATTATAAAGATTATTGGGCTATAGCGTTATATTCCCTATTGTTTATGATACGGTGTTAATATTTTTTTTTATGTGTAAATGGTGGTCAACAGGTCAACTACTATTTCTTCACAAATTTCGTGCTACGGATCCATTTTGTGTTTACAGTCCGTCGAAATAGGAGCATCTTTCACGTCTTCGTCACCGGCGACCATCTAACGGTAACCTTATGCACGTTGACTCTTCCGAGTACTCGAGTACACACAAATGGATTCAATCGCTTTTTATACTCGATCGTTTACTTCTGAATTGTTGGATTGTAGTTTTTAGATCAAGAGTGAGAAATAACAACTGCGTCTCCTTGCTTGGTGTGCGCTGGGTACAAAAACCCTATCTCCATGAATTAGGCATCTGTTTCTGGTATGTACGCCATTCAATTGCTGAACCTCTCTTCGCAAAATCATTTAGGAACTTCATGCTTAATTTACTCGTAGTTGCTATAATTGAAACATCATTCTACGTTTGATAATATGCTCAACTGTCAATTTTGATGTCTTAGCACGTTATAAACACAAATTCGAACTCAAATATCGGCGATCGCTACATCTGATCTCTGTTTTACCCCTGTACTACGCTTATACATATGATTTAGTCATGAAGAGCGATTCTTCAAATTGACATGTAAGAAAAAACTGTATGTGTTAAGAATTCATATCTTATTTTAGGACTGAAAACCAATCATCAAATCGGAGATGGATACTGTCAATTGGAGGTCTCAGCTGCAAGCAGCTTCACGGCGAAGAATGGTGAACAGGATGTGTGTACTTACATCCTTCACTTACTAATTTAATGTGCTTTAAAAACTCGATTATCCTAACCTTCTTCCAAATACCAAATCTTTCTTCTGACTCCTGTTTGATTTTATTTAGAGTTGTTACCTTGAAGAGGCATCTTCCATTTTCCGGACAATAGGGTCTACAGGAACTTCAAAAAATAGCTGTGAGAATTGAAGAGAATACTTATAGTGCTGCAACAAGCCGGGTTTGTTTTGTGCTCTATCTGCTGGTTGTTTTATTATTTTTTTTTTCCTTTTCTTTAATAGAATAATGAAGTGATTTAATGTTTGTTATATGTGTAATCTACTTTGGGGCCTAAATCTTTTCTATTGGTTTTTAGGTTGATTATTTGCGGAAGATATCATTGAAGATGCAGTCCATGGAACCTATACCACACAATCGCATGCCAGCTGTACAAGGTTATTGATACTTCAAGACTTGGAGTTGACTAATTTGTAAATTTATTTGATAATGTGTACAAATAATGAAGAAGTTCAAATTGTGTTCGTTGAAGAGTTTGGAGTAAAATTGGACTTGTTGTAGATCTAAGAATATAATTGTAAGTTTTCTGTTGTTATTGTTCCTCAAACTATTCAATCGTTTTACAAGATTGTGTTAGATTTAAAAATTTGACCCCAACTCATTTCAACTTTGATTTTGCTTATGTTGTTCATTAATTGCTTAGGAAAGAAAGAGACATAATTGATCATTAAAATGGCCATGTATATTATCAATAGACTACCTTTAAAGGTAATAATTTACAAAACGCCTTATGAGATTGTTTTTAGGAAGAGACCCGATTATAACCATATGAAAGTATTTAAGTGTTTGATTTATGCAAGAAACACTGACTCCAAAGGGAATAAGTTCAAAGAAAGGGGGGAGGCTTGGTATTTTTATTGAATTTCCACACGACAAAAAGGGTATCACATTTTCAACCTCAAAGACAAAAAGGTCATTGTATCTAGAGATGCGAGGATCGTAGAAAAAGTATTTCCTTTTGCCACATCATATTTTCCTGATAATTTCCTGTCCAAAACAATGGCACTGAGTTCCTTGAAAAAGTCTTTCGGGAAGATGAAAACGATGTTGGTGAGAAGAACTAGAACCGCCAGGATCCGTAGCAGATCCACCTTAAACCGAGTGGACTGGTTACAATGAGGACACGACCAATGATGACATCGAGGTTGAAAATAGGACCAATGAAAATGTTAGGGAACCACCATTGTGGACACACAACCCACAAACCAGAGAGAAAAGAGAACTCAGACTCAACCTAAGCATTTAAGTGACTTTGTGGTTAATTTCCCCCTTCGATAGACCATTCATGCATCACTAGCGTCTGATTAACGTTCCTTGACGGTACACCCTATTGCTAATTTTATTTCTAATGATAAATTTACTAACACACACAAAGCTTTCTTGGCGGCCATTAGCTCCCACGATGAGACCAAACATTTCAAACAAGCCATGCAAGACAAAAAAAAAATAGAGAGAGAAGCAATGCAAATGGAAGTCAAGGAACTTGAGGAAAATGGAACATGGACTCTTGTTGGAGAACGCACTATAAAGTGGGTTTATAAAATCAAGTAAAACCTAATCGGGGTGTAGAAAGATACAAGGCACGCTTCATTGTGAAGGGCTTTACATAAATGGAGGGGGTCAACTTTCATGACACCTTTGCACCTGTAGCTAGGGGTGCAAACGAGCCGAGCCGAGCCAAGCTCGGCTCGGGCTCATTAACAAATATACAGGGCTCGGCTCGGGCTCGACTTGTTACGGGCTTTATGGACCCAAGCTCGGCTCGGGCTCGTTAAGAAATATACAGGCTCAGTTCGGGCTCAGGCTCGGCTCGTTTAATTCTTAATAAACCTAAACGAGCTTAAGCTCGGCTTGAGCTCGTTTACTCTAATGATTAAATATGTTTTAATATATATATATATATATATATATATATATATATATATATATATATATATATATATATATATATATATATATATAAAATATAGCCTCGTTTTGGGCTCGCGAGCCTAATCGAGCTTGGTGACACAGGCTCGGCTCGGGCTCGTTTAATAAACGAGCCTTATATTTAAGCTCGGGCTCGGCTCAGGCTCGTTTAAAATCGGTCTCGAACCGAGCTTTTATCGAGCCGGTCCCGGGTAGCTCACGAGCCGGCTCGGCTCATTTGTACCCCTACCTGTAGCCAAACTTTTTACAATTCGTAGTTTACTTACTGTTGCTACTAATAAAGACCGAATCATTCATTAAATTGACATCAACAATGGTTTACTATATGGAGATTTGGATGAGGATGTGTACATAAATACCTTAAGGTTTCATCAAGGATGGAGACACATGAGTGTGCGGACTTCGAAAGTCCCCTTATGGACTCCGACAGGCCTCACGAAATTGGTATCACAAGTTCACTACGACCTTGCTTGGTATCAATTTTCGACAATCACGTGTTGATCACTCCCTTTTCATTTACAAGCACCAAGACATCACATGGCAGTACTTATTTCTATTGATGAGGTGGTGATAGTGGGAAATGATGCAACTAAAATACAAGAAAGTAAAGACTACCTCAACAATCGTTTCAACATTAAAGATTTGGGCCCTCTAAAGTACTTCTTGAGTATTGAAGTTGCCCAAACATCTGATGGCCTTGTTTTAAGTTAACGGAAATATACCTTCGATAAATTGGAAGATAGTAGTCTTCAAGTTAGTCTGTCTAGTATGTTTCCGATGAAACAAAACTTGCAAATAAATTAGAGTGAAGATAGCCCACAAATTGATGCCAGTCAGTATCGAAAACTCATAGGAAGACTTCTTTTTCTCTAGACCACTAGACCAGACATTGCTTATTTAGTGAATATTTTAAGCCAATTTGAGTCAGATCCATGCGAGAGACACATGGATGCAGACACACGGACATTACTTGATAACAACAATTGGTTAGGGTATTTTTTTCCCGAAAATTAGAGGCATGAACCCTCATTTCTTACTGTGAAGCAGACTGGCTTGGTTGCTTCATCACAAGATGTTTGCGTATCAAATACTTACTTCTTCCAAGAGGTGCTCCTATTTATTGGAAAATGAAGAAGCAGTCTGTTATTTCATGTTCTTCCACCGAATCAAAATATAGAGTAATGGCAACCACAGTTAGTTAGTGAGGTTTTGTGGTTACGATGGTTGTTAGCTAAGTTAGAAGTTTCTCCAGCTGGACCTACTCCTTTGTTCTGCGACAACCAAGTTGCGAGACATATTGTAAACAACCCTGTTTTCCATGAATGAACTACACATGTATAGATGTCTTGTTACTTTGTTCGTGAAAGAGTAGAGTCTAAGGAAATCCTACCTCTTTGCATCAACACAACTCATCAAGTGGCTGACCTGTTTACCAAACCTTTGGCAAGTTGCGCATCCGAAACTTACATGCTCCAACTTAAGGGGAGTAAAGAAACCGACGTTATCCAATAACATAACATCTATCCTTATTCAAGAACCCTTGTAATTATCTTTTTTATTTAAGCTAGTTAGATTAGAATTATCTTTCCAAGTAGTTTTTTAATACGAACTCCTTTTGTATTTATTTGCTTGCATGTTGAATGAAAACTCAGGTCTTAAATTGTTAGTTTCTTTAAATTTTACACGAATATAAATATTATCAAATAAAATAAGTTTAGAATCGAAAATGAAACATTTATTTTTAAGTGCTTTCAAATACTTCATTTTCTATGAAATTACAAGAACACGAGATGTAAAATTCGATTACAGTGATCTCTCCACCACCTGATGCTTCTGAAAGTAAGTACCCATGGAGCATTTTTCACCTACTTATTTTAACGAAGAACTTGATGTGAATTCAGATGCTTCTACTTTTGCAACTTATTTGAAAAAAAAAAAAAAAAAAAAAAAGAAACCATACAGAAGGCTCAAGAAAGTATACAGATAGCAAAAGAATCAGTTAGAAGAAAGGTCTTCAAAGCTTTTCAAGTAAAAATTTTAAAGGAAGCTTGAAAGTTGAAAGAGAAAAACAGAAATGCAAAGTTGAGAGGGGCAAATTGCGTAACATCTTTCTTGCTAACTAAGCTGTCAACTATGTAACATCTATCTCTCTAACCGATTGTGAAGGTTAAGTGGATTTTATTAATAGATAGAACACTACTTTGTTGCTTTAAAAAGCAAAGAAAAAAAGTTTTAAGATATCATAAATATTAGAGAAGTGATATTTTCACTTGAAATTTTGATTCATCCACATGATATACAACACACTTACAACTATCATACAAGTCAATAAAACATATATTTCATGTAGATGAATCAATTTTATAAATAGAAATAGAAATATCACTTCCTAAAATATTCTTAGGCAATAATGTTATATTCCCTATTGTTTATGATACGGTGTTAGTATTTTTTTTTTTTATGTGTAAATGGTGGTCAACAGGTCAACTATTATTTCTTCACAAATTTCGTGCTTCGGATCCATTTTGTGTTTACAGTCTCGTCGTCCGTCGAAATAGGAGCATCTTTCACGTCTTCGTCACCGGCGACCATCTAACGGTAACCTTATGCACGTTGACTCTTCCGAGTACTCGAGTACACACAAATGGATTCAATCGCTTTTTATACTCGATCGTTTACTTCTGAATTGTTGGATTGTAGTTTTTAGATCAAGAGTGAGAAATTGTTAGGTGAATGTGAACATTTTGAAGTTGTTTTTTTTCAAAGGTTGGTGAAGAAAGTTTGGTGCAGCCCCTATTCTTGAAGGAAACTTCTTATGTTCCCATTGTGAATAATGCACCTCATGATATGTATAAATAGACCATTAAGTTGAAGAACAACATGCACCACAACACACAACACATGTTATAGTTGAGTGTGTATCTCTTGTAATCTCCTCATTCAAATAAAATTTAGTTGTAGCCCGTGGATGTAGGATTGACACCGAATCCGAACCACGTAAAAATCCTTGTGTTCTTCTTGCTTTATTTTCGTGAGTTTGTGTGTGTGATAGTGTGTTTCCGCTGCGTGTATCTTGTCTGATTCCTAACAACTGGTATCAGAGCTTCGGGTTTCGGAGGAGGTCTCGGTTTTAGAAATTAGAGTATGCTCTGTGGTTGCAGTTTTGTCTGATCTTCCACATCAGAAACTAATTTCTATTAATCGTATTAAAGGTATTTCGGTACTTTGAAGGTACTGTTCTGTCACACAAAAGTACTATAAAATATTTGTCTCTTGTTTGTCGTAATGGCTGAAGACAAGGTTGTAATCGAGAAGTTCAACGGTTCTGACTTTAGCTGGTGGAAAATGCAAATAGAAGCATTGCTATGTCAGAAAGACTTGGATGTGGTACTTGGGGACAAACCGGAGAAAATGGAAAAAGCTGCTGAAGATGCGTGGAACTCAAAGGACAAGAAAGCTAAGGCGGTTATTACGTTGTCGTTGGAAAGGAGCGTTGCTTTCAACATCATGAAGGAAACCACGGCGCGTGGTATGATGGATGCTCTGACGAACATGTATGAGAAACCGTCGGCGGCTAACAAGGTGTTCTTGATGAGGGAGCTATTCACTACAAGGATGAATGAGGAAGGCTCAGTTACGGTTCACATTAACAATCTAAATTCAATTCTGTCCAGATTGTCATCTGTGGGAATTAAATTTGATAACGAGACTCAAGCTTCACTGCTACTAGCTTCACTACCTGATAGCTGGTCTGGAACAGTAACCGCTGTTACAAGTTCAGTGGGGACCAGTGGTATGACTTTTGAAGGGGTTAGAGATTTGGTTCTTGGCGAGGATGTCAGACGCAAGAATCAAGGTGGATCTTCTTCTTCTGAGTTATTAAATGTCGGAAGAGGTAAAGGGAATAGCAGGAATAGTGGGAGCAGTGGGAGTCGGGGAAGAAGTTCATCTAGAACTTGGAAGAATGTGAAGTGCTGGAACTGCCAAGAGGTGGGACATGTTAAGAGTCAATGTCCAAAGAAAGAATTGAACATTGCTGGTGCTGAGGGTGTGTCTGAGGATGATGCACTGATACTAAGTATGGAAAGTTCTGTAGACTCTTGGGTCATGGATTCAGGAGCTTCGTTTCACGCCATGGACAACGGAGAAACGATGGTGAATCTAAAAGAATGAGATTTTGGGAAGGTACGGTTAGCAAATGACGAGATGCTTCAAGTAACGGGCATGGGAGATATTGATCTGGTTACTTCATTGGGAACTACATGGAACCTGAAGAATGTCAGGGTGATTCCGGAGCTGAAGAAGAAATTGATTTCTGTTGGTCAGCTGGATAAACAAGGACTGGAAGTAAGGTTTGGTGGTGGTAAATGGAGGGTGTTCAATGGTAATTCGGTGATTGGTCAAGGTATGAAGCGTGGGTCATTGTATATGATTGAGGTACCTGCTGAGGGAAGTATGACCGTCCCCGTTAAGCATGACAAAATCTGGTTCGCTAAATCTAGTGCTAAGAGAGTTCATTTTGCAAACACGAATTCTGGAGCCAAGGGGATGTTAGCTGAACGAGTCGGAAAGTCTAAACCATTCAGGGGATTTTGTGACAGTGGGAGCACGGGGTGTGTTCCGGGTACAGTTACAAAGAGCCGTTGGGTTTTGAAGACTAAGACTGAAAAATTCTCTCCTGTTGGAAGTTTGCAAAGTTTGGAGAGTGTTAGTGGTCCTCGGTGTATCTCTGGATCCGGTGGAGTGTCCAAGCCGGTTGAGACAGGGGATGAGTCGATGGTGGGATTAGCCACGGCTGAGTTGGAGCTAGTGGGAGCTTCAACTGGCCCTTCTAATACTTGAAGATGAGGGCGGCTACAACTAAGGGAATTTGACTGGGTCTTAGCTTGTTCTTTGGAACTGGAAGCTTGGAAGACTGGTTATGTTAGGAGATTAATGAGAGATGTTCAAAATCTTCAAGTGGGAGATTGTTAGGTGAATGTGAACATTTTAAAGTTGTTTTTTTTTCAAAGGTTGGTGAAGAAAGTTTGGTGCAGCCCCTATTCTTGAAGGAAACTTCTTATGTTCCCATTGTGAATAATGCACCTCATGATATGTATAAATAGACCATTAAGTTGAAGAACAACATGCACCACAACACACAACACATGTTAGAGTTGAGTGTGTATCTCTTGTAATCTCCTCATTCAAATAAAATTTAGTTGTAGCCCGTGGATGTAGGATTGACACCGAATCCGAACCACGTAAAAATCCTTGTGTTCTTCTTGCTTTATTTTCGTGAGTTTGTGTGTGTGATAGTGTGTTTCCGCTGCGTGTATCTTGTCTGATTCCTAACAGAAATAACAACTGCGTCTCCTTGCTTACAAAAACCCTATCTCCATGAATTAGGCATCTGTTTCTGGTATGTACGCCATTCAATTGCTGACCCTCTTTTCGCAAAATCATTCAGGAACTTTATGCTTAATTTACTCGTAGATTGCTATAATTGAGACATCATTCTACGTTTGGTAATATGCTCAACTGTCAATTTCGATGTCTTAGCACGTTATAAACACAAATTCGAACTCAAATTTTGGCGATCGCTACATCTGATCTCTGTTTTGCCCCTGTACTACGCTTATACATATGATTCTGTCATGAAGAGCGATTCTTCAAAATTGACATGTAAGAAAAAACCATATGTGTTAAGAATTCATATCTTATTTTAGGACTGAAAATCAATCATCAAATCGAAGATGGATACGAGCAATTGGAGGTCTCTACTGCAAGCAGCTTCACGGCGAAGAATGGTGAACAGGATGTGTGTATATAGTATTTACATCCTTCACTTAATGTGCTTTAAGAACTTAATTATGCTAACCTTCTTCTAAACACCAAATCTTTTTGTTTGATTTTATTTAGACTTGTTACCTTGAAGAGGCATCTTCCGTTTTCTGGACAAAAGGGTCTACAGGAACTTGAGAAAATAGCTGTGAGATTTGAAGACAAGATTTATACTGCTGCAACAAGCCGGGTTTGTGCTCTATTTTCTTGTGATTTGATGTTTGTTATATGTGGTAATTAATGTATATTGGGAACTAAATCTTTTCGATCTTCTGGTTTTCAGGTTGATTATTTGCGGATGATATCATTGAAGATGCAGGCCATGGCACCTCTACCACGCAATTTACAAGGTTATTGATGCGTTCAAGACTTGGAATTTGACTAATTTGTAAATTTATTTGATAATTAGTACAAATAATGAAGAAGTCAAAATTGTGTTCGTTGAAGAGTTTGGAGTAAAATTGGATTTTTTGTAGATCTAAGAATATAATTGTAAGTTTTATTGTTTGTCAAACAATTTAATCATGTTACAAGATTGTGTTAGATTTAAAGATTTTTGACCCCCTAACTCATTTCAACTTTGATTTTGCTTATGTTGTTCATTAATTGCTTAGGAAGAAAGAGACATAATGATCATTAAAATGTTCAAAATACAAGGTGTTATGTCACAAAATGATTTTTTTTAACATATCATGAATTTGATGGTAGATAGGGGTGCAACAAATAGCGTCATTTATGCAAAATTTGTGATTAAATGATTATTGCACTCTTTCGTTTATTTCCCCTACTAAAATCTTTGACTGTACAGATCTATAGTAATTAAGGGTTTCTATAAAATTTTAAAAATGTAACTAAAATTGCTTTTTTGTAATGTTTTTGAATTGTAATATCAAAGGATGAGTCAAATTTTGCACCGTACATCCACTCGTTTGGACCCATCACCGTTTCCAGCCAACGTCTAATCATAATTTATAGTTTTAGTTCCAAGTTCCAAGTTACTATATGTAGCCTTGAATACACATAAAAATATTTACATGATATGTAACTTGTATATACTTCGGACAATCAACCAACTTGTATAAATTATGAGCATGGCTATTTAGTTTTATTTGGCAAAATGACACTCTAGCCTAATAATGTATATGTTTCTGATTTAAAAGGTTCCTAAAGTATTTTTCTTGCTTTCTAGGGAACAAACTCATGTTTTCTGTGTTAAAAGAGTCCTTGAATCAAATTCAAAGGGGTAAACCGGTAACCTCTTTGCGTAGTCAGCAATTCTGGTACACATAAAATGCCAACTGAATTAATGAAAACTTAGAACCATGCTTCACTTTTCTTCTTCACACGTCTCCTTCGCCTCTTCTTCTTCTTCTTCACACGCCTCCTACACAATCTCACTCCTTCACCTATTCTTCTTCTTCTCGAGTCTCGTAAATCCGGTTCTCATTCTTGTTTCAGGTTCCTGGTTTTCTATTCGCCATTCAGGATGATGAGAGATCCCAAGCTCTCGCGACGGAATTCCGGTAAAAGCCTCAATTTCGACGAAACGGAATATGTTTCGTTAAATGTGAACATTCGCGAGTCATCTGTTCGTCGGATGAACTTCGACTCGTGTTCCAGGCCATACCGGCCATGATTCAACTGTTAATACTCCTAGGTCGTGTAGATTATCGGGGCAAGCTTCTTTGGGGTTACTGGAGCTTAATTCTACACACACTACACCTACGAAAAGTTTAACGAAGCCTCCAAATCCAAGGTTAATTTACGGAGGTAACAGGCCTCCTGTCCGTACGTACTGTAGCTCACCTTCACCACCGCCGTCGCTGCAGCTCGCCTTCACTCCCGTTGCACTTCCGGCAACCAACAAGGTAAGGTCTATTTCCTTTGTCTTTTTTCTGGTTTTGATGTGTAAATAATCCAATTTCCTTTTCCTTTTTTGTTAATGTTGGTTTCCTTTTTCTTTCTCCTGGTTTTGATGTGTAAAGATACAGACCTCTAAGGTTAGGAGCAAATCCACAGAACTATTTGGAGAACCCTAAGCAACAATTCATATTCGAAGGTCACGTAAATTGATGCGTATAGAGAAGAGGATGATATTTGGAAGTCACTAAGGAGTAGTATTTGTGATGTGGATTTCCTTTTTCTTTTTTTTTTCTGGTTTTGATGGGTAAAGATAATTATTTTGTAATACCAATATCAACCACGGTGACGTGTCATTGGAGTCTGACTCAAAGTTGTGAATCACATGCCACGTATGCATACCCAACCCATAAACCGGTTGTAAGGGGTTAAGGGACTTTATGAACAAGTCTAACATGACTTTATTCCCTTCAAATGCAAGAAAAATAGTATAAAGACCTTTTAAAACAAAGACAGAAACATCGTAGGGCTAAAGTGTCATTTTGCCATTTTATTTTTACTATTTTTAATATACGACGAGTATAACATATTCGACAATCTAAACAACGTCTTCTCGATTTGCTCCGACTTTACCCACTACAAGAAACCAGCGATTTAGCAACGGACGAATTCCGTTGCTAAACCTTGAAATTTCGTTGCTAAATGGGTTTTGCAATGGAAAATGTTACGGAACTGTTCTGTTAGAATAAATCTCGTAGCGAATGAGTTTGCTAGGGAGTGATTCCGTAGCGCATGTATTCCGTAGCAAATTCCGTAGGTGGACTCTGTAGCGATTTCATAGCCCTTTGTCCGTAGCGGATTCTATGGTTCTTTTTCCGTTGCTACTTTTGTAGCGGGTTTCATTGCAAATTCAGTTGCAATAATTTTGTTGTAATACGTATCGTTAGAACCTTTATTTGATGGAATCACTTTTCCATACGACCCAAAACCGTACAGCCTCCTTTTTTTGTCATGCCCTCCAACAACATCATAAAAGATGGCGTTATCATCTACATCATCTCCTATTGCTTGTAATTCTTTGCGTTATTCCAAATAAGCAGCCTAGAAAATTATTATACTCTAGATTTAGATGAACTCATTGGAAAAAAAAAGATACAAAATCATAAACCTTTTAAAACAATGGAACGTACATGAATTTCTCGATCTTTGTCATTTATAAAATTTTCTCCGTCGTGATTTGTTGTGTGTGTATACAAGAAAAACTCACTATGAGCCGGTTCCCATCCTAAACTTCTCTTCTGCAATTTGCATAACATAAAAATTATGACCATATACATAAAGAATATATTAATAGTTAGAAGCATAACTTACCAATTTAGAGGCAATCTTCAAATGAGAAGCAGATCCAGACGTATGGGTAGGACGGGCTGGAGCATCCGGCACACCATTACGCGTATTGACCTTATTCTGATCGGATATCTTCTTGAAATCATCCGAATTCCATTTCAGCCACCAGGATGCCCACGCTTGTTCTGATACATGAGTAGGTTTCTTTCTATTTGCGTTTCTTTTTGGATTTTGCATGTTGAAGACGTATCGACTATATGCTACTGAAGCCTTAGTTTTCCAAGCAGTCCTCACTTTTTTGTTGTCTTGTTCTTCCCATAAGGAGATTTTCTACAAAAAAAGAAGAAGAATTTAGTTATAAAGTAAAAATTTTCCATGACATTACATATACCATATAACTACCTTAAACTCATCCCAATAGAACTCTTTGATATTGTCTCTTACAGCTGCCCAACGATACTCTTCCAGATCTACCCTTTCATAAAACGAGTCACTTATGATGGTTGCACATTTGTCTGCTGGCATCAACCTACACAGGAAAAGTTCCTTAAGCTTTTAACTGAATTCTATATATAACATACTTTATATTAACGTGGTAATAAGCCATTGCTGTTGAAAAGTATTGAATATGAAAGAAGTTAATTTAGGTTTATACTCATAATTATATACCAGTAAAAACTTACATTTTGTTTATAACAGTAACAAGTAAGCGTCCATTTGCTCTTGTGGAAATTGTTTGAACAACATCACTTTCTTCAACATGATCTTCAACGTGATCTTCAACATGATCTTCAACATGATCTTCAACAGTCCTTGTGGATGTATTAATAGTAGTCGGGGTTGGTGATTGTGTAGCTGTAGCTTCTGGCATGGATTCAGTGTTGGTTGATGTGTGTAAGTAGTCGGGCTTCTGACATGATCTTCAACAGTCCTTGTGGATGTATTAAATCATCTCACGCTTTTTATATAATATTTAGGGGTATGTTCGGCACACATCTTTTGAATACTTTTGGGAGCTTTTCGTTTTTAAGAAAAAACTCGGAAAAAAAAAGTTTCGTTTGACAGCAAGAACTTTTAACTATTATTTTAAACAAAAAGCTCCTAATTCAAAGCTACTTCAAGTAGCTTTTGTGAGATTTTAGCTTTTGATTTTTATAGTATTTTACATTTTAGAAAGCTAACAACTACTTTTTACGAACATTTTTGTACAAATAAAAACTACAGCTTCCAGCTACTAGTTACAAACTTCCAACTTCTAGCTTGCAGCTACCAACTAGTTTTGACAAACACGCCTTCAGAAATCAAAGTTGAACGACTTTATATTATTTTAGTGGAGTAATAACTATGACTTTTGTTATCATTTTGTTACCCAACTATATATTTTTGTATTTTGCATCCTCGAACACTCAAATTACCAAATAAAAAGGGGATTGATATTATTTTTATCTATTTCACCAGTTGTAGAAGCTAAGGTTTAGACCATGTTTTTTCCAACGCGACTTTAAAGTATAAATGTTAATGACGAAGTTATATTTGAAGCCTAAATAAATTTAGCATGAAATCGTTGTTTCCTTTACAAGAACAAGGAAAAACATATAAACACTAAATTGTTCCAACCGAAAATGGCATCTTCATATTCTAATAGCTAGAAAAAACAACGTTATTGTCATAAGCAACTCTTCATCTGACAAGATCCCTTTGTGTAGCTGTGAATATCCTGCGGAATAGTGAGAATCATGAACTCCTGACAATCATGTGAGAAGGTTTAGATTTTTCCTAAACTCCTAGTTAGTAAACTCTTGTTTACTAACAAGATCCCTTTATATAGCTATGAATATCCTTCGAAATATTAAGAATCATGGACTCTCCTGACAATCATGTGAGAAGGTTTAGACTTTTCCTAAACTCTGGTTAGTAAACCCTAAATCGACTTCCGATGTTTGTATACATGATCGATTTTATATACGTAATATACGGTTTCGTTTAAATATATACCCTAATTCAATTTATATTGTTTGTATCAAGACAAAATAATTGCTACTTTTTCAAATGGGTTAACCCTCTAATTAGAAAAATAGGATAACCCTCTAATTAGAAAAATGGGTTAACCCTCTAATTGGAAGTGAACACTATCATATTACAACACTGAGATTTAAAAAGAAGGTGAATGATTTGTAAGATAATAGGGTTGTTAGGACGCTGAGGAATAAGGTACAAAATTTGGAATATCAGTTGGTTGAAGACAAACAACGGGTGGAGGCAAAGGTTATATGAATTTGAATACACGTATTATCATTTTGACTTTGCGTTCTAAACACCTTACGATTCATAAGATCATATTTTCACAATGTTTTTAATGTATTCTATGTATTGATACTCATTCATAAATGCAACTCAACTCTTATTTTGTTTAATCCATGGTTGCCCATTCTAGCAATCTACTTTGATCTTTTTATCAATTATGACAACAAACTTTGCTATTCATTCATACTTACATGATATCACCATACTTTTTCAATCCTTTTCCTATAAGATATCATAAGATCTCTTTTGTTGATTAATACCATATTATTACTTGTAAGACCTTACTTTACATTATTTCTCATATTTTGTCCCCATTTTAAGCATATTGTAACGCCCAGCAAACCATACTTCGTACATCATATAATTTTTAAACATAGATGAGGTTTATAGCCAAAAAGATGTACAAGTATGTGCATAATAACAAGTTAGATCATGATCATGTGAAATAGATAAAAAAACATACAACCAAGAGTTGCATGATCCAACTGGTTTGAAGTAACTACATATAGGTCCTGAAAGTAACAAAACATAATTGATGCATGGGGATCTCTCACTTCTCCATGACAAGCTTACCCTTAGATCCACTAGTTCCTGAAACACTAACAAACAACAAGGTAAACATAAGCTTAGTGAGTAACTTAAATAAAACACCATGTAATGAAAGAATAATAGAAATATTTGTTCACCAATTGAAATCCTACAATTAGGATAATACACTAAAAATATTTACACTATGTCATGTACACCGATGTGTTTATTGTTGGAAAATGGTGTCCAAGGTCATTTATTTTTGGTAATATTTCTAATAATAGAAGGGTCCTTTTGGGTTGCCCGCATGACCCAGAAAAACAAATAGTGATAGAAAAGAAAATAGATCTATTAATTTATTAATTTATCAAGGACATGATAAATTAATTGGCAATTAATTAACAATTTAATTTGGAATTAACTTGAGAGAATTAATTGCAAGGGATTGGATTGTAATTAATTAAAGTGTTAATTAATAGAAACAAGTCCAGGGGCCTAAGTGTCTAGAGGCTCCTTAAGTTTGAAACCCTAAGAGCCCTCCAGTATAAATAAGGGCCTTGGGGTCACACTCGAAGGCATCCCTAAGCCTCCAAGTGAGCCGCCATCTTCTCCCATCCTCCCTTTGGCGAAATCCCAATCCCTCTCTAAGGTTTTGAGATTTTTGCATCCTTCCCAAGTGGAAGTTCTATCTGTCTGGTTTTCTAGAGTTCATGGGTGTAAATCATCAGAGGGATTCTACTTTGGATCCTGTTCATCCGATACAAGGTGTCGTTAACCAAAAATCAAAGAAGGATATTAATTGAGGTACAATCTATTCATGTTCTAAGTTGCAATAATCGTTATGAATTGCATGATCATGGACTATGTTCATGTATATTTGTTTGATTTGATATTGTTAAGTCTTCTGTTGCATGAATGTTATGTTTATATGATCGAATCCCAATAGTGGTATCATAGCCTCTGTTCATATGTTATTTGCACTTTTGATCTGGATTGCTGAAATATGTTTGCATGCTATGTGTTTATTTTCGAAAATTCTAGGATGTTATGCTATAACTTTTTTGAATAAACATGATATGATCATAGGGTTTATGCTAGAAACATGAATGAACAATTTCATGCTAGAAAAATCACATGTTTTTGTGCCTCCCTATGTGCTTTTCGAAAACTACAGGTTTCTTTGTGCCTCAATGTGTTTTTCAAAAACTGCAGGTTCCTAACTTGCTTACTTGCCATGTTTACCCTATTTGCCTTATGTGAACATATCTGTAACAACCTAAATTTTAATATATGAAATAAGGGCTTTAAGTTAAGCTAAGAGGTTTGATGTCCAAACAAGTTAAATGTATGTAGAAGGGCAAAATAGTCAAAGAATGTGAAAATAGGGAAACTTGGGTTTTAATACCGTTTATTAAGTCATAATGAAGTATTATTTCATTTGGAGATATGATTTAAAGACCCGAGGGCTAAAATAGAAAGTTGGGACTAAAAGTGAAAAGAATAATTGCAAATCTTTAAAAATTAATATCTAAAAATATACAAGGATTTAGGAAAAAGTCATCAAGGAGACTTTTATAATATTTGATACTATAAGAATATAGGAAAAAGATTCGAGTTGTTTGGAGTTATAACGAAGGAGTTATGACCATGTAAAGATGGACAAAAAGTGACAATAATGGCCAAAGAGTTATGTTTAAGGGTCTATAGCATAATATCTGGACATATTTAGCTTTAAGTCAGTAGGAGAAAGTTGTTAAGCTCATTTCCATCTTTCTAAAGGTATAAAGTTTATAAAATTTAGATATTACATGTGAAAGTTATGGTCATGTGAAAACCAGGAAATAATTAGGTAAAAGTTGAGAAATTTGTCTAAGGCATGTACAAGGGTATTTTTGGAAAAATTTGTCATAGTTGACAGGTCAATATCCAGAACTTTCTTTATCCCGTTTTTTTACTTGGAGCCTGATATGTGTTCGAGAAGGAGTTCGAGAAAGGGGAAATTACACACACACAAAATCTGATGCATGTGTGTGTTCGAGATTAAGAAGACGGGAAAGATGGATTCGTTAGAAAGATGTGTCGAGAGAGAGAAAGAGGTACGAAGGAGGTGATGATGCAGCAACTCGCAGCTGCTGCTGCTCGAATCAGTGAAGGAAAACCGATCATCGGCGGTTGTAGGCGTCGATGGTGACTGTCGGCGGCGGCTGGTGGTCGGGTTGAGGTGTAGACTAGGGTTCTTGCAAGAAAACAGCCTCAAACCTCCGATTTATTTCAATTTGGGCAGAAATCAGAAGGTAAGAACCTTATTTTGGAACCCTAGATATCTAGAACATGAAATTAGTTGAAAATTTTTTGATGAACGATGAAATTGATTTTAGATTGGTATTGCTTATACTATATAAAGTTCATTACCTCATGAATATTATCATGCACCATGAAATTTCCAACAAATTGTGTTTGATTCTATGATTTGGTTAAACTTGACTAAGAGGGAAATTATAACTTGAATTCTTGATTGTTTCTGAGTGTATGTTGAAATTTGTATTAGATTATGAAGTTTCATCTTCTATAGAGTTTAAAAATATCCAAGTCATGTAATTGAACAATTGATCATATCTCAAGCTTAATCTTTGGTTAGTCAAATGTATAGTATAAAGATGGATTTGGTATATAAATGATGTAAATGCTGATACTCATTTGATTCTAGTATAAATCATACTAGAAAGAGTATAATTGGTGTTAAATTCATGAGCATTCTATTAGTTGTATTAAGTTGATATTGTTGAGAATCAAAAGATGAGATCTTTTCAAGTTAAAGGAATTACAATCTTGGGTTTCTAGTTATCAAGTAATTGCCAAGGGACAAAAAGACTTGGAAATTTGAAAACATGAAGTTATTGGAATTTGTAAATACAATTTGGAGGTTTGTCAAAAATATTGAGTAATTGGAATGGTAATTAAAAAAGTAATATGAACATGTGCGTGATAATTTAATGGAAAATACATACTTATGTACGGTTTCTATAATTAGAAACTTTATTGATTTAGATGTATCAAAATGACATAAAAGGGTAAAACAAGAAATGTTTTGACATCTAAGTAACTAGTAGTGTTTTATAAGTATGCTAGACTTATAAAGTTATTTGAATTACATGTTAAACCCAAGAAATTCATAATTTGTCAAATTTGGGACAAAAGGGTAAAAGTATCCAAAATGATTATTATGCTTTAAGAATCATAATTAATGATTTGAGTGGAATTAGATGATATTAGAAAGAGTTCATACATGTTTTAACACATATTATGTGTTTAGTTGTGCAATGGTTCTAACATCTTAATAACTCAATAGAGGTTGAAGGATATTTGGAAGCATATAGAGTCAAGAGCTAGTGGATTACTGTAGCTAGACAGACCTAGCTACCGAGGTGAGTACATGAGGACTTTTCTGGGTACATAGCAGCAAGTTTTGTTTTTATGCAAATTGTTTAATGATTAATAGTTTGACAAATGATTTTCAAAAGTTATGTTAAATGTTTCATGAATAATGGTTTTCGAGGTGATTTTTAAAGCTTGAATGATTAAGTCATGTTGACCGATTGAAATGGTTTGCAAATGAATCTAAAGTTTAAATTTTTAGAAGTTGTTTTATGCAAAGGTCGGAATGAGTTCTATATGATTGAATAATGTTTATGATCGAGGCCAACATGTAATGAGTTTATGATAGTAAAAATTTGAATATAAATTAAATGTAAGAAATGTGAGAGATGTCCGGACAAGGACCTTACCCGCAAGAAGGGGGTCAACAGACACTACTGGGATGGTACCTCCCATCGCGAAGTAGTTGTCTTCAGCACGCCCTTATGGATAGATTTGTTCTATTCCATGAAGGGAAAGGGAACTAGCACGCCCTCACGGATAGATTGGTTCTATTCCGGGGAGGGAAAGGGATACGGGGAAACCCGTATAAAGCCAAACAATATGAAATTAATCATGAATTACAGTTGGCCTATGTTTTGATAAGAAAGGGTTCAGTTTATGTTTGCTTATGCTAAAGTGAAAAACTTAATGTTTTTATGATAAAGTAATGAGTTATGTTTTATTGTTATAGCAACGAACTTTTGTTTTGATGAAAAGTAAGGACTTTATACTTTTGATGATTAAACACTGATTCTAAGATTTTATAATGAAGTATTGATCTATAATTTGATGTTTTGACAATAAAGTGGATTTTGCAGGTTATGAAAAGAAAGGAAAGTTTTCTTGGTTTTCTTATAGTTAATGATATTAAAATTGATTTAAACTTGTTGGGTCTAAAACCCATGTATCTCACGAGACTTTTGTCTTACGTATGTTTGTTTTAAAATGCTATGTACTCAGGAACATGATGTCTAACATTGGATTAAGGGAGTGAAGAACTTAGAAGGCTTTATGTGGATGGTAGATAGAGAAGATGATCAAGAAGATAGAGTTAATCCAAGTGCGGTATAGTTTATTATGTAATTGAGAGACATTATGTTTATGGTTTAGAAATACCCTTGTAGTATAAAGTTTGGTTATGTCCCGTATTCTTTTGGACTGTTTTATTGAGTCGGGTCAGTATGGAATTGTCCATATTGTTCAAAGGTCATGTCGAATTTTCGGTAGAAATGTTGGTTTAATACGGGACATAGCTTTAAACTGTTTAAAAGCTTTACTATGATTATTTTGATCTGAGTTTGTAACCCCCAAAGTTATTCAATTATTTCTAATACAATTGTTTTATTTGGGACCAAAAGTTTTAAATAATGATTTAATGTTTAAAATAAAAGTTTTTGAAAGAATGAAGTTTTTATTTATAGTGTTTTATAAATTATTACACCAATTCAGGTGTATGAAAGATGGGGTGTTACAATTTGGTATCAGAGCCATAGTTTAAGCGAATTAGGTGTCGAGAATCGAACCTAGGCTTAAACTGTGTGAGGTTGAAGAGACAATACGGACTTAAGATAAGACCGTAAGTAGAAAAATAAGGGTTATGATGGAATGTATCGTAAGATAGGTTGTTGAACCTAAGATCCTAAGATAGGTTGTAGACCTATAGGATGGTTAAGCCGATCAGTTTAAGATAAGTCAAGAGTGATGGAGAGTTATAAGTAAACCTGAACTAGTGGACCAGGAGACCTAGTGGTGATACCAGAAACAAATATGTATAGGTGGTTATAATAATATGGGCCCGTACTATCATAACCACAGGATATGTATTTGGGTTTGGTGGAATCACAAAGGAATCTTGGAAACCTGGTAATGGATACCTGTAGGGAATAGGGAAGAGAATAAGGATTGATTGATTGTCATAGGATTGATATACCTATGTAATAAAATAAAGTATAATTGAAAACACTAAAGTACGACTGAAATTAATAAAGATAATATAATGGGAATGTATCATGGAGTTTGGAAAACTCAGAATGAGCGAGTGAGACAGCTAATATACTTTGTTAAAAAAAATTACAACTGTAAAGTATGTATATCAGAACAAGATGGTGTAAGAAATAAAACATTAATTATGATGATAAGATATCAACCAGTTGGAGAAAAATGAAATGAAAGCAATATAACTAAGTTATACAAATCTCCTAAGTTTGAGTTATTAAGGATTCTGTTGTCTAACGGAAACGAAGTAAGACTATGGAATAAAGATTAAGTTGTGTCATCAATGATTGAAGTAAAGAATGAAAAGTATGATTACATATACTAATAAAGCTTAGATAAGAAACAAATATGAAACAATTTGTCATAAATATAAGTGATGATGAAATGACTACTACTTGGTGGCGAACCCTATAGTTATGTGAAGCAAGTGAAGAAGAAAGTCAAGATGTTGTAATGTGGTGTGTCACCTAAGGACAACTGTGAAATCCAAGAATAATTCTCAAATTTCATGAGTTTGGTCATTCCTCCTGACACGGGTCGTGTGTAAAGCACACGGGTCGTGTGTTTTGTCTGCTTATGGAAATTCATTTGGCACGGGCGGTGTGAAAGTTACACGGGCCGTGTGTTTTCCAGATTTGCAGTTTTCGTTATTTCTTCGCTCCACAAGCTTCCGAACGATTTCTAAAGCTTTCTCAGTGTCTGTATATGTAATTCCAAATGAGCTATGTTGTATAAGACATCTAATGAATTGGGAAAATGAGAGGTCATGAATATAATGCTTTAACAAGTAAACAAGAAAGATCCAAGAAAATAACATGATGTCCCTCGAGGACAATCAGGGAATAAATATGGTTATTAAAAGTATGATTAGATATATTGATTAGAAAGTGAAAGTATGTTGTTAAAATAGCAATTTTTGAAAATAAGAATAAGAAGAAAGAATAAAATTAAGAATTGGAAAGTCGTGACTTCCAAACCCAAAAGAAATATTACAAGTAAAGGCATCTAATGATTGGAGCCAATGACTATGTTATGAGTATAATGCTATAAAGAGTAATATAACAAAGTAAGTTACCAAAAAGGGAAAAAGATGAAAATGAAAAAGTGACAAGGATCTTGAAATCTCAAGTATGATGCTTTATCGAAATATAGTTATAAGAATGTAGAATCATGATAAACAAGATGAAATACTATAAGAAGATGTATAAGAGAAATTGCTAAAGTTGACAAGTCCTGGTTGAAAGTTTAGAATTTGAAATCTTGAAGATCGAGAAGTATGATATAGTATGTTAAAGCTCATTCATGTTACTGCGCTTAAGCATAATCATTGGATTCTAAAGGTCAAGAAGGATATCGACATATGTGAAGATTTTTGCAACAACAAGTTGATGTCATGAAGGTATGTCATTTTCTCCATGTAGTATTTTTGAGGCAAGGAAGTCGTTATGAACTATTAGTTCTACAAGTTTATACTAGTAGATAATTGTCTATATGTTTAATGGCGAACTGCATGTAGTCTCGTTTCATCACAAATGGAGGTAGTTGAAAATGAATGAGAATCCACATTTTAATTGTGGTTGAGGTTGTTTTAAGATTATGTGAAGTGGAATAAGTTATTGTTTTATAGAAATCATATAAGGACTTTGACCTTAAAAGAAAATGCTCGATTTCTTTTAAGGGGTAGATGTAAAGACTTAGATGTTTGGTCTTGTGATTGCTGCATTGATAGAATGGTACAAGTATAAGTCTTGAGACATGATGAATGTAGTTCAGCAAAGAGCTCAAGAGTTGTCTAAGGATATTGTATGATACTTGAAGTGTAGTATTTAATAAGGAATTTGTACCATGGGTTAGAATTCTAATATTGAAATACATCGTTGCAAATGCACTTGTATAACGATTGGATTGTGCTATAGGTGAACTGAAAGAAGTAGATGAATCCCTAGTTAACTCAAGTAGTATCAATGTAGCATTGGTGGAAGCAGAGTGACCGAATTGAATGATCAATGATATTGGGACTTAGTAATGTATAAAGACTAACTGACTAATAATGAGAACATCCAGTTGATAATTGTATAAAGGTAAATTATCTATTGGAATCATTCAGTTGTTAGTCAAATCCAAAGAAGAAGGAAGAATACAAAGTAAAGAAAGACTCATGGAAATAAAATCTAGTGATTGGAAGCTAAGTATGAACAGTAAAGTAAAATGTTATTCTGGATAACTAAGTCCAAATCTCTATTGTGTGAATAATGATGCATTCGATTATTGGAACACAAGGATGTTGAAGAAGTAAGCGTGTTTTAGTGTTAGGTAGCGAGGAGAAAGTAATTGAATCACATGTTGACTTTGAAAAGTCAAACCTATTATGTAATGTGATTAAGGAAGTAATCTAGGTTTCAAATAGAATACATCTAAGTGATTATGAGCTAGATAAAAAAAGCACGAGAAATGAAGATGAATAACCAGGAATGATTAGAACAAGGATTGCACAAGACAATGAAAGTTCGAAGCAAGAGTTTTGTTGAAGACTTTGTAACAGTTTAGATGGCCATGCAATTATGTATTTGCTAGTTATGTTAGTTCCCTTGGAGTGATTCCAAGGACGGAATCCTTTTAAGGGGTAGATAATTATAACAACCTAAATTTTAATATATGAAATAAGGGCTTTAAGCTAAGCTAAGAGGTTTGATGTCCAAACAAGTTAAATGTATGTAGAAGGGCAAAATAGTCAAAGAATGTGAAAATAGGGAAACTTGGGTTTTAATACCGTTTATTAAGTCATAATGAAGTATTATTTCATTTGGATATATGATTTAAAGACCCGAGGGCTAAAATGGAAAGTTGGGACTAAAAGTGAAAAGAATAATTGCAAATCTTTAAAAATTAATATCTAAAAATATACAAGGATTTAGGAAAAAGTCATCAAGGAGACTTTTATAATATTTGATACTATAAGAATATAGGAAAAAGATTCGAGTCGTTTGGAGTTATAACGAAGGAGTTATGACCATGTAAAGATGGACAAAAAATGACAATAATGGCCAAAGAGTTATGTTTAAGGGTCTATAGTGTAAGGACCCGAGAAAAATTGTAATATATATATATATATATATATATATATATATATATATATATATATATATATATATATATATATATATATATATATATATATATATATATATATATATGTAAAATAATTATGAGTAATAGTAAAGTTATGAGAAAGGGCAAATTAGTCTTTTGCCATATTTTGAACTTTAATGTAAAATATTTTGTAATTATGTGTATTAATGTAAGAAATTAAAGTATGGTGTAATAAAAATTTGAGTATGGTGCCAAATTGGGAGAAAAGGAACTAGAGGGTTAAAACTGAAAATTTGGAACTATAAATAGTGGGAAAAATCTCCCACTTCCCAGAAGATTTCAGAAGTATCGGGAGAGAGCGAGAGGGAGCTTGAAGGCACGGGAACTTGAGGATTGGTAGAAGTGAAGCAAGAATCGGAGAATTTTGGTTGAAGAATTGAAGATATCAAGCTAAAAACAAGGTTAGTGATCAAATTCTTGAACCATAAGCATGTGTGTTCATCCCGGGACAAACTGAAATCTGAATTCATAGTCATGGTTCAGGTTGTTCCTATGATTTCCTCCATCTAAACAAGTTTAAACAACTAAGTAAACACACAAATCTCAAGGGTGTTGAGGAATTGTCAAATCGGGGGTTTTGAGCTTAAGAACTCTACCCACGGGTTCAAGAGATTCAAAACTGATTTCAGTGTTTTCATTAAGTCTTAGGAATCACTTGAGATGTATTAAGACATCCCCAAGTGATTAATTTCGAAAATTGGTGTTTTTGGGTGTAAAATGCTAAAAACGGGATTCTATGGAATTGAAGTAGGAATTAGTTGTTTCTATGGGTTAAAACCTGATGTAAACTGAAGGTTTTAGTCATAGAATGATATAAATTGGTTAGGATAAGTATTAAGGACTTAATGGACCAAAACAGGGGACTGCAGCACAAAAAATCGGACATTCTGGTCTGTATCAGCAGCGCTCGCGCCGCGACGACCACCTTGGTCGAGTCGCGAAGGTTGCAGTCTTCGAGTCGTGACCAGACACTTGGTCGCGTCGCGAAGCATGCAGTCTTCGAGTCGCGACCACACCCTTGGTCGCGTCGCGAGGCGGCGCCAGCAGACCATGCAGTGAGATTTTGAGTTTTTAAGATTTCGACCAAAACTTGTCCGTTTGACCTCAAATTTTAAACATAGGTTTATTATGGCCCAAAACTTTGTAGAAAATTGTCGGAACCAAAATACGACTTCCCGAGCGTACTGTAGTAAAATACGCGTATTTCGGGAAAATTTACAAATTAAAGGAAGTTATGGTAATGAGCGTTGTAGCCTAATTATAATCAGTAGTTGCATAGTATGGCACTCTTGTGCTGTAAAATTAATTGTTATATATATATATGAATTGAATATAAATGTATATTTTTCAAATAATAGGTGGTGGTTCAAATACGAATAACCAAGTGAAAGGAAAAGGAGTTCAAGAAGCTAAATAACTCCTAGGTGACTCGAGGTGAGTGTTATGTGGATTTTCGGGTACATAGCAAAAATGAATTTTATTTAAAATGTTTTGGAGTCAAAGTGGTTTTATGACTTAAAAGTATTTTATGAAAAATATGATTATAATGTGTAAAGAAAGAAAATCAGAAATACAGTGAACTAATAATGTGATTGGCCCATGACGATAAGTTGTTTAGTATTCGGATAAAGACCACTGCCTGCTGTGGTAGGGGTGGCAATAAGACACTACTGGGATGGTACCTCCCGTCGCGAAGTAGTTGTCTTACCTTGATAGATGAATTCGTTTCATACTATTGGGGAAGTAGCTATACGGGTGCGTCTCGTATAAAACCTACGGGTGCGCTCGTAGGAATGTACCATCACAAAATAAGTAATACCTATGGGTGCGCTCATAGGAAATAAAATATTGGAAAAGAATTTCAAGAGTAAAATCATTATTGGAAAACTGTTTTGGGTCTAAACCCATAATGCTCACGAGACATTATGTCTCACGTATTGTTTTTAAAATGCTATGTACTCAGGTAAGCAGGAAGGACATTAGAAGGGTCGGGTGTGGGACCGTAGCTTCTGTTGTACAAAATGTAAAATAACAGGTTTGAACTGTGGTTATGATGCAAATTTGTGATACCCCGTTTGTAAAAACTTAAATGGTTTGTATGATTAAATATTTGTAATATAAAAAAAAATTTGTGTAAAAGTTGGGGTGTTACAATTTGGTATCAGAGCCATGGTTTAAGCGAATTAGGTTGGGTAACCATCCTAGGCTTAAACTAGTGGACTAATAATAAGTAAAGTAGTAGTACTAGGTACTAATTAACGGGGTAGAGTCGGTAAATTATAATGTTGGAATCCACAGAAACCGATGAATCAGGGATTCTTGTGATAACATCAGAGCCAAAGTATATAGGTGGTTAAGGTAATATTGGGCCCGTATTATTGTAACCACAGGATATGCCTTGGAAATGGTGAAGTCACGAGGGAGCGTGAGGAATTTGGCTGTGGAAATTAGTAGAGAGATACTTGGGAATACTAGTTCCATAGAAAGATTACATGCTACAGTTTTCGTATATATATTGATAAATATACTTATGTGGAATAATAAACGTAAATCTTATTCATTTTATATAGTACATGGAGAGTGGAGATCAGAACCTTTCGAGTGAAGGACGGGCAGCAAGTCATACCCCGTCCCATGGGGGTAACCCCGTTGATGATGCGAACAACATGGGTCCTAACCCAAATCCAATACCGCAACCTCCACCTGTGACTATGGAGGCTATACAAAATCTCATCAGCAATTTAAAAACAGAAATGCGGGAAGATATGCGCCAAATGCTGAATACTCGGCTGGGAGAACCGCACCCTAATCCTTCAGCGGATGATGCCTCTTGGAGACCCACTAATGGAGATTCTGTTACAGAGGAAGATAGTGTGGGGACAGAAGACAAGAAGAGATGTTCTTTCAAAACTTTCCTGACGTGCAAACCAACCGAATACTATGGAAGTTTTGAGCCCAAAGTTACGATGCGGTGGATACGGGAGACGGAGCAAGTACTGGAGGTCAGCAAGTGTCATGAGAAAGATAAAGTTTATTATGCCTCACGAATGTTAAAAGACGATGCGTTAGTTTGGTGGAATACCTTGTACGAACTGGTTGGGAAGGATGTAATTTACAAATAGTCGTGGACCGAATTCACTACTTGCCTGAAGAACAAATATTGTCCCCTTCGGGACATAGAAAAACTTGAAGATGAATTTCTTACTTTAAAGAAGGGGAATATGACTATTGCTGAGTACACTAAGAAGTTTAGCGATATGCTTCCATTTGTGGGCAACATTTATAATACGGAGCGGGCACGAATCAACCGTTACGCGAAAGGTCTACCTTGGGAGTATGAATTGGAAGTAAAACGGGCGGTAACAATGGATGCGGCGTTTGAGGCAGCAAGACATGTTGAAGATGTGTGGAAACGAAGAACAATGGAGAGGCAAGTTACTGGGGATAAACGTAAATTCAGTGGCGGGAGTAGTAGCTGGAATAAGAAGGGAAAGTCGGTAGTGATGTCAACCAAGCAGGGCAGCCGGAAGACGTGTGAGAAATGTGGGAAAGAGCATACGGGCGAATGTAAGATGGGAAGTGCGGCTTGTTTTAACTGTGGAAGAACGGGGCACAAGGCTAGGGAGTGTACCTATCAGAAGCTCAGCGAAGTCGAGTGTTTCTCATGTCACGAAAAGGGCCACTATAGTTTTAACTGTCCGAAGAAGGGTGGCGAGACAATGGTATCAACTGCGCAGAAAAAGACGGAGCCTCAAAAGGTGAAGACTCGCGCCTTCCAACTCACCCGGGAGGAAGCAAAGGAGACACAAGACGTGGTCTCAGGTACCCTATTAATTAACCAGATGACTGCTTATGTATTATTTGATTCTGGCGCTACGTGTTCATTTGTGTCCCGTGATTTTGGCCAAAAATTCAATGTGCCGTTAGAACCATTAGATCATGTATGTGAGGTTGAACTGGCGAGTGGCAAGAAGGTGGAGATAAAACATGTATACCGTGGTTGCGAACTGAGTATAGACGACCAGAAATTCTCGTTGAACCTCCTTCCAATTGGGGTGAAGACTTTTGATGTTGTCATTGGTATGGATTGGCTTGGGGCCAACGATGCGAAAATTGCATGTGGAAAGAAGATAGTGTCGGTGAAAATTCCGGATGGCAGCAAGGTGTATATTTATGGTGAAAAACCCAAGAGGATGTCAAGTTTGATTAGTACAGCGAAAGTTAGAAGATGTTTGGTGAAAGGATGTTTATCTTATGTGGCGTATGTAATGACGGAAGATAAAGCAAAGAAAACGGTAAATGACATCGATGTGGTGAGAGAGTACCCCGAAGTATTCCCAGACGATCTACCCGGTTTGCCACCTGAGAGACAAGTAGAATTCCGAATTGATCTTGTACCCGGAGCTTCTCCTATCGCCCGTGCTCCATACCGTTTGGCCCCAACCGAAATGCGGGAGTTGATGTCACAATTACAGGAACTGCTTGATAAAGGTTTCATACGCCCCAGTGTGTCACCTTGGGGTGCACCGGTGCTGTTTGTCAAAAAGAAGGATGGTACCATGCGAATGTGTATTGATTATCGCGAGCTCAACAAAATTACCATCAAGAATCGTTACCTGCTACCACGTATAGACGATCTGTTTGACCAGTTGCAAGGCGCTGATTATTTCTCAAAGATTGACCTCCGGTCTGGTTATCACCAAGTGCGCGTAAGAAACAAAGATGTTGAAAAGACTGCTTTCCGCACTCGCTACGGGCATTATGAATTCTTAGTCATGCCTTTTGGTTTGACGAATGCCCCGGCAATTTTCATGGATTTGATGAATAGGGTTTGAAAACCATTCCTCGATAAGTTTGTTATCGTCTTTATTGATGATATTCTTATTTACTCAAAGAATGCAGAAGAACACAAGAATCATCTGAGAACGGTACTGGAAGTCTTAAAGAAAGAGAAGTTATACGCAAAATTTTCGAAGTGCGAGTTCTGGTTGAGGGAAGTGCAATTCCTTGGACACGTCGTCTCAATCCAAGGCATCAAAGTTAATCCCGCAAAGGTGGAAGCCGTGATGAAATGGGAAATTCCCAAGACCACGACAGAAGTGAGAAGTTTCCTTGGACTCGCCAGGTATTACCGACGATTCATCCAAGATTTTTCACGAATTGCAGTACCTCTTACGAAGCTAACAAGAAAAGGAGTAAAATTTGAATGGGGGCGGAACAGGAGAAAGCGTTTGGAACATTGAAAGAAAAGCTATGTAATGCACCGGTTCTTACCTTACCGGAGGGAACTGAAGATTTCGTGGTGTACAGTGATGCCTCGAACAGAGGATTGGGTTGTGTACTAATGCAGCGGGGAAAAGTGATAGCGTACGCTTCTCGCCAATTAAAAGAACCAGAAACAAGATATGCAACGCATGATTTAGAACTGGCAGCGATTGTATTTGCACTAAAAATCTGGAGGCATTATTTGTACGGAACAAAATGTACTTTGTACACGGATCACAAAAGCTTGCAATATGTATTCTCACAGAAGGAACTCAATATGAGGCAAAGTAGGTGGCTGGAGTTAATAAATGATTATGACTGTGAAATCGCCTACCACCCTGGGAAAGCAAATGTGGTAGCAGATGCGTTAAGCAGAAAGTTTCACGAAAAGAAAAATCAAGAAAGGTTGATGCGGATAGAGCTGAAATCAAGTCTGATAGAAAGGATCAAAGACGCGCAAAAGCAAGTATTGGAAAGAGGTGACTTAAAGAAAGAAAAGCTGGGGAAAGATTTAGTATTTGGAGAAAATACGCAAGGATTGAAGACCGTTAGAAACCGTGTATGGGTACCAAAAGCTGGTGGAATCAGAAAGTTGATTCTAGAAGAATCCCATAAGTCAAAGTATTCCATTCATCCAGGAAGTACGAAAACTTATCGGGATCTCAAACAACAGTATTGGTGGCCGGGAATCAAGAAAAGAATAGTCAAGTATATTTCCAAATGTGCAACTTGTGCACAGGTGAAGGCGGAACACCAAGCCCCGTATGGAAATACTCAACCACTGCAAATTCCAGCGGGAAAATAGGAAGACATAACTATGGATTTCATAGTTGGGTTGCCAAGAACTAGAAATGTAATACCGTGTTATTGAAATTTTGAGATTTTGAATTAATCTTAGTGTAATTAAGATTTATTAGGCTATAGTATGAGTTTGGGTAGTTAAAATCCCATTTGGTAGAAGTTTGAGGTTGAAAAATGCTAAAAAGGGGTTACACGGGTCGTGTTGGAGTTACACGGGTCGTGTAGGAGTCCCCTTGTGAATGTTTTAAGCATACAGTGAATTACACGGGTCGTGTAATATTGACACGGGTCGTGTAAACCTGGAGACTAAAACTCAATTGCATACCGTGAGTTACACGGGTCGTGTAACATTAACACGGTCGTGTAAAAAGTGCAGCACGGGTCGTGTAATAACTACACGGGTCGTGTAGTTCTGCAGACCAAATCTCAAATTCATGCCGTAAATTACACGGGCCGTGTAATTTTTACACGGGCCGTGTAATCGCACAGATCTGTTTTAAATATACGATTTTTCTTCATTTGGGGTTAAAACCCTTTTCGTCTAAAACCTCTCAAAACCCTAGAAAACCATCTCTAAACCTTCTAAGTCGAGATTTGAGCCTATCTTTCACGAATTGAAGCTAGAGATTAGTTCCTTGAGCTTGAAAGGTAATCCTCTTTGATTTTTATCTTGTTTTGACGGTTAAATCTTTGGAATTGAGATGGTATTTCGTGGTTTTGATGAACCACCTGCAATTAGCTAGAGTTAGAGTGAAATTGTTTGGATTAGTAAGTATAAATGAGTTCTAATCTTAGAACCGAGCTAGTAAAAGTGTTAGTTGTTGTATCTCTTCGGTTGAGTAAGCCGGAAGGGTAGAATTGGAAGCTACAACTAAGATAGTGTTATTATCTTTTGTTTGTAACTTGTTCTATCTTATGAATTCTTGATTGTTATGAGTTGAGAATGATTGGGATTTCTGTTGAATATTGAGTATTGACTTGGACTGTTATATTACAGCCAAAGCTAAACAGGATCACACACGAGGTTCTGGAGTTCCATATTTCGATTCAACCTCAGGTGAGTAGTTAATTGTTAAATGAATCATGCTTGTTGAGATGTTTAATGCATAAGAATTATGCTATGTTTTGATTGGTTGAGTATAACCAAATTTGAATATATGGAATAAAGAGTTATAATGTGTATATTACACTTGGGACTGAGATAGTCCGTTGAGCTTAATTAAAACGAGAATTTATTTAGACTATGGTGATATGACCAAGTTTAGCGAACAAGAGCCCGATACGCGTAATTTGGGGGTCCAAACACTAAGTTGTTATCAGGTGAGTACTCTTATGTACTTGAGTATAATTCTACCCTGTGTTAAACTGAGTATATAAATATATATATCTTAGGTTGTTATTGTCGTAATCAAATTGTGGAGTAAATTGTTATCTGTGAATAACAACAACCGAGTTAAACATACGTATTGATTGTATAAACTGAGTAGATATTAGTGTAGTCACATTAAAGAGTTTTGAGTCAAATTGTATAGCCATGAGGGCTATTGAACTGGAATAGAGTTTGAGTGATTATGTTATCTGTGGATAACAAGAGATGAGTTGCAATTTATATTGAGTATAACAGTAGAGTATGTGATAAATTAGTTGAGTTAAAGAGTCTTTAAGTTTAATAGTTACAGGCATGAGAATTGCTATGATTGAGTATAAGTTGGTTGTTAAAAATGAATATATGTGAGAATGTGATCGAGTTACGAGTAGTACTAAGTGTGGTATTTTTATTGAATTGATGTTATTAAATATTAGCTGGTATATGTAAAGCTAATATGTTTGCAGATTTCAGAGTTAAGAGAAAGTGGATATTTGCTAATGAGATTAGCAAAAGAGAATGATAAAGATATTTACTGAGAGGGATTACTGGAGTGTAATTGAGATTATTCACTAAGCTTTATAAGCTTACACTTGAGTTGTATGTTGTTTTGCAGGTATTGTAGCTGTGATAGGGGAAGGCATGTGATAAAGAGAGACGGACGACTTAGAGCCTGTCCTTTTGTTTGTGTTAGGTTTATTTGTAATGCCTGGTCAAATTGTAAGGACCTTTTGTGTAATTAATTTATGATAACATCTTGTTTTTCCTGGGTCGAGTGCAAGTATACCCATTTTGATGTGTAAATTGTTGAAAATTTTTGGGTGTACTTTGTATGAGAAACCGGGTGTTACAAGAAAGGGTCATAATAGTATATGGGTCATTGTTGACCGCTTGACCAAAAGTGCTATGTTTCTGGCAATTAATGAAAATACGCAGTTGGAAACATTGGCACAGATATACAAGGATGAAGTTATAAGACTTCATGGAGCTCCCTTGTCTATTGTGTCTGACAGAGACCCACGATTTACCTCAAAATTGTGGGAGGCACTACAGGAACGAATGTGGACAAAAATTAAAATGAGTACAGCCTATCATCCCCAAACAGACGGACAAAGTGAACGAACTATTCAGACCGTAGAAGATATGTTACGATCGTGTGCTTTAGATTTTGGTGGAAATTGGGACGAGCACTTGCCATTGGCAGGGTTTTCTTATAACAACAGTTATCATTCCAGTATCGGGATGCCACCATTCGAAGCTCTATATGGCAGGAAGTGTAGAACCCCTTTGTGTTGGTTGGAAGCAGGGGAGACTAAAATAACTGGGCCAGAAATTGTAAGGATAACAAACGAAAAGATCAAAATAATTCAAGCTAATATGAAAGCTGCTCAAGATAGGCAGAAGAGTTATGCAGATTTGAAGAAGAGACCTTACGATTTGAAAGAAGGTGATCTGGTAATGCTCAAAGTATCACCGTGGAAAGGCGTAGTCAGATTCGGAAAAAGAGGTAAACTGAATCCAAGATACGTTGGACCTTTCAAGATCTTAAAGAGAATTGGCGAACAAGCTTTCAAGCTAGAGTTACCACGTGAACTGAGTGGTATACATGATACGTTCCATGTGTGTTATTTGAAAAAGTACTTTGGAAAGAGTGAACTTGTTATCCCTTTGGAAGACTTAAAAGTAACGGCCCCGAATAAGCTCATAGAGGAACCAGAAGCCATGTTAGAAGTGAGAACCAAAAAGTTGAGAAATAAGGAAATTGACTTAGTTTTGGTCAAGTGGAAGCACTCGTCGGGTTCAGACTTAACCTGGGAAACTTTAGAAGACATGAAGAAACGATACCCGAACTTCACGAATTACGAAAAGATTCTGAGGACGGAATCCTCTTAACGGGGAGAGGTTGTAAGGACCCGAGAAAAATTGTAATATATATATATATATATGTAAAATAATTATGAGTAATAGTAAAGTTATGAGAAAGGGCAAATTAGTCTTTTGCCATATTTTGAACTTTAATGTAAAATATTTTGTAATTATGTGTATTAATGTAAGAAATTAAAGTATGGTGTAATAAAAATTTGAGTATGGTGCCAAATTGGGAGAAAAGGAACTAGAGGGTTAAAACTGAAAATTTGGAACTATAAATAGTGGGAAAAATCTCCCACTTCCCAGAAGATTTCAGAAGTATCGGGAGAGAGCGAGAGGGAGCTTGAAGGCACGGGAACTTGAGGATTGGTAGAAGTGAAGCAAGAATCGGAGAATTTTGGTTGAAGAATTGAAGATATCAAGCTAAAAACAAGGTTAGTGATCAAATTCTTGAACCATAAGCATGTGTGTTCATCCCGGGACAAACTGAAATCTGAATTCATAGTCATGGTTCAGGTTGTTCCTATGATTTCCTCCATCTAAACAAGTTTAAACAACTAAGTAAACACACAAATCTCAAGGGTGTTGAGGAATTGTCAAATCGGGGGTTTTGAGCTTAAGAACTCTACCCACGGGTTCAAGAGATTCAAAACTGATTTCAGTGTTTTCATTAAGTCTTAGGAATCACTTGAGATGTATTAAGACATCCCCAAGTGATTAATTTCGAAAATTGGTGTTTTTGGGTGTAAAATGCTAAAAACGGGATTCTATGGAATTGAAGTAGGAATTAGTTGTTTCTATGGGTTAAAACCTGATGTAAACTGAAGGTTTTAGTCATAGAATGATATAAATTGGTTAGGATAAGTATTAAGGACTTAATGGACCAAAACAGGGGACTGCAGCACAAAAAATCGGACATTCTGGTCTGTATCAGCAGCGCTCGCGCCGCGACGACCACCTTGGTCGAGTCGCGAAGGTTGCAGTCTTCGAGTCGTGACCAGACACTTGGTCGCGTCGCGAAGCATGCAGTCTTCGAGTCGCGACCACACCCTTGGTCGCGTCGCGAGGCGGCGCCAGCAGACCATGCAGTGAGATTTTGAGTTTTTAAGATTTCGACCAAAACTTGTCCGTTTGACCTCAAATTTTAAACATAGGTTTATTATGGCCCAAAACTTTGTAGAAAATTGTCGGAACCAAAATACGACTTCCCGAGCGTACTGTAGTAAAATACACGTATTTCGGGAAAATTTACAAATTAAAGGAAGTTATGGTAATGAGCGTTGTAGCCTAATTATAATCAGTAGTTGCATAGTATGGCACTCTTGTGCTGTAAAATTAATTGTTATATATATATATGAATTGAATATAAATGTATATTTTTCAAATAATAGGTGGTGGTTCAAATACGAATAACCAAGTGAAAGGAAAAGGAGTTCAAGAAGCTAAATAACTCCTAGGTGACTCGAGGTGAGTGTTATGTGGATTTTCGGGTACATAGCAAAAATGAATTTTATTTAAAATGTTTTGGAGTCAAAGTGGTTTTATGACTTAAAAGTATTTTATGAAAAATATGATTATAATGTGTAAAGAAAGAAAATCAGAAATACAGTGAACTAATAATGTGATTGGCCCATGACGATAAGTTGTTTAGTATTCGGATAAAGACCACTGCCTGCTGTGGTAGGGGTGGCAATAAGACACTACTGGGATGGTACCTCCCGTCGCGAAGTAGTTGTCTTACCTTGATAGATGAATTCGTTTCATACTATTGGGGAAGTAGCTATACGGGTGCGTCTCGTATAAAACCTACGGGTGCGCTCGTAGGAATGTACCATCACAAAATAAGTAATACCTATGGGTGCGCTCATAGGAAATAAAATATTGGAAAAGAATTTCAAGAGTAAAATCATTATTGGAAAACTGTTTTGGGTCTAAACCCATAATGCTCACGAGACATTATGTCTCACGTATTGTTTTTAAAATGCTATGTACTCAGGTAAGCAGGAAGGACATTAGAAGGGTCGGGTGTGGGACCGTAGCTTCTGTTGTACAAAATGTAAAATAACAGGTTTGAACTGTGGTTATGATGCAAATTTGTGATACCCCGTTTGTAAAAACTTAAATGGTTTGTATGATTAAATATTTGTAATATAAAAAAAAATTTGTGTAAAAGTTGGGGTGTTACAATTTGGTATCAGAGCCATGGTTTAAGCGAATTAGGTTGGGTAACCATCCTAGGCTTAAACTAGTGGACTAATAATAAGTAAAGTAGTAGTACTAGGTACTAATTAACGGGGTAGAGTCGGTAAATTATAATGTTGGAATCCACAGAAACCGATGAATCAGGGATTCTTGTGATAACATCAGAGCCAAAGTATATAGGTGGTTAAGGTAATATTGGGCCCGTATTATTGTAACCACAGGATATGCCTTGGAAATGGTGAAGTCACGAGGGAGCGTGAGGAATTTGGCTGTGGAAATTAGTAGAGAGATACTTGGGAATACTAGTTCCATAGAAAGATTACATGCTACAGTTTTCGTATATATATTGATAAATATACTTATGTGGAATAATAAACGTAAATCTTATTCATTTTATATAGTACATGGAGAGTGGAGATCAGAACCTTTCGAGTGAAGGACGGGCAGCAAGTCATACCCCGTCCCATGGGGGTAACCCCGTTGATGATGCGAACAACATGGGTCCTAACCCAAATCCAATACCGCAACCTCCACCTGTGACTATGGAGGCTATACAAAATCTCATCAGCAATTTAAAAACAGAAATGCGGGAAGATATGCGCCAAATGCTGAATACTCGGCTGGGAGAACCGCACCCTAATCCTTCAGCGGATGATGCCTCTTGGAGACCCACTAATGGAGATTCTGTTACAGAGGAAGATAGTGTGGGGACAGAAGACAAGAAGAGATGTTCTTTCAAAACTTTCCTGACGTGCAAACCAACCGAATACTATGGAAGTTTTGAGCCCAAAGTTACGATGCGGTGGATACGGGAGACGGAGCAAGTACTGGAGGTCAGCAAGTGTCATGAGAAAGATAAAGTTTATTATGCCTCACGAATGTTAAAAGACGATGCGTTAGTTTGGTGGAATACCTTGTACGAACTGGTTGGGAAGGATGTAATTTACAAATAGTCGTGGACCGAATTCACTACTTGCCTGAAGAACAAATATTGTCCCCTTCGGGACATAGAAAAACTTGAAGATGAATTTCTTACTTTAAAGAAGGGGAATATGACTATTGCTGAGTACACTAAGAAGTTTAGCGATATGCTTCCATTTGTGGGCAACATTTATAATACGGAGCGGGCACGAATCAACCGTTACGCGAAAGGTCTACCTTGGGAGTATGAATTGGAAGTAAAACGGGCGGTAACAATGGATGCGGCGTTTGAGGCAGCAAGACATGTTGAAGATGTGTGGAAACGAAGAACAATGGAGAGGCAAGTTACTGGGGATAAACGTAAATTCAGTGGCGGGAGTAGTAGCTGGAATAAGAAGGGAAAGTCGGTAGTGATGTCAACCAAGCAGGGCAGCCGGAAGACGTGTGAGAAATGTGGGAAAGAGCATACGGGCGAATGTAAGATGGGAAGTGCGGCTTGTTTTAACTGTGGAAGAACGGGGCACAAGGCTAGGGAGTGTACCTATCAGAAGCTCAGCGAAGTCGAGTGTTTCTCATGTCACGAAAAGGGCCACTATAGTTTTAACTGTCCGAAGAAGGGTGGCGAGACAATGGTATCAACTGCGCAGAAAAAGACGGAGCCTCAAAAGGTGAAGACTCGCGCCTTCCAACTCACCCGGGAGGAAGCAAAGGAGACACAAGACGTGGTCTCAGGTACCCTATTAATTAACCAGATGACTGCTTATGTATTATTTGATTCTGGCGCTACGTGTTCATTTGTGTCCCGTGATTTTGGCCAAAAATTCAATGTGCCGTTAGAACCATTAGATCATGTATGTGAGGTTGAACTGGCGAGTGGCAAGAAGGTGGAGATAAAACATGTATACCGTGGTTGCGAACTGAGTATAGACGACCAGAAATTCTCGTTGAACCTCCTTCCAATTGGGGTGAAGACTTTTGATGTTGTCATTGGTATGGATTGGCTTGGGGCCAACGATGCGAAAATTGCATGTGGAAAGAAGATAGTGTCGGTGAAAATTCCGGATGGCAGCAAGGTGTATATTTATGGTGAAAAACCCAAGAGGATGTCAAGTTTGATTAGTACAGCGAAAGTTAGAAGATGTTTGGTGAAAGGATGTTTATCTTATGTGGCGTATGTAATGACGGAAGATAAAGCAAAGAAAACGGTAAATGACATCGATGTGGTGAGAGAGTACCCCGAAGTATTCCCAGACGATCTACCCGGTTTGCCACCTGAGAGACAAGTAGAATTCCGAATTGATCTTGTACCCGGAGCTTCTCCTATCGCCCGTGCTCCATACCGTTTGGCCCCAACCGAAATGCGGGAGTTGATGTCACAATTACAGGAACTGCTTGATAAAGGTTTCATACGCCCCAGTGTGTCACCTTGGGGTGCACCGGTGCTGTTTGTCAAAAAGAAGGATGGTACCATGCGAATGTGTATTGATTATCGCGAGCTCAACAAAATTACCATCAAGAATCGTTACCTGCTACCACGTATAGACGATCTGTTTGACCAGTTGCAAGGCGCTGATTATTTCTCAAAGATTGACCTCCGGTCTGGTTATCACCAAGTGCGCGTAAGAAACAAAGATGTTGAGAAGACTGCTTTCCGCACTCGCTACGGGCATTATGAATTCTTAGTCATGCCTTTTGGTTTGACGAATGCCCCGGCAATTTTCATGGATTTGATGAATAGGGTTTGAAAACCATTCCTCGATAAGTTTGTTATCGTCTTTATTGATGATATTCTTATTTACTCAAAGAATGCAGAAGAACACAAGAATCATCTGAGAACGGTACTGGAAGTCTTAAAGAAAGAGAAGTTATACGCAAAATTTTCGAAGTGCGAGTTCTGGTTAAGGGAAGTGCAATTCCTTGGACACGTCGTCTCAATCCAAGGCATCAAAGTTAATCCCGCAAAGGTGGAAGCCGTGATGAAATGGGAAATTCCCAAGACCACGACAGAAGTGAGAAGTTTCCTTGGACTCGCCAGGTATTACCGACGATTCATCCAAGATTTTTCACGAATTGCAGTACCTCTTACGAAGCTAACAAGAAAAGGAGTAAAATTTGAATGGGGGCGGAACAGGAGAAAGCGTTTGGAACATTGAAAGAAAAGCTATGTAATGCACCGGTTCTTACCTTACCGGAGGGAACTGAAGATTTCGTGGTGTACAGTGATGCCTCGAACAGAGGATTGGGTTGTGTACTAATGCAGCGGGGAAAAGTGATAGCGTACGCTTCTCGCCAATTAAAAGAACCAGAAACAAGATATGCAACGCATGATTTAGAACTGGCAGCGATTGTATTTGCACTAAAAATCTGGAGGCATTATTTGTACGGAACAAAATGTACTTTGTACACGGATCACAAAAGCTTGCAATATGTATTCTCACAGAAGGAACTCAATATGAGGCAAAGTAGGTGGCTGGAGTTAATAAATGATTATGACTGTGAAATCGCCTACCACCCTGGGAAAGCAAATGTGGTAGCAGATGCGTTAAGCAGAAAGTTTCACGAAAAGAAAAATCAAGAAAGGTTGATGCGGATAGAGCTGAAATCAAGTCTGATAGAAAGGATCAAAGACGCGCAAAAGCAAGTATTGGAAAGAGGTGACTTAAAGAAAGAAAAGCTGGGGAAAGATTTAGTATTTGGAGAAAATACGCAAGGATTGAAGACCGTTAGAAACCGTGTATGGGTACCAAAAGCTGGTGGAATCAGAAAGTTGATTCTAGAAGAATCCCATAAGTCAAAGTATTCCATTCATCCAGGAAGTACGAAAACTTATCGGGATCTCAAACAACAGTATTGGTGGCCGGGAATGAAGAAAAGAATAGTCAAGTATATTTCCAAATGTGCAACTTGTGCACAGGTGAAGGCGGAACACCAAGCCCCGTATGGAAATACTCAACCACTGCAAATTCCAGCGGGAAAATGGGAAGACATAACCATGGATTTCATAGTTGGGTTGCCAAGAACTAGAAATGTAATACCGTGTTATTGAAATTTTGATATTTTGAATTAATCTTAGTGTAATTAAGATTTATTAGGCTATAGTATGAGTTTGGGTAGTTAAAATCCCATTTGGTAGAAGTTTGAGGTTGAAAAATGCTAAAAAGGGGTTACACGGGTCGTGTTGGAGTTACACGGGTCGTGTAGGAGTCCCCTTGTGAATGTTTTAAGCATACAGTGAATTACACGGGTCGTGTAATATTGACACGGGTCGTGTAAACCTGGAGACTAAAACTCAATTGCATACCGTGAGTTACACGGGTCGTGTAACATTAACACGGTCGTGTAAAAAGTGCAGCACGGGTCGTGTAGTTCTGCAGACCAAATCTCAAATTCATGCCGTAAATTACACGGGCCGTGTAATTTTTACACGGGCCGTGTAATCGCACAGATCTGTTTTAAATATACGATTTTTCTTCATTTGGGGTTAAAACCCTTTTCGTCTAAAACCTCTCAAAACCCTAGAAAACCATCTCTAAACCTTCTAAGTCGAGATTTGAGCCTATCTTTCACGAATTGAAGCTAGAGATTAGTTCCTTGAGCTTGAAAGGTAATCCTCTTTGATTTTTATCTTGTTTTGACGGTTAAATCTTTGGAATTGAGATGGTATTTCGTGGTTTTGATGAACCACCTGCAATTAGCTAGAGTTAGAGTGAAATTGTTTGGATTAGTAAGCATAAATGAGTTCTAATCTTAGAACCGAGCTAGTAAAAGTGTTAGTTGTTGTATCTCTTCGGTTGAGTAAGCCGGAAGGGTAGAATTGGAAGCTACAACTAAGATAGTGTTATTATCTTTTGTTTGTAACTTGTTCTATCTTATGAATTCTTGATTGTTATGAGTTGAGAATGATTGGGATTTCTGTTGAATATTGAGTATTGACTTGGACTGTTATATTACAGCCAAAGCTAAACAGGATCACACACGAGGTTCTGGAGTTCCATATTTCGATTCAACCTCAGGTGAGTAGTTAATTGTTAAATGAATCATGCTTGTTGAGATGTTTAATGCATAAGAATTATGCTATGTTTTGATTGGTTGAGTATAACCAAATTTGAATATATGGAATAAAGAGTTATAATGTGTATATTACACTTGGGACTGAGATAGTCCGTTGAGCTTAATTAAAACGAGAATTTATTTAGACTATGGTGATATGACCAAGTTTAGCGAACAAGAGCCCGATACGCGTAATTTGGGGGTCCAAACACTAAGTTGTTATCAGGTGAGTACTCTTATGTACTTGAGTATAATTCTACCCTGTGTTAAACTGAGTATATAAATATATATATCTTAGGTTGTTATTGTCGTAATCAAATTGTGGAGTAAATTGTTATCTATGAATAACAACAACCGAGTTAAACATACGTATTGATTGTATAAACTGAGTAGATATTAGTGTAGTCACATTAAAGAGTTTTGAGTCAAATTGTATAGCCATGAGGGCTATTGAACTGGAATAGAGTTGGAGTGATTATGTTATCTGTGGATAACAAGAGATGAGTTGCAATTTATATTGAGTATAACAGTAGAGTATGTGATAAATTAGTTGAGTTAAAGAGTCTTTAAGTTTAATAGTTACAGGCATGAGAATTGCTATGATTGAGTATAAGTTGGTTGTTAAAAATGAATATATGTGAGAATGTGATCGAGTTACGAGTAGTACTAAGTGTGGTATTTTTATTGAATTGATGTTATTAAATATTAGCTGGTATATGTAAAGCTAATATGTTTGCAGATTTCAGAGTTAAGAGAAAGTGGATATTTGCTAATGAGATTAGCAAAAGAGAATGATAAAGATATTTACTGAGAGGGATTACTGGAGTGTAATTGAGATTATTCACTAAGCTTTATAAGCTTACACTTGAGTTGTATGTTGTTTTGCAGGTATTGTAGCTGTGATAGGGGAAGGCATGTGATAAAGAGAGACGGACGACTTAGAGCCTGTCCTTTTGTTTGTGTTAGGTTTATTTGTAATGCCTGGTCAAATTGTAAGGACCTTTTGTGTAATTAATTTATGATAACATCTTGTTTTTCCTGGGTCGAGTGCAAGTATACCCATTTTGATGTGTAAATTGTTGAAAATTTTTGGGTGTACTTTGTATGAGAAACCGGGTGTTACAAGTTGGTATCAGAGCATGGTTTAAGTGAACTAGGTCTTTGAGTATAGAGTCCTAGACTTGAACCAAGGAGGAGAGAGCCCCTATCACATGCTTGGAAAAGATACTACTGCAGATGTTAGAGTATGAGTTGAGTATAACTCTTATGTTATATTTATTATTTGTTATATGCTGTGTGTGAATACAGGTATTGAGTCAGATGAAGAATGAGTTGAGAAATTGGTCACAGTTCGTTGGACCTACAGAGGATGATGAGACAAGATTATGGTTGATATGAGATATCAGCTAACGAGGAGACAAGAATTTCAGTTGATAATGAGATGTCAACTGAATATGAGATGAGTTACTAATTGAGGTGAGATTCCAGCTGATGGCGAGATTCTAGCTGATGGAGAGATTCCAGCTGATGATGAAACGAGTTTTTGGCTGATGGTGAAATTCCAGTTGAAGATGAAATGAGATCCCGGTTGAGGCGAAATTCCAATCAATGATGAGGAAGAGTGTGAGTATAAGCTGAGCATGAGCTATGAGTTGAGATATGTGAGTGTAGTCGAGTACACTCGAGAGTTGAGATCCGAAGTATGCAGGTTTCAACTAATGAGAAAATAAGATTATGTTGCTATGAGGTATGTAAGTAATTTATTTAAAATGTTAGATGTAACGAGTATATGTGTTTAAATTGTTGATAATACATGTGTTAGAGAACTGCTATTATAAGGTGTAGTAACCGATATCGAGATGAGAATCTCGTGTCCACTGAGGTAAGATTTACATATCACATAACGAGTGTTTTGTGATTATATATAATTGAGAATATATGTGGTTGATTAACGAGTATTTAACAACCATGGAGAAGTGTGTATAATGAGAATATACACGGTGAAAAATATATAAATCTTTTGATATTGTATATATAAGTATATATATATATTGCTAGTTGTTTCACAGATATGACGAGATTTCTGTATACGAGTACTTTGTGGTTGAGACCACATATTTTGTGGGACCACATAACTAGTACTTATGATTGATCACAATGAATGGCTGAGATAGCCAAAAGAGTATGAGTTGAGAAAGACGATGAGTGTGTAGTTGATTGCACACCATAGTTGATTATGAGTTGACATGCTGAGAGATGAATTGTGTAGTTTAGAGTTGTCACATAATGAGATATTTGTGACAGAGTTGTCAGAGGACACTCGAGTAACCACATAAAGAGTACCTTGTGGTTATAATTGAGAGAACCTAGAGTGGTTCAAGTAGGCCTAATTGGCCTAGAGATTGGGTTAGATACCTAATAAATGTGATTGAGACCACATATTCAGTGGGGTCACATATTGAGTAAATGTGATCGAGACCACATATTCAGTGGGGTCACATATTGAGTAAATGTGATCGAGACCACATATTCAGTGGGGTCACATATTGAGTAAATGTGATCGAGACCACATATTCAGTGGGGTCACATATTGAGTAAATGTGATTGAGACCACATATTCAGTGGGGTCACATATTGAGTAAATGTGATTGAGACCACATATTCAGTGGGGTCACATATTGAGTAAATGTGATTGAGACCACATATTCAGTGGGGTCACATATTGAGTAAATGTGATTGAGACCACATATTCAGTGGGGTCACATATTGAGTAAATGTGATTGAGACCACATATTCAGTGGGGTCACATATTGAGTAAATGTGATTGAGACCACATATTCAGTGGGGTCACATATTGAGTAAATGTGATTGAGACCACATATTCAGTGGGGTCACATATTGAGTAAAAGGTGATTGAGACCACATATTTGGTGGGGTCACATATTGAGTAAAGGTGGTTGAGACTACATATATTGTGGGACCACATAGCGAATAAACGTGGTGGAGACCACATATTCTGTGGGGCCACGTATTGAGTAGTTGAGGTTAAGATCACATATTTTTGTGAGAGCACATAACAAGTACCTTATGGTTGGAGTAATGAAAATTGTTATGACTCAAACAAAAGAAGGAGTGACGATGAGTCTATATGACTCGAGACCGTAGTGGAGACTCGCTAGAGTTAAAGAGGAGATGGATTCAAATCGGAGAATGGTACGATGTACCATGATCTGATCAGAGGACGGTCCGAGGTACCGTGAGATAGTGTTGAATGATGAGACCAAAGAATGGTACGAGGTACCAAGAGTTGAGGCAAAGTGGTGCTATAGTGGTTGTGCTTGTGTGTAAACAGGCATGTACTTTATGATGATGCGGAGTAATGAGACATGTACTATCCTTGCGTGCGGATAAATATGAACGTGGCGGTAAGCTTGTGTGGCTTGAAACCAACGGGTTGAGAAGAGGACGAATCAGAGGCTGAGTAACAGTATAGAAGTATTGTGAGATAATACAATGAGTAATATTGTTGAGAAGTGTTGTTGTGAGTATGTGTGTTTATCATGTAATAGTGTTACGAATGTGTGAGATTTCTTGCATGTCGAGTGAGATAGAGTTGTGTAACCACATGATGAGAAAATATGAGTGAAAAGAGTAAAAGAGTAATTGTAGTTGTGATTAATAGGATTCATTCCTTAATAATCAAACCAATTACTGCCAATGAGAAAAAAATGTGTGAATGTCGAGATGAAAATACTATTTATTCATATGAGATGATGAATAGTAGATTTTATTATAATGATTTTGAGTTCTTTTCTTGAGATTAATGAGTTAGTAGAATAATGAGATATGATCTCACCGTAGAGATTACGGTGTTAGATGTCATGATATTGAGTCGTGTGTAGAGATTACGGTGAGCCGTATGTATGACCTATTTGTGTCATTCTGATGAATTGGAGATTGAGATGATAATGATGGATAATTTATTTAATTATAAATTATCGAATTTAATAGAGCTAATGAATTAGTGAGAATGTGATGTAGATTGTCCACATAAGAGAGGATATACTAAGTAATTACATCGAGAGAGACAACATGAGGTATGTTGTTGGACTGGGATGAATAGGAACCATTCTTGGTTGAGAAATTGTAAATTGTATATTGGGTGAAAAACCTAATATGTGTGTTGAAGTGAGAGTAGAGATAAACGAGCTTTCGGAGAAGTTGAAATCGGTTGTGGTGATGAGACAACTGCAACGGGTCTTGCGTGACCAAAGTGTCGAGAGTTAAATAACAAATTCAGAGAAGGCGTGAGTGAAATTCGAGATTTGTTTATAATATTTTGTTATTTCTGGATTTTTATCCTGATATTCATGAGTTGTGTTGATGAGGAGTCATAATTTGACATGTTACAATTAGAATAGTAAATTGAGAGAGAATGAATATTGAAATCGGTGGGACCGTTTTCCTTATTGAAGAATGGTATAATAAGAATGTGGCTCGATGTGAGTCATAGATATGAATATATGTAAATGATGATAGTGGTTGGAATATCACTTGAAAAGTGAGGTGAGATAGCTTGGTGTCAACGATACCATAACAAAGTGAGTGGCCTGAAAGAGTGAGTATTTTTCCTACGTAGCAGTGATGATAGCCAATATGACTATAGAGATCATCTTGTGAGGATGATGGCGAGTATTACCTATATTATGAGTAAATGAGATGCGACAGTATGTACATGTCATATGAGCTGACGAGAGGATAATATAATTGTTATACGTAATGTTAAATTACGGTGGTGAGGTGGTTGTATAAACCCTACCTATTCCAAGAGATTCCGAGGACGGAATCTTTTGAAGGGGGTAAGTACTTGTAATACCGTGTTATTGAAATTTTGAGATTTTGAATTAATCTTAGTGTAATTAAGATTTATTAGGCTATAGTATGAGTTTGGGTAGTTAAAATCCCATTTGGTAGAAGTTTGAGGTTGAAAAATGCTAAAAAGGGGTTACACGGGTCGTGTTGGAGTTACACGGGTCGTGTAGGAGTCCCCTTGTGAATGTTTTAAGCATACAGTGAATTACACGGGTCGTGTAATATTGACACGGGTCGTGTAAACCTGGAGACTAAAACTCAATTGCATACCGTGAGTTACACGGGTCGTGTAACATTAACACGGTCGTGTAAAAAGTGCAGCACGGGTCGTGTAATAACTACACGGGTCGTGTAGTTCTGCAGACCAAATCTCAAATTCATGCCGTAAATTACACGGGCCGTGTAATTTTTACACGGGCCGTGTAATCGCACAGATCTGTTTTAAATATACGATTTTTCTTCATTTGGGGTTAAAACCCTTTTCGTCTAAAACCTCTCAAAACCCTAGAAAACCATCTCTAAACCTTCTAAGTCGAGATTTGAGCCTATCTTTCACGAATTGAAGCTAGAGATTAGTTCCTTGAGCTTGAAAGGTAATCCTCTTTGATTTTTATCTTGTTTTGACGGTTAAATCTTTGGAATTGAGATGGTATTTCGTGGTTTTGATGAACCACCTGCAATTAGCTAGAGTTAGAGTGAAATTGTTTGGATTAGTAAGTATAAATGAGTTCTAATCTTAGAACCGAGCTAGTAAAAGTGTTAGTTGTTGTATCTCTTCGGTTGAGTAAGCCGGAAGGGTAGAATTGGAAGCTACAACTAAGATAGTGTTATTATCTTTTGTTTGTAACTTGTTCTATCTTATGAATTCTTGATTGTTATGAGTTGAGAATGATTGGGATTTCTGTTGAATATTGAGTATTGACTTGGACTGTTATATTACAGCCAAAGCTAAACAGGATCACACACGAGGTTCTGGAGTTCCATATTTCGATTCAACCTCAGGTGAGTAGTTAATTGTTAAATGAATCATGCTTGTTGAGATGTTTAATGCATAAGAATTATGCTATGTTTTGATTGGTTGAGTATAACCAAATTTGAATATATGGAATAAAGAGTTATAATGTGTATATTACACTTGGGACTGAGATAGTCCGTTGAGCTTAATTAAAACGAGAATTTATTTAGACTATGGTGATATGACCAAGTTTAGCGAACAAGAGCCCGATACGCGTAATTTGGGGGTCCAAACACTAAGTTGTTATCAGGTGAGTACTCTTATGTACTTGAGTATAATTCTACCCTGTGTTAAACTGAGTATATAAATATATATATCTTAGGTTGTTATTGTCGTAATCAAATTGTGGAGTAAATTGTTATCTGTGAATAACAACAACCGAGTTAAACATACGTATTGATTGTATAAACTGAGTAGATATTAGTGTAGTCACATTAAAGAGTTTTGAGTCAAATTGTATAGCCATGAGGGCTATTGAACTGGAATAGAGTTGGAGTGATTATGTTATCTGTGGATAACAAGAGATGAGTTGCAATTTATATTGAGTATAACAGTAGAGTATGTGATAAATTAGTTGAGTTAAAGAGTCTTTAAGTTTAATAGTTACAGGCATGAGAATTGCTATGATTGAGTATAAGTTGGTTGTTAAAAATGAATATATGTGAGAATGTGATCGAGTTACGAGTAGTACTAAGTGTGGTATTTTTATTGAATTGATGTTATTAAATATTAGCTGGTATATGTAAAGCTAATATGTTTGCAGATTTCAGAGTTAAGAGAAAGTGGATATTTGCTAATGAGATTAGCAAAAGAGAATGATAAAGATATTTACTGAGAGGGATTACTGGAGTGTAATTGAGATTATTCACTAAGCTTTATAAGCTTACACTTGAGTTGTATGTTGTTTTGCAGGTATTGTAGCTGTGATAGGGGAAGGCATGTGATAAAGAGAGACGGACGACTTAGAGCCTGTCCTTTTGTTTGTGTTAGGTTTATTTGTAATGCCTGGTCAAATTGTAAGGACCTTTTGTGTAATTAATTTATGATAACATCTTGTTTTTCCTGGGTCGAGTGCAAGTATACCCATTTTGATGTGTAAATTGTTGAAAATTTTTGGGTGTACTTTGTATGAGAAACCGGGTGTTACAAGAAAGGGTCATAATAGTATATGGGTCATTGTTGACCGCTTGACCAAAAGTGCTATGTTTCTGGCAATTAATGAAAATACGCAGTTGGAAACATTGGCGCAGATATACAAGGATGAAGTTATAAGACTTCATGGAGCTCCCTTGTCTATTGTGTCTGACAGAGACCCACGATTTACCTCAAAATTGTGGGAGGCACTACAGGAACGAATGTGGACAAAAATTAAAATGAGTACAGCCTATCATCCCCAAACAGACGGACAAAGTGAACGAACTATTCAGACCGTAGAAGATATGTTACGATCGTGTGCTTTAGATTTTGGTGGAAATTGGGACGAGCACTTGCCATTGGCAGGGTTTTCTTATAACAACAGTTATCATTCCAGTATCGGGATGCCACCATTCGAAGCTCTATATGGCAGGAAGTGTAGAACCCCTTTATGTTGGTTGGAAGCAGGGGAGACTAAAATAACTGGGCCAGAAATTGTAAGGATAACAAACGAAAAGATCAAAATAATTCAAGCTAATATGAAAGCTGCTCAAGATAGGCAGAAGAGTTATGCAGATTTGAAGAAGAGACCTTACGATTTGAAAGAAGGTGATCTGGTAATGCTCAAAGTATCACCGTGGAAAGGCGTAGTCAGATTCGGAAAAAGAGGTAAACTGAATCCAAGATACGTTGGACCTTTCAAGATCTTAAAGAGAATTGGCGAACAAGCTTTCAAGCTAGAGTTACCACGTGAACTGAGTGGTATACATGATACGTTCCATGTGTGTTATTTGAAAAAGTACTTTGGAAAGAGTGAACTTGTTATCCCTTTGGAAGACTTAAAAGTAACGGCCCCGAATAAGCTCATAGAGGAACCAGAAGCCATGTTAGAAGTGAGAACCAAAAAGTTGAGAAATAAGGAAATTGACTTAGTTTTGGTCAAGTGGAAGCACTCGTCGGGTTCAGACTTAACCTGGGAAACTTTAGAAGACATGAAGAAACGATACCCGAACTTCACGAATTACGAAAAGATTCTGAGGACGGAATCCTCTTAAGGGGGAGAGGTTGTAAGGACCCGAGAAAAATTGTAAAATATATATATATATGTAAAATAATTATGAGTAATAGTAAAGTTATGAGAAAGGGCAAATTAGTCTTTTGCCATATTTTGAACTTTAATGTAAAATATTTTGTAATTATGTGTATTAATGTAAGAAATTAAAGTATGGTGTAATAAAAATTTGAGTATGGTGCCAAATTGGGAGAAAAGGAACTAGAGGGTTAAAACTGAAAATTTGGAACTATAAATAGTGGGAAAAATCTCCCACTTCCCAGAAGATTTCAGAAGTATCGGGAGAGAGCGAGAGGGAGCTTGAAGGCACGGGAACTTGAGGATTGGTAGAAGTGAAGCAAGAATCGGAGAATTTTGGTTGAAGAATTGAAGATATCAAGCTAAAAACAAGGTTAGTGATCAAATTCTTGAACCATAAGCATGTGTGTTCATCCCGGGACAAACTGAAATCTGAATTCATAGTCATGGTTCAGGTTGTTCCTATGATTTCCTCCATCTAAACAAGTTTAAACAACTAAGTAAACACACAAATCTCAAGGGTGTTGAGGAATTGTCAAATCGGGGGTTTTGAGCTTAAGAACTCTACCCACGGGTTCAAGAGATTCAAAACTGATTTCAGTGTTTTCATTAAGTCTTAGGAATCACTTGAGATGTATTAAGACATCCCCAAGTGATTAATTTCGAAAATTGGTGTTTTTGGGTGTAAAATGCTAAAAACGGGATTCTATGGAATTGAAGTAGGAATTAGTTGTTTCTATGGGTTAAAACCTGATGTAAACTGAAGGTTTTAGTCATAGAATGATATAAATTGGTTAGGATAAGTATTAAGGACTTAATGGACCAAAACAGGGGACTGCAGCACAAAAAATCGGACATTCTGGTCTGTATCAGCAGCGCTCGCGCCGCGACGACCACCTTGGTCGAGTCGCGAAGGTTGCAGTCTTCGAGTCGTGACCAGACACTTGGTCGCGTCGCGAAGCATGCAGTCTTCGAGTCGCGACCACACCCTTGGTCGCGTCGCGAGGCGGCGCCAGCAGACCATGCAGTGAGATTTTGAGTTTTTAAGATTTCGACCAAAACTTGTCCGTTTGACCTCAAATTTTAAACATAGGTTTATTATGGCCCAAAACTTTGTAGAAAATTGTCGGAACCAAAATACGACTTCCCGAGCGTACTGTAGTAAAATACGCGTATTTCGGGAAAATTTACAAATTAAAGGAAGTTATGGTAATGAGCGTTGTAGCCTAATTATAATCAGTAGTTGCATAGTATGGCACTCTTGTGCTGTAAAATTAATTGTTATATATATATATATGAATTGAATATAAATGTATATTTTTCAAATAATAGGTGGTGGTTCAAATACGAATAACCAAGTGAAAGGAAAAGGAGTTCAAGAAGCTAAATAACTCCTAGGTGACTCGAGGTGAGTGTTATGTGGATTTTCGGGTACATAGCAAAAATGAATTTTATTTAAAATGTTTTGGAGTCAAAGTGGTTTTATGACTTAAAAGTATTTTATGAAAAATATGATTATAATGTGTAAAGAAAGAAAATCAGAAATACAGTGAACTAATAATGTGATTGGCCCATGACGATAAGTTGCTTAGTATCCGGATAAAGACCACTGCCTGCTGTGGTAGGGGTGGCAATAAGACACTACTGGGATGGTACCTCCCGTCGCGAAGTAGTTGTCTTACCTTGATAGATGAATTCGTTTCATACTATTGGGGAAGTAGCTATACGGGTGCGTCTCGTATAAAACCTACGGGTGCGCTCGTAGGAATGTACCATCACAAAATAAGTAATACCTATGGGTGCGCTCATAGGAAATAAAATATTAGAAAAGAATTTCAAGAGTAAAATCATTATTGGAAAATTGTTTTGGGTCTAAACCCATAATGCTCACGAGACATTATGTCTCACGTATTGTTTTTAAAATGCTATGTACTCAGGTAAGCAGGAAGGACATTAGAAGGGTCGGGTGTGGGACCGTAGCTTCTGTTGTACAAAATGTAAAATAACAGGTTTGAACTGTGGTTATGATGCAAATTTGTGATACCCCGTTTGTAAAAACTTAAATGGTTTGTATGATTAAATATTTGTAATATAAAAAAAATTTTGTGTAAAAGTTGGGGTGTTACATATAGCATAATATCTGGACATATTTAGCTTTAAGTCAGTAGGAGAAAGTTGTTAAGCTCATTTCCATCTTTCTAAAGGTATAAAGTTTATAAAATTTAGATATTACATGTGAAAGTTATGGTCATGTGAAAACCAGGAAATAATTAGGTAAAAGTTGAGAAATTTGTCTAAGGCATGTACAAGGGTATTTTTGGAAAAATTTGTCATAGTTGACAGGTCAATATCCAGAACTTTCTTTATCCCGTTTTTTTACTTGGAGCCTGATATGTGTTCGAGAAGGAGTTCGAGAAAGGGGAAATTACACACACACAAAATCTGATGCATGTGTGTGTTCGAGATTAAGAAGACGGGAAAGATGGATTCGTTAGAAAGATGTGTCGAGAGAGAGAAAGAGGTACGAAGGAGGTGATGATGCAGCAACTCGCAGCTGCTGCTGCTCGAATCAGTGAAGGAAAACCGATCATCGGCGGTTGTAGGCGTCGATGGTGACTGTCGGCGGCGGCTGGTGGTCGGGTTGAGGTGTAGACTAGGGTTCTTGCAAGAAAACAGCCTCAAACCTCCGATTTATTTCAATTTGGGCAGAAATCAGAAGGTAAGAACCTTATTTTGGAACCCTAGATATCTAGAACATGAAATTAGTTGAAAATTTTCTGATGAACGATGAAATTGATGTTAGATTGGTATTGCTTATACTATATAAAGTTCAAGTACCTCATGAATATTATCATGCACCATGAAATTTCCAACAAATTGTGTTTGATTCTATGATTTGGTTAAACTTGACTAAGAGGGAAATTATAACTTGAATTCTTGATTGTTTCTGAGTGTATGTTGAAATTTGTATTGGATTATGAAGTTTCATCTTCTATAGAGTTTAAAAATATCCAAGTCATGTAATTGAACAATTGATCATATCTCAAGCTTAATCTTTGGTTAGTCAAATGTATAGTATAAAGATGGATTTGGTATATAAATGATGTAAATGCTGATACTCATTTGATTCTAGTATAAATCATACTAGAAAGAGTATAATTGGTGTTAAATTCATGAGCATTCTATTAGTTGTATTAAGTTGATATTGTTGAGAATCAAAAGATGAGATCTTTTCAAGTTAAAGGAATTACAATCTTGGGTTTCTAGTTATCAAGTAATTGCCAAGGGACAAAAAGACTTGGAAATTTGAAAACATGAAGTTATTGGAATTTGTAAATACAATTTGGAGGTTTGTCAAAAATATTGAGTAATTGGAATGGTAATTAACAAAGTAATATGAACATGTGCATGATAATTTAATGGAAAATACATACTTATGTACGGTTTCTATAATTAGAAACTTTATTGATTTAGATGTATCAAAATGACATAAAAGGGTAAAACAAGAAATGTTTTGACATCTAAGTAACTAGTAGTGTTTTATAAGTATGCTAAACTTACAAAGTTATTTGAATTACATGTTAAACCCAAGAAATTCATAATTTGTCAAATTTGGGACAAAAGGGTAAAAGTGTCCAAAATGATTATTATGCTTTAAGAATCATAATTAATGATTGGAGTGGAATTAGATGATATTAGAAAGAGTTCATACATGTTTTAACACATATTATGTGTTTAGTTGTGCAATGGTTCTAACATCTTAATAACTCAATAGAGGTTGAAGGATATTTGGAAGCATATAGAGTCAAGAGCTAGTGGATTACTGTAGCTAGACAGACCTAGCTACCGAGGTGAGTACATGAGGACTTTTCTGGGTACATAGCATCAAGTTTTGTTTTTATGCAAATTGTTTAATGATTAATAGTTTGACAAATTATTTTCAAAAGTTATGTTAAATGTTTCATAAATAATGGTTTTCGAAGTGATTTTTAAAGCTTGAATGATTAAGTCATGTTGACCGATTGAAATGGTTTGCAAATGAATCTAAAGTTTAAAGTTTTAGAAGTTGTTTTATGCAAAGGTCGGAATGAGTTCTATATGATTGAATAATGTTTATGATCAAGGCCAACATGTAATGAGTTGATGATAGTAAAAATTTGAATATGAATTAAATGTAAGAAATGTGAGAGATGTCCGGACAAGGACCTTACCCGCAAGAAGGGGGGTCAACAGACACTACTGGGATGGTACCTCCCGTCGCGAAGTAGTTGTCTTCAGCACGCCCTTATGGATAGATTTGTTCTATTCCATGAAGGGAAAGGGAACTAGCACGCCCTCACGGATAGATTGGTTCTATTCCGGGGAGGGAAAGGGATACGGGGAAACCCGTATAAATCCAAACAATATGAAATTAATCATGAATTACAGTTGGCCTATGTTTTGATAAGAAAGGGTTCAGTTTATGTTTGCTTATGCTAAAGTGAAAAACTTAATGTTTTTATGATAAAGTAATGAGTTATGTTTTATTGTTATAGCAACGAACTTTTGTTTTGATGAAAAGTAAGGACTTTATACTTTTGATGATTAAACACTGATTCTAAGATTTTATAATGAAGTATTGATCTATAATTTGATGTTTTGACAATAAAGTGGATTTTGCAGGTTATGAAAAGAAAGGAAAGTTTTCTTGGTTTTCTTATAGTTAATGATATTAAAATTGATTTAAACTTGTTGGGTCTAAAACCCATGTATCTCACGAGACTTTTGTCTTACGTATGTTTGTTTTAAAATGCTATGTACTCAGGAACATGATGTCTAACATTGGATTAAGGGAGTGAAGAACTTAGATTTATTATGTAATTGAGAGACATTATGTTTATGGTTTAGAAATACCCTTGTAGTATAAAGTTTGGTTATGTCCCGTATTCTTTTGGATTGTTTTATTGAGTCGGGTCAGTATGGAATTGTCCATATTGCTCAAAGGTCATGCCGAATTTTCGGTAGAAATGTTGGTTTAATACGGGACATAGCTTTAAACTGTTTAAAAGCTTTACTATGATTGTTTTGATCTGAGTTTGTAACCCCCAAAGTTATTCAATTATTTTTAATACAATTGTTTTATTTGGGACCAAAAGTTTTAAATAATGATTTAATGTTTAAAATAAAAGTTTTTGAAAGAACGAAGTTTTTATTTATAGTGTTTTATAAATTATTACACCAATTCAGGTGTATGAAAGATGGGGTGTTACAATATCCAATTAGGGGATTATTTACATTAATTAATTAAAAGTTTGTTAATTGAATTAATTGATCAATAACATTTTAAATTGTTTAAAATACATGTGTGTGTGTATATATATATAAATATATATATATATATATATATATATATATATATATATATATATATATATATATATATATATATATAAGATTAAATTAAAATAAAAACATTGGTCAAACCATGGCAGATGTTTGTGGACTGTTCAGATCCGCCACAAGGCATGATAAACGATACCTCGTTACGTTTACTAATGATTTCAGTAAATATTGACACGTTTATATAATTAAACATAAGTTATAAACTTTGAAGTGTTCAAAGAGTTCCGAAACGAAGTAGAAAATCAATTGTGCCAGAATATATGAGTATTGTATTCTGCAAACATCTAAGGAACTATGGGATAGTTTCACAGTTGTCTCCTCCCAGAACACTGCTACATATTAGTGTGTCTGAAAGGAGAAATCGGACATTGTTTGAAATGGTTTAATCCATGATGTATCGAGTTACACTTCCAATTAGTTTCAAAGGTTGATACCCTAAAAACACTAACCCGTGTCTTAAACCTCGTAACAACTAAGTAGGTTGCAAAGATATTCTCTGGAATGTGAAGTGGGGTTCATCCCTCATTAGCACATGTGAAAGTTTGGGATTGTGAAATATTTGTTCGTCACGAAGCTCATGACAAGCTTGGACCCAGATTAGAGAAGTGTCATTTCATTGGCTAACCCCGCAAGTCCTTTGGATACTTGTTTTACAAGCCTTCTGAGAACAAGATGTTTATGGCTCAAAGGAGAGTCTTTCTTGTGAAAGAGCTCATATCCAAAGAAGCCAGTGGGAGAAATATTGATCTTGAAAAGATTCAAGAGTCAACCAATGAAGAACCTTCAGTTAACAATAACACTCAACCAGATGATGAGACTCCTGTTGAGAAAATTGACATATCCCCACCTCTTCGCACATGCAGTAAAGTTAGTCACCCTTCGGAGTTGTATAGTTTCCATATTACTAAAGGTGATGCAGTGATTAGTGGTAAAACACAGGTTAATGAGGATGAGTCATCCAACTACATGGAAGCATTGGTGAGCCCAGTAACCACTAAATAAAAGAGGACATGGAAAGCGATATTTAGTCCATGTTTTAGTTTGATTGATCTTACATCTGGCCTTAGAACCAGTGGGACTACGTGGATCAAGAAGAAGACCAGCATAGACATGAATGTACACAAATTCAAAGCAAGATTGGTTATGAAGGGTTATACTCAGACTCAAGAAATTTATCATGAGGAAACACTCTCACAAGTAGCTAAGAATGAGTCTCTTAGGATATTGTTTGCCACATCTGAATTTTATGAGACATGGAAAAGTGGATTACAGAACTGCTTTCCTTGAATGGAAAACAAAGGGGTTGTGTGTATGGCACAACCGGAAGGGTTCGAACATGTCAAATATCCATATAGAATATGAAAAGCTAGAAAGATTCATATGTGGAATCAGATAAGCGTCTCGCAGCTGGAATCTTTACGGTCATTAAAAGGTCAAAAGATTTTGATTTTCAAGAAGCATAGATAAGTCCTGTGTTTATGTCAAAGCTAGTTGGAGTAGTATTGTAGTCTTCCTTGTATTGTATGTAGAAGAAATATTGCTTATAGGAAACAATTTTCCAATGTTGCAAAGTGTGATGACTTGACTTGGGAAATGTTTTGCTATGAAGAACCTAGGACATACAATACACATACGTGGAATAAGGATCTATAAAGATAGATCACAATGTCTAATAGGACTTAGCCAAATTATATATTTGAGTATGATCTTGAAGAAATTCGAGATGCATGACTAGAAGAAAGGGTTTCTACCCATGGCATAAAATTGATTAGGAATCAATATCCTAGTACTAGAGAAGAACTGGAAAGAATGAGTCGAATCCCATAGGACCTATCATGTATGCCATGACATGTACTTAACTTGATATCTCGTATGCTTTAAGCATAGTGAGTCGATTTCACGACAACCCTGGTGAAAGTCATTGGACGGCGGTGAAGGAGATTCTTGAGTATCTAAGGAGAACCAAGGAATGTGTTATTGGTTTATAGAGGAAAAACATAGCTAAGAATAACTGATCATAGTAATTCCAGAGATTACTCTTGCTCACAATCAGGAGAAGTGTTCCTGTTAAATAGAGGAGTGATAACTTGGAAAGGTTCCTAGTATAGATCAATGTAAATCCGCGTATATAACTAGTAGTGATGTTGTAAGAGAGACTACATGGTGGAAGGATTTTGTTGGTAATATTAGTGTTGTCCTCAATGTCAATGAACTCCTTGAAATATTCTATGAAACCGAGGGTGCAGTCGCCTTGACTAAGGAACCCGAGGAGCATGGGAAGTCGAAGCATACACTCAGGGAATGATGTTGTGTTTACGAACCAAGTTGAGACATCGTAGTGAATAGGATATCATCAGAAGAGTATCCAGATGATCATTTCACAAAGACATTGACGCGGACCAAGCATGAAGGTCATACAGGATCCATAGGCGTTAGATTTTGCAAGTAATATGACATAAATGTTTTAGTTGTTGATTTGATAATTTGAAACATATAGCAGTATAAATTGTATCTGATTTGGTGATTATCATGCGGTGACTTGATAATGAGATGGATTGCTGCAATTTACATTAATTTATTACTGTGTTTCACTTTAGCATGTTTAGATACCGCTTCCCGAGTATTAATTTACTCAAACTTCCACAGTCGGTCGTACTCTTGGAAGCAAGTAGTGATTGAAGACTGTCTCGAGTGTTAGTAGATTGTCTATAGTGATTAGACATAGCATGGAGATTGTGACTAACACTCATGAGTGCTTGATAGAGATTCAAGTATTTGAACAACCCACACTTAGAGATTACTTCATGGATTAAGCCACAAGTAATTTTAAGATGATAATATCTCTTATTCTTCAAACCAATATACATGAGGATTTGCTCTACGATTCTGTTATGCATTGGTCTACTAAAACATTGTCCATAACCGATAGTTATAAAGGGTATGTCCATGTGTGATATGGTGAAATAGACAGAGACTATGTTGTCAAAGTTTATCTGTTCCTTCTACCCTAACAAGGAGAAGCGATATTTATGGGGCCCTCGATGATTAGATGTTGATATTAAAATGCTCGGTCGAGATCTAACTAAATTGATGTGTTCAATTGAGTAGTCTGATATGGTCATCATAAATCACTATCGGGAAACAGAATTTTGAAATTTTGGGATTGACCTTATCCATGACCCAGGTTCAAAAGGATATCTTAAAGAACGGAGGACTAATTGACCATTTATCTAAGGGTCGTCTCTTATCTTTGATCAAAGTTCGGTAGTTGTATTGAATGACATACTCTCTCATGATTATCAGATAATCGTAAATTTAGCAGCTTTACGATTATCAGATAGTTTTAAAGACAGGTTATGAAGAAGACATATTTGTGACCAATTCTTTGATAACTATAATGCAGTCATATGTCCAGGGAAAAAAGGGTATTTCTCTTACGTGAAATCCTTTACTAGAGTACTATGGTTGTATGCAAAAGGGTCTTTTCTCTTACGTGAAATCCTTTACTAGAGTAATATGGTTGTATAGTGAACTTGCTTGTAAGTGCAGGGTTGCTAAAAAAGGCGGTGAAAATGGTGGAGGAGATGAAGGTCGAGGGTAATTTGGGATAAATCCAATGTAAGGTTATCGTCACCGTAGCACAACCAATTTTTGTGTATTTTTCGAATTGGTCACTGAAGGTTTTTTGCACGATAGTATTGGGTACAGCGGAGGCACCAACAAACACGACTAAGTACTTCGACAAACGTTCTTCGACTATCAAGAGTAATGGGTAATGAAAAAAATGAAATTGAGAGACACAATGATATAAAGTGGTTCACTCGACAACAAGTCAAGCTACATCCACTGTGAGAAATGAGAGAAATGTTTCATTGATAAACTTCAATGATTTACAAGAGAGATTATATGACTACGCTCTGTGTTTGACACAATTGGACATGAACATATTACAAAGCATAAATATGAGATTATATAAGTAACGGTATGTGGAAGGCTAAAAATGCAAGTCTTAGGCAGGAAGGAGCAAAAGGACGACCTAGTCCTGCACCTAGTCACTTTATTGGCGGTGAAGTGACGACTCCATGCTCCCATGTTGCCGCCTGATGCATAGCACTGTTCTTCACGTGTTCCCAAGATATTACTGACAGTAGAAGTGACTAAACCACATAGGGTCTAACCAAAACTTTCTCTTAGACCGAGATCACCCGGTTTGCTTTCGATCGAGTGCACCCTTGAACGAGACTATGACTGTCCGACTACGCCTCTGCAAGTTCTGTCGAACTTCACTTCGTACAATATCCAACTCTTTCTTCAAGGACTCGTCAGTCTAAACTTCGCTTTGGCCAGAGGATTCTGCTATCTCATATTCTCCTGCTGATGGCATGTTCACCACTGTGACCGTAGCCCAAGCTACCGCTGTCATTAGAACATCTGTCCACATGAGATACTGATGAAGCCTTCCTCAGACACAACTCATCAGTTCAGACTTAGTACTTGTTTTGTCACACACCTTCTGTCACCAACTGACTTCTGCTGTCTATCCTTAATGACTTCAAATGTATGCCCTAGAACCAAGACCGTGACTCCTGATCCGGACAAAGCAGCGGCTTCGGTCTAGCTGATCTTCATGCCTTTAGTTCAACCTTATGTCGATCTTCTGAAGGATCACCTCCTTCTTATTTGATCCACCATGGCTGATCTGACCGGAGCAAAAGACTCCCACTCAACCGGAAGACTGGACTTGTCTGAGATACATACCTCAACAGTACTGGTTGGCCTCACCTCTGTTTCTGGTTGCTTCGGACATCATGTCCACTTTCGGTTGTCATGAATAGCTCCGGTTCAGATTAGGCTCCACACTTTGCGCAACAGATAGGTCCCTACAGTTGAAATTTACATATTTTATAGGTCCCGACTTTATCCTGAAAACAAGTTAGTTTTAACGTTGGAGACCTATTTAACATGTAAAATTCAACTTTAGTGACCTATTGCGCAAAAAAACTTCGATGACCAATCCGGAAAAAAAACCAAACTTGGTTAGAGTGACAATAATCCATAAGTAAATACCTTATTTATACATATTGTTCCTTATATACATGTTTTCATTTGTGTGTGAATACCATACTTATGTATAAATACTACATTTATATGTATTTTTTATTTATATAAATTTATTTATTTATATACAGACCTAATTTATATGTATAAAAAGTGCATGTAAATACCCTAAGGCCTTCCAGTGTGGAAGAGGTCGGGAGAGTGCGATGCCTATGTGGCTGTGCGAGCTCTTGGGTGAACACCACCTCCCTAGTGAGAGCACCTCTCACTTTTTCCCCGTGCAACGTTGTAACATCGTTCGAGCTCAAGAATGAAAAGAAGTATGGCTTGTACATTCAGCATAATCAGTTGTACCAGATGTGAGAAAAGTGAGAGGTGACCGTTTCCAATGGTGAGTGAATGAGTGAGGGGTGCTGGCTGGACAATGATGTGACAGGGAAAAAGTGAGAGCTCGTAAGAGCTCACATTGGATGGCCTAATTACCTTATTTACGTAAATACGTATCAATATCATATTTACCTTATTTACATAGATACATATGAATATCTTATTTATGTAGATTCCTTATTTACGTAAATATATATTTACATAAATTCCATATTTATATTTATATGTGTTTTACCGTATCTACGCGGATATCTTATCTACTATATAAAATAGGAAAATACATTATAGAGTATAAGAATGATATAAAAATCATATATTTGATTAAACATATTCATTCATTATTTGATTAAACATATTTATCCGTTATTTGACATGTTAAAAATCAATTTCGTTTTGCTAAAAGGCTGAAGGTTATTTATTAAATAATTGAAAATATCAAAAATAAAACATAAGTTAATTAGCAATAACAATAGTTTAAAATATTATTTAGTCAAAAGTTAAATATAATTTAGAATACTTGAAAGTCAAAAATATATTTACTTTAGAATATTAATTGGTATTAGATAGAAAAGAAAGTATCGAAATTAAAAAGCAATCAAATAAGTATTCTTAAAATAACTAATAATAATAATAATTAAAATTAACATTAAAATGAAAAACTATATAATTTTATTTATACACTACTCACATCTGAAATTATATTATATCATTATAACTAGAAGTATTTAACTTCGAACCTTTCTAATATACATCTGTTTTATCCTATTATTTTAAATAAAAATATTGTGTTTTATTCTTATAAGAATTATTATTTAATAACAAAATACAATATTTAGTTATTTTTAAAATAAAACTATCAATATTTTATAATTATTCTGGCACTACTTAAGAGCATTCGTCTAATATATTATTATTGATGTCATTCAATTAGTTGATATAATTATTCATTTATGTTTAATAGCAAAATAATAACATACTATAAGTTTTTTTTTTAAAAATCAAAATTTAATACTTAACTAACATCTTGAATATACACTATATGATAAAATTTAAAATATTTACAATCTTTTATGGACGATAAATCTTTTAGAAAGACATGATAAAATAAAAGAGGTTGGAGACAATATTGTCATTTTGCTACAAACTTTAAATAACATCACAACTATAGTTTATAAGGTTATTAATATGAGTTTAAATCCAAATATCATAAATCATCATTTTTATAGCATTAAAATATAAAATATTTTTGAAAAGATAAAAATAATGTTTAATGTGATAGAAGAAAATCAAAAAACAATATATAAAAATTAAAATATTAAGTCATTATATCTCATTATAATGTTTAGTTAACTTCATAAATTTAGCTATTGGACTTACAAAAGATACATTAATAAACATTCTAAATGATAATTATATTTAATATTATACTAATAATAATATGTTGGGCCAAATTGCTTTTATCATTTCTCTAGTTAGACCTTAAATGCCTTGTATATAATTGTGTCGAATGAGCTCTTTAAATCGATTTTTGAAACTACAAAATCATTTTTCTAACAGTTTTTTACTCTAATCCAATTAATATTGACAAAGATATATTATTTAATAAGTTATTTACTCAAATAAACAAATTAACATCAAATAAAAAATTACATTTAACTAAAAGCCGTATGAAATTAGAAATCACTTTACGATGAAAACAATAGTTTTTTTTTTGAAATTGAAAAATGCCAGACAATATTCTCTAAATAAATTTGGCATAATAAATAATAATAATAATGAATAAATAATATTAATGAAAACTAGATATTATTCTATTGACATATAACTTCATAGATGTCAACGTGAGATCTAAAAAATGTATAAAGACTACAGTTTAAAATAAATGAAATTTTTTAGACAAGAAAATTTATAATTTTATTAACAATAGTAATAGTTAAAAATAATATTTAGTTGATATTTATCTTTAATTCAAGTTTTTATAAGATTATGAATTATATAAAATTAAAAATCACTACACTGAAAACAAAGATTGATATTTAGAAAAAATACTATTATTTTCAAAATTAAAAAAATAACAATTAAAAGCTTTTAAATTAAATTGATATAATAATAATATTTAACACTATTATTTATATTTAAGAGTTTTTAAATTAAATTAATATCCAATAGTATTGAGAAACGTTGAGTGATCGAGCAAATAATGAAAAACTATAAAAAAAGCTCACATTGGAGATGCTATTATTTAACATAAATAAAATCATTTTTTGAACACTTAATCCCTTTCTCTTTAACAGTACTTCCTTTTCCCCTTATTTCTATTTTAGTTTTAAAATAATATATTGTGTTATATTTATTTTTTAAAATATCAATGTCTAGCGATGATATTTATTAAAATATTATGTATTAAAATATGATGTGTTTAAAAAAGCTAAATAAACGTGAATGAATTTGTAAAACATTTTAAATAGACGAGTATAAATTCATGAAAATAGCTATATAAGATGTTAGTTACTGGATATATCATTAAATTAGAGGACAATGTTAATTAAATTATGATTGAATAATATTTTTAAATCATAATATATATTTTTCTTTGAAAAATAAAGATACTCTAAGCAACTTTTAACTATTAGATCACATTTAAAAATAAATATTTATGTAAAATATTATTAATATATATTTTATTCTATAAGTTGCATTGAATTAATATAACTATTAAAACTTCAAAGTTCCAAAATAATGATAGTAACATCAACATTATCATTTAATAAAAAAATTATAATGTGATAATTACTTACAATAATTTTCAATAAAATATATATTCTATATATTTACTAATCTACTTTTATTCCGGGGAGAAATCGGCTTATTGTGTGAGTATATATATTGCTTGTCATTCACTCCATTCATCAGAATTGTAAGCCCTTTCAGCGGTGTTCAAACTTCTTATCCCAAAATTCCAATTCCTTGCTACCGATCCTCATCGTACTAACTCTCTCTAGTAGGGATCATCTTTCTCGTCTCCGGCACCGGCGACCATCTCACGGTAACCTTTTACAAGTTGACTTCTAGCACCCAACTTCACGCAAATTGCTCCAATCTGTTATATACTCGATCATTAACTTTTGAGCAGTTGGATTCTGATTTTCAGATAGAGAGGGAGAAAGTACGACTACGTCCATTTACTTTGTGTGAGCTGGGCACAAAAAGCCCTAACTTAAGAATTAGGCATCTCTCTGGTATGTTCGATGTTTAATTGTTGACCATCCTTTTGCACAATCATACATGAACTTTTTAACTTTATTACTATCATAAAAGTAATAATTTATGTTTTTGGTTGTGCCAATGACAAATCTAGTACTAATCATTGAAAAATCGATATGATTTAGTTTTCAATCCAACACATGTTCTATACGATTTTACTATTTATTCAGCAAAATTTGAAGTTGAAAACCTAAGAAGCGTGAAACGTTGTGCAAAAGCCTAGAAACCATGGAATTTTGGAATTTAACCTGTCCTAGGGTTACCTGGTGGATGAATTTGAAATTTTCAAAAAACTAAAATGTCTGATTCTGTTTTTTGTCTATTATCAAATAATATCTGATTGTTACAAATAAAGCTCTATTTTAGGGCTGAAAATCAATCATCAAGAGATGGATACAAGTAACTGGGGCCGACCTACTCAAAGTGGGGGTAATGCTGTTGGTGATTCATCCATGGAATCTGGTGATTGGAGAGCTCAACTGCAAGCAGATTCACGACAAAGGATTGTGAACAAAATGTGTGTATTCTACTCACATCCTCATAATTTCTATTTTATTTTACATTCTTCAAGAACTTGATCATGTCAACCTTATATGATTTTACATAGTATGGATACCTTGAAGAGGCATCTTCCATTTTCTGGACATGAAGGCCTACAAGAACTCAAGAAAATAGCTGTGAGATTTGAAGAGAAGATTTATACAGCTGCAACAAGCCAGGTTTGTTGTGTGTTTGTTTCATAATATCATGTTTTTCATATACGGTAAGCTACCTTGTGAATCTTGACCTAATTTCTCTTAATTAATTTCTTTTGTAGTCTGATTATCTCCGAAAAATATCCTTGAAAATGTTGACTATGGAAACCAGATCACAAAATCCAATGCCAGATGCTATGCAGTCAAATTCTGGTGCTAATAGTGTAAACCCCTCAGATCCAGGTATATAAATATTCTTTTTCTTTTTTGTTTTTTCAAAAAAATAAACTTTTTTTTTAATCAGGGATGCAACAAGTCAACAGTCAAGGTCAACAACTTCCGTTACCTGTCCCCTCAAATCATCCACAACAAGGCCAACAACTTTTACAACAAACAATTCTCAATAACATTAATTCAACCGGAATCCAAGGCTCTTCAAGTTTATCATCCGCATTGCCACCTGGCACTAGTTTACAACAATCTTCAATCTCAAATGTTTCCAACCAAAATCCAACCTTACAAAACATGCAAAACATTCAACAAAATTCCACCATGGGCCCAGGGGTAGTTCCGTCCAATAATTTTCAAAATCAACGACAAATACAAGGCCGACAACCACAACAACAACAACAACCACAACAACAACAACAACAGACTCAAAACTCGCATTATCTTTACCAACAACAACAACTACAACAAATAGCAAAACAGAAGCTTCAAGTCCAGCAAGGCAACATCGGGCCCGCAATGCAACAGATTCAACAACAGCAGCAACAGAATCTGTTACAGCCAGCTGTCATGCAACCGACAATGATGCAATCGGTTCAAAGTCAACCGCAGTCAAGTCAACCGTTAATGAACCATCAACAATCAGTACTAAGACAACAACAACAACAACAACAACAACGACAGGTACAACCACAACAGCAGCAAGTACAAGTACCGGTACAGGTACAACAGCCACAGCAGCAAGTACAAGTACAAGTACAACCAACAAACATGCAACAGAATCAAATGATCGGACAACAGAATACGTATTCAGACATGCAACAGCAACAAAGAATGTTAGGTCAACAAAATAAATTAATTGGTCAACATAATAATCTTTCTGGAATGCAACAGCAACATATGGGAGGTCAAAGTAGTCAATCGGGCGGTCAACAGAATATGTTAGGGACTCAATCTGGGAACTCCGGAATGCAGCATATGATGCAATCGAAGATTCCGGTTCAACAACAGAATCAGCAAAATTCGGGGGGGTTGTTGGGGAATCAAGTACAACAGTCACAGCCACAGTTACAACAACAAGTGATGCCACATATGCAAGCACAGTCAGGCCAGGTTGGCATGCAACAACAGAGTAATATGATGCAAGGGAATATGCAACAGAGGATTCCAACTTCGGGTGGATTTCAACAACAGAATGTGATTGATCAACAGAAACAGATGTTTCAACAACAGAGACCTATGCAAGAGGCTTCATCAAGTACGGTTTTTTATATGTTTTTATTTTTGAATATTTGAATTTGTTTTTCGTGATGCTTTTGAATTTTTTGTAGCATCATTAGATTCGACAGCTGGGAACGCGAATGGTGGAGATTGGCAAGAGGAAGTGTATCAAAAGGTGATGTATATGATAATATGAATTATGAAATTATATATCTTTTAGGCTATAGAAGCTAAAGTTATTTTTCTTGTGATTACAGATAAAAGCTATGAAAGATCTGTATTTGCTAGATTTGAATGATATGCACCAGAAAATTCTTGGAAAATTGCAGCAGGTAAGCTATGGCTAAATGCAAGAAATAGCAACATACTTTGATTTATTTATTAATTTATTTATTATAGCATCCTTCTTTCATTTTTCTCTATTACAACGTTATACATTTAGTATCTTTTTCATATTGATAAATTATACTTTGAAAAAACTACCCAATTTTAGCATTCTACTTTTAGGTTTTTTCTTATTTGAACATTATGCTTCAAAAATTCTTTCCAATTACTTTGTGTTTCAATAACATTACTCCAAAGTACATTGCTATTTCTTGCATTTATCACTCAAAAAAACGATTACTTTGTTTTCCAGCATGATTCACTTCCACAACAACCAAAAAACGAGCAACTCGAGAAGCTAAAAGTATTCAAAAACATGTTGGAACGTTTCATGGCATTTTTACAAATCCCAAAACACAACATATTAGCCAACTACAAAGACAAACTAAGTACCTACGAGAAACAAATCGTCCACGTCATCACCTCAAACCGCCGCAAACCCGCCGCCAACCAACAACAACAACCACCACCACCCCAACAACAACAACAACTTCCACCACCACACATGCAATCCCAACAACCACATTCCGGTCTAACACACGAAAACCCCATGAACTCGGTCAACCTTCAAACAAACTCCATGGGAAACCTCCAACAAAACACAAACTCCATGTCATCCCAACAAACCATGATGAACTCAATGCAACCTACTTCTAGCCTCGACCAAGGGCAAAACGGTAATTTAACAAACGTGTCGGTGTCGCAACAAAACATGAACCCGATGGTGTCGTTACAACCGAACCCGAACATGCTTCATATCAAACAACAAGAACAGTTGCTTCAAAGCCAACAACTAAAACAATTTCAAAACCGACAAATGCAACAACAGTTTTTACACAAACAACAACTCATGCAACAACAACAACAATTCAAAGGGAACCAAGTCAACCAAATCGGTCAACTCCATGATAACAACAACGACATGAAACTCAGACAACAACAGCAACAACAACAACAACAACAAATGGGTGTAAAACCGGGGGGTTTTCAACAACGTACGGGGTACCACCAACAAATGAAACCCGGGGGACCGTTTTCGCCTCAGTTAATGCCAGGTGGCGGGTCCCCGCAGATTTCACAACACGCGTCCCCACAAATCGAGGGACAAAACATGTTTAACAATAATAATAACAAACCTATGCAATCTGCTAACTCGCCGTTTACCGTACCGTCCCCATCGACTCCGTCTGCTTCTCCTTTACCGGGGGAGTTTGAGAGATTGAGCGGGGTTTCCGGGTTGAGTAATACCGGGAATATTCCACATGGACACGGACATGTGTTGACTAGTCAATCGCTTGCTATCGGGACACCTGGCATTTCCGCTTCACCTTTGCTCGCTGAGTTCACAAGTCCAGACGGGAACGGTGTTGTCGCTTCGATTGTGTCTGGGAAAGTTACCGGTGCTGAACAGCCTCTCGAGCGGTTACTTAAAGTGGTAAGTTTTTTAAAGGGAAAATTACGAAAAAAGCAGTATATTTTATTGCTTATTTTAGTTTAACCATCAAATTTTCATTTGTTCTAATAAAACCACCAATTTTTGGAAAAAAATTTAACCCGGCCATTATGACCTGAAAAACCGGTAACACCGGCTTCGATGAAACTTTTTACCAAAAAATGGTGGATTTTTTTCGACTCTTAAAAATTTGGTGGTTAAACCGAATTTTTGGCAGATTATAGTGTTTTTTTCGTAATTAGCCCTAGATAATATTTACACTTTAACTTATATAATTACAAAAAAAACTATTTTTTGTCACTTTTTCTGGTTTAACCATAAATTTTCATTTCTTCTGATAAACCATCAATTTTAGGAAAAAAATTTATCCCGACCATTTTGACCTGAAGAACCGGTAACAATGGCTTCGATGAAGCTTTTTACCAAAAATTCGTGGTTTTTTCACAACCTTTTAAAAATTGGTGGTTAACCCGAATTTTTGACAAAATATAGTGCTTTTTTCGTAATTTTTAAAAATTTCACCATCCAATGATTCCAATCAAATTACATTTTTCACTTTTTTGAATTTCACAGGTGAAGGCGATTTCACCGAACGCGTTAACCGCATCCGTAAACGACATCGGTTCGGTCGTAAGCATGATCGACCGGATCGCGGGGTCCGCACCGGGAAACGGGTCGAGAGCCGCGGTCGGTGAAGACTTAGTCGCGATGACAAAATGTCGGCTTCAAGCGCGAACATTCGTGACTCAAGACGGAACAAACGGAATCCGTAAAATGAAACGGTTCACAAGCGCGATGCCATTAAACGTCGTATCATCTGCAGGTAGCGGAAACGTAAACGATACTTTCAAACAGTTGACTTGCGGCGAGACTTCCGAACTCGATTCAACCGCGTCTTCCGTCATCAAAAGACCCCGTATTGAGGTAAGGGTATTTTCGTCTTTTTGTATTTATTAGATATTTAGATTCGTCGTGATGTATTTTCTGTTGTAGACAAATCACGCGCTTTTGGAGGAAATAAAGGAAATTAACCGCGGTTTGATAGATACGGTTGTGGATATTAGTGAAGAAGATATCGATCCGGCTGCAGCTTCTACGGCTTCCGAGGGAGCGGATGGAACCGTGGTTAAATGTTCGTTTAGTGCAGTGGCTTTGGGTCCTAATTTAAAGTCTCAATATGCTTCAGCACAAATGGTTAGTTATTTGATAATAGCAACGTACTTTTATTTTATTATTTTTTTAATAAAAGAGTAAATTACAATTTTGGTCCCTGTGGTTTACACAAAATTACAGTTTTGGTCCTGGTTTTGAAAATCTTGCACTGATGGTCCCTTTGGTTTTCAAATCTTTCACTTTTGGTCCCTGTGGTTTCTAAATCTTTCACTTTTGGTCCGTACCTCTGTTATTGTTTGCGCAAGCAATAGGGACAAAAATTGAAAGATTTAGAAAGCACCGGGACCAAAAGTGAGAAGTTTAAAATCCACAGGGACCACAAATGCTAGATTTTTAAAACTAGGACCAAAACTGTAATTTGGTTTAAGCTACAGGGACCAAAACTGTAATTTACTATTAAAAAAAGGTATGTAAATTGTTTTGTTGAATTGATGTGCAGTCACCTATACAACCGTTACGATTGCTTGTTCCTGCGAATTACCCGAATTGTTCCCCGATACTCTTGGATAAATTTCCGGTTGAAATCAGGTGAAAATTTTATTTTAATTAGAGTAAAAGTTACAGTTTTGGTCCCTGTGTTTAAACCAAATTACAGTTTTGGTCCTAGTTTTGAAAATCTTCCACCGGTTGTCCCTGTGATTTCTGAATCTTTCACTTTTGGTCCCTTCCTCTGTTACCGTTTGTGTAAACCTCAGGGACCAAAAGTGAAATATTTGGAACCACAGGGACTACCGGTGCAAGATTTTCAAAACTAGGACCAAAACTATAGTTTGGTGTAAACTACAAGGACCAAAACCATAATTTACTCTTTTAATTTTGACAAAAACATACTTTATTATGGACAATGTACTTTATTTTATAGCATCATACTTTACTTTTTACTCTTAATAGCAATGTATTTATATTTTTCTGCCCACAAGTAGCAACATCGTTATATTTTTTTTACTAAAGCGTACTTGTATATTTCTTTACTAATAATAGCAATGTGTTTGCATTTTTTACCCATAAAATAGCAACCTACTTGCATTTTGCAACTAATATGGACAATGTATTTTATTTATTATATATATCGTTATTAACAGTAAAGAAATGTAAGTATATTGATATTATGTTTCATATATTTCTATTTATCTGTAAAAATGTAAGCATGGGTAAAAAAATATAAGTACATTGCCTATATTGGTAAAATTACGAATTTGCCCTTTGTGACTACAGCAAGGAGTATGAGGATCTTTCTGTAAAGGCTAAATCAAGGTTCAGTATTTCTTTAAGAAGCCTCTCACAACCGATGTCACTTAAAGAAATTGCAAAAACTTGGGATGTTTGTGCACGTGCTGTTATTTCAGAGTATGCACAGCTAAGTGGTGGTGGTACCTTCAGCTCAAAATATGGTACCTGGGAAAACTGCTTAAGTGCTGCATAGTGGATTGGATGGATATAGTTTTACTGTTGGAAAAACTAAAGGTGGTGTTTGATTGCGTATTTTTTTTTATAGTTTTTGTTGATTATATGCTATGTTTACATATTAAAAACAAGTTATGAAAGATGTGTATACTTTTTGTTGTACGGTATTGTATACCTATACAAAATTGATGTTGTTTATGTTTAGGAGAGAGCTTTAGAGGTTCTAAATCTATTTTGGTTTGTTTCTGATGTATGAAATTTGTAACGTTTTTGTCACATTTTTGTGAAAATTGTGATGGCTCTCTTAAAAGCTCTCATGTTGTGTAAATACTATGTTACATATTATTGTGTTTGCTTTTGTTACATGAGACATGGAGTGTTCATTTCTTTTGCATGCATCTACAAGTTTTTTTTATGGGACAAGAATTTACAATATTTGTATAACATTGTTAGAAGAATAAACATGATAATACAACATCATTAGGCCATGTGGAGGTGGAAGGGGTTCGGCACCGATCTGGCACCAACACATGGGTCGAAACGTTCAAAAACATCCGAGACGCAATACACGACGTCTTTGGATGCACATATCGGTGCCGACGTCAACGAAATTCCCTACGATTTTGAAAGGCCAATGGGCCGTAATCAGGCGAAGGCAAAAGGAAAGGTCGCGGCGTCTTCGAGTTCGGTCAACGACGGCCGAATGGATGATGTGAACGAAAAATTCGATCAACTTTTGACGACCATTTCAACTCACGTCAAATCCACCGAGGAGGAAAGGTTAGCGAGAAAAAGTTCCCACGAGAACAAAGATCGGGCGCTCGACATGCTAGTGTTGATGCAACCGACCGAGCATCTTATCGGCGCGGCTCTTGAGTTGATGTTGAAACTAAAAAACGACATCGTCAAAAAATACGGGATGTAATTTTAGTGTTCTTTTTATTTTAGTTTAACGTCACGTTTATGTTTTTAAATTTTAGTTTAACGTAATTTTTAGTTTTTTATTTTAGTTGTAATTTTAATTTTAATTTAATTTAGTTTATGAAATTATTTGTTTTGTTTTAATTTTAATTTTAATTTAGTTTTTAAATTAAAAAGTGAGATGAAGTGAGAGGTAGTGAGAGGTGACCATTTCCAGGGGTGAGGGGAGAAGAGAGACTTGCTGACTAGATGCTGAGGTGGCGGACAAAAAGTGAGAGTAGAAGAGAGGGCACTCCAGAAAGCCTTAGAGATTTACCCTATCACTATGATTCAAGGTTTTATCACCACTCGTGTCACTATATCAACAGTTACATAATAAACAAAGACTCTGACATAATACTTGCCGATAAATCATGAAACAGATCGGCATCTCCAACCCTTCTTAGACCAAACGGTATGGTAGCGGGGAAGGGCCACGGTGTCCAAGCTGGCACCCGACCCCACGCCCGGTAACATCGCCCCGGTTGGGGTTTAAGGTGCGGGGATGGCTTGGCACCGGGGTTCCAACCCCACGCGATGAACTATCCCACAATTTACCCTTTGGCCCCCTGAATTATGAAAGAAGTTGCAAACCCCCCCCCCCCCCCCCCCAACGGCTACAAATTAGTAACGGCTAAAAAAAATTTAATAATTTTTTTTAAACTTTTACCAACTATAAATACACACATTCATTCATAAAAAAATTACCAATCTTCTACACACATATTTCACATCCATTTCTCTCTAAAAATCATGTCTAACCAAGATTCACCAAACAACCAAACGCCACCAACGAATCGAAACCGACCAAACGTTCTCGGTTTCGAACAATTCTACAACACGAACGTTTATCGTACACAAATGGACCAACCGATTTTCTCACCCGACGTTTTCCCATACCAAATGTTGGTCTCGAGGGGCCGCAACGGGAGTTGGTTTTGAAAATGAAAGCGGATATTATGGCGAAATATGGTTTCTAGGTTGTCGTTTAATTTTTTTTAGTTCGTTGTTTTATCGTTTTAGCGTTTGTCGTTTTAATTTCCGGTTGTAATTTTTAAATTAATGAAATGTTTTAGTTAAAAAAATTGAATTGTTTTAGATTTGTTTAGTTTATTTTAATTTAAAACAAAAAAGTGAGGGGTTGGTGAGGGGTTACCATTTCCTAGATTTGAAGGGGTGAGGAGAAGGTGAGGTGGCGCCTATGTGGCACCAGAACCTCTTGGTGTGAGGGGTTCTCATACCTATCAGTCTTAGTTGCATGAGACAAATACTAGAACTTTTACTATGTTTCGTCTAGTGGTAAGAAACAAAGAATTTATTGTACTGTTAATAAAATATATTTATTATTTATTTTAGTTGCCCATATAGTCATACACATAGTCATCAATACAATACATCATTTATATTTTGCACACTATTTTCAGTTGACTCTCACACTTTTGCTAGGGATAAACCAAAATAGTTACAGATAATGGAGATGTCTAGCGACATGTCATCTCCACAAAACCAACATTAAACTCTTAACAGGTGAATGCATTGTCATCTATATTTTCCTTTGTTATGATATCATTGAACATAATATATTAATTTTAATCACTCTCTAGTCCACATAGGTTTTTTGGTCTTTGGACTTGGATAAGAAAACAATTTTCAATTTCGATAGTATAGGTATGGGTATACACTTAGTCTCATATGATCATATCGAATATATGTGTTCCTTATAACTTTCATGTCTTATCTTATAGTATTCTTTATAATTGTCATGTTTTAGAACAATGTTTGGCATAGTGTAACACCCGGTTTTTAATAAAACATCTTCATTTAAATAAATATCAATTTATTCAATAATTAACATTTTGAAGATATTTAGAAATCATTTTAAACATCAATTCACCGCATGAATCCCAATTAAGCAGCATCAGTGTGTACTCGTCATGCCTGGCCGTCATTTCCACCTGTACAACCTGAAATGGTAATTTAATAGAGAAGGATAAGCACACGGCTTAGTGACCTCCAACAACTACACAGCATATCAGTTACACATACTTTACCCCTAATAGAAAAAATACAACCACACGTCACATAATTTGCTCTACCCAGTATATTGGATTATAACCTCCTATACGTATCTGCTCAGTAAATCTAATTCCCCTGCTCAGCACTTAAAGTCGTGCATACCCTGTACGTCGAGTCATGCGTATCTGCTCAGTGTATTTTGCACGTATCTCTATATTACTCGGTACGTCGAGCCCACACACACCATAACCCAACCCATACAATTATAACAGAAAGATATATATCAATAATATACACACAACTTGGTACCATTTACCAACATCTTATAAACATCTTATAAGCACACAAAATACAGTAAAGGACATATAACGTCCACACAATGTAGTGAGAAACTCACCTGATTATAGTCGACTACATCGTTTATCTCTGCTTCGTATTCCCTATTTAACTGTTAACACCGTAAGACATTTATCACTCTTTACTCCTTAACTATACCATAGTTGCTTCACTAGACCCTTCCATAATTCCAACATGATACCTCGTGATTTATCAAGTAAAGGATAGCCAGGTAGAAGATTAGTTGGGGTGGCAGGATCCTTTCAGCATTTTAGCCTTTCGGAAAATCCAACAACCAGATCCCAAGTAATCGGCCTAGACACCATCCTCGTAAGTAAATCACTCGGTATTATTTTTGGAATTACGAATAGTATAACCTCTACATATTATAGTTTAACACTTATAAACTACTAGAGAAATACGATAGTGATTACTCACTTAAGATTGGCGTTTTCGCAAAGCCTTGACACGTTTCCCGTTCCGCTCTTCCAACACTTCCCGAGCACCTCGTTACCAGCTACCGCTCGCTCCTAACTCCTCCCGACCTATTTTCCTCACCAGAACACTCCTCGATATCGTAAGTTTGTTTGGTGTTTGTTGTGGGTTGAAATGAAGAAGTTGGGCCTCTATTTATAGGGCTTGAAAACACTATTCACGACGTCATCACGACATCATCATCGACGTCATCACGACATCATCGTCGACATCATCACGAGGTAAGCGCTTACTTCATTTCTCGGGTACTATTCACACCGGAGTTACTATTCACGCCGGAGTTACTATTCATGTTGGAGTTACTATTCACGTCGGAGTTACTATTCACAATTTTTTTTTTGAAAAACGGTCGTTACACATAGATCTCAGCATAACACTACGCTTATAACCGACATGTACTATGCTGATAACCTATACGTCTCAAGTTAACGAACATTAGAAAATTAAGGAACTCTTTTCAAGATTCACTTAATGGCGTCGATCCATGAAGTGACATCTCAAAATGGGTCATTCCAACACTCACCCACTACGAATACATATGAATCTTTGATCTTCCACTAAGATACATCCACCCTACGGATGTCTCCAAATCTTCACATTAGTTTTATTTCATAATTACTCTCATAACTACAGCCAAATATTGAGAATTTATAACTATTAAAGGAAAAATAACATGTAAAAAAATATAAAAGACGGACTTTTTTTCATGAAAATAATAATAATCCATGCATATTAATCCATACTAACACTGATATGACAATTATGAAATATATTCAGATATATTGCTTTTCCTAAGAGTGATTTCGGTTTTCTGTGGCGTCTCATATTATGTTGGAACTTTGCATTAGTAAACGAATCTATTCTTAGGTCTATTAGAATTTAAGAATACTCTCCATTGAATCAAATTCTTATTCAATCTAAATGCTCCAAGCATATTGAATATTAGACTAAGTACATAACATGTCATTTGTTGTAAAGTTAGTTGAAAAAGTCTAATAATCCACATGCAATATCTTAATGTTATGTTACATAGGTATGAATTCAAAACCGAATCATGTATCTAAAACCAATTTCAAGATTTAGAATGTTTTTACTTTGACTAGTTTAGACTCTTTTGTCAATGTCTATCTACTATACATCCTAATTCCTAACCATGTTCTTGAACCTTATTATAACAGGATATTTCCATATTTCCAAACTTATGATGACATTAAGTTAATTTTGAAAAACAACCGCATATAATTTGTGTGTTTGTCACAATCGGATTTAGGTAAGCCAAATGTGCTCCCACTAGCTCTAATGAGAACCTAGAATCCTTCTTCTAATCCAAGATTAGCATACTTAATATTCTTTTAGATGAAGACATTCTTACATGCTTGCTTCAAATGAAGCATGTACACTCACTTGGTTGTTTAGGCTTCTAGAGTTATTTTGACACGCTATTAATCTATATTATGTAGATGTGACAATTGAAACTGTCAACTTGGTTGTCTAGGCTTCTAGAAATACTCCCTTTCAAATAATATTTGCCCTTTTGATTACATAGTTTTTTTTTATATTTACGATAAATGAACTACTTATTTATTTATTTCTGTTTTGATCAATGGATAATAAAAATATTATTTAATTATTTGTTATTGTTTTATAGTGCTCTCTAGTATGCGACCTCATACGTTTATATATGAACATCAGTACAATTTATTCTTTGTTATTTATGAGCTTGTATCTTTGAATCTTTAAACAAATGTATGATTAGTCTTGACATGCAAATACTAGTATAGAATCTATTCACAAACTACGCTAACCATAATCTAAGGTAAAAGAGAATCAACATTTGTACAAAAACGGATGTCACAAAAATGGTATTCTCATATTTTGTTACACGTATAGATAACAAGTTTTAGAAAATATATTATCAAGCATCATCATTAAATTTTTTATAAATTTTGGGACCAACACATATCTATGTCTCGATCTTGCAACACAACGACAATCACTACTACATCTTTACAAATTCTCTTCTGTCTATAAAAAAAAAATAACTTAAACATCGATGTATTCACAGGAAATACTCAACAAATACTTCTGACCTTCTATGTTTTCTCTTGATATACAATATGTCCAGGTATCATGAAGTTTAGATTATGGGGATAATCCTTCAATGAATAATTTCAGATCAAGGCATTGATAAGAATCATGAACTAGGGATTTATATGATTTCGTATTCTTCTGATTACCAAAGAAAATGACGGATTAATATCTTGAAACATGTCCCGTAATTGTAGGATGGCGGACCAAAGATGGTGGAGGAATCTTAGACTTAATTTTTGGATACATAATAAAAAAAATTAATATTTCAATAATGATTTCCTAAGAAAATTAAATTTCCAGGTCGAGGCGTTGCCCAAGACGCTTCCCTTCCCTGGGACCCCCACCATTTTGGTCGAACCAAGATCAAACTCAGTTTACACAAGCATACACTCTGCACCTCCTAACTTGTCTAAAATCAAGACTTGAACACCATTTGGTAATCTTGTCATGAAAACGAAACACATACATTTACCACTAACTTGCAATAAACATAATCTAAATTTCCGCCCGTACTATTCAAAACCACACCTCCGACTTTCGGTTTCTTGCAATTCAACACCCTACATTACTTCTACCAACATTAGCATGGTAACTAAAACTTTAAATTACTTGCATTATTCGGTTTCTAGTTGCGTAAACGTACGTCACACAAATTTAACCAACTTCCCAATATCTAAAATTACATTTCAATAGTACTTACCAATCTAACAAACCAAAATCAACACAACTAAAACCTCTTTCACCAAAAACTAAAGTATACCGAGACAAAAGGGCATAAACGTCATTCAAACAAAGTTCACATGAAAGGTTCTCTCAAAGATGTGGGCAAGTTTAGTTCGGGCTCGGAAGTAGAAAGTGGTGCAAAATAGGAGTCCACCATGTCTTTGGTCACTTCTTCCAAATTTGGAATATCCCACTGCCAAATTCGAAAAAAATAATATATTAAATATATTATTAAAAATTTTGAAATAATATCTCATGAAAAAGGAGCATTACGCCCCGTTTATTATGCAAGAATGATGTCAATGGGACAAAAGTTTCAGTTTTTTTGTCCCGATCAAAAAAGTAGAACGAGGTAATTTATCGATATCTCATTTGTGTAAAAGACGAAAATGCCCTCCTCATAATTGGAAATAGCCCTAGAAAGCTTGTTGAGTTTAAAGAAAACAAAAGGGTACCTTTGGTGCAAAATCTTTGTCAACTAATCTTGCTCGAATACCCTACAAGAAATGAGGTGTAAATTGATTAAAATGTTTATAAATAAATGATGCTTATAATATATTCAAGAAAATGACGGTCCAATTTTGGAAATGGAAGGAAAATCCAAGGGTTAAATGTAAAAAATACCAAAGTAGTTTTAATTATTTGTTTATTATAGCATCCTACCTTTTTCAAAGTGCAATGCTTTTTTGGAAGTACAATGTTGTAATAGAAAGAATTGAAAGTAGAATGCTTTAATAAACAAATAAACAAAAGTACATTGCTGTTTTTGCATTTAGCTAAAAAACAAATAAAGGAAAATTGAAAAAAGTTAGCATTTAATAAGGAAATATGATTGGTTTTTACCTCAGAAAAGTCTCCAGAAATCTGTTTAGAGATACAATTTAATGATGTACGATATTCACGAGCCAAACATTGATCAAGAGGTTGAAATCTACCTTCTCTTATCTGCATTTATTTTAATTTCACAATTTAATTTAAAAAGAAATTTACCCAAAAATTAAAAAAAGTTGATTAGGGCACTCACGGATTGTAATGTGATCTTCAAGCTCAAAGGAGAGGCTTCTTTTATTTTCTTTAAAGCTGTTGAACATAATTCATCATGAGATTCTGCTTCTTTCTGCATAATTATTGTACAAAAGTTAGGCAAATTCTGTTTCTTTTTTCTTTTTCTTTTTTTATAAATGATTTTAAGAATTATTTGTGAAAAATGGGGAGAAGAGAGAACTTACTAAAGCATCCACAATTTCCTCAACGGTGTCGTGACAAAAATATTTATCGATTCTTTCGATCCTGAAATAGAAATTAATAATTTAGTAAAGATAAATGATTATAAATGTTAATACAAGCTGTCATTTTTATTTTACTTTATTCAGTCATATATTTGATGATATCATTAATAAGTATCAAGAGCTTTTACATTTTAGTAGATTCATACAATTTTCTGTTTGAATTCTTCATAAAGAAAAATATAGAATCTAATTTGTTATTATAAAAATCAAGAAATCAATATCATCAGCCTTTTTTTTATCAAGATACTACCCCATTGACCTGAAAAACTTCTATTTTTGTTTATATTTATTTTATTAGTCAAGTGAAACGTATCCCAACATTTTAAAAAAGTTTAATGCGCAATTTTGTGGTTAATAAATGTAAGTACATTGCTATTATGGGTAAAATAGTAAATTACTTGTGAAGAACACTGCTTTTATCCACATAGACAAGATCACCATATTGAGCAAGAGAATCTGATATGACAGAAGGGTCATCGGTCATGAGTTGACCAAGGCGTTCTTCAATCCAAGAAAGTTTCTGTAAAAAAAAAATAAAAATGAATAAATAAATAAATAATCACGGCTGTTAATAAATGTAAAAAAATTGAATACTGAAAGTACATACGCCACTTAGTGAATAGTGAGTAGCAATTCCACAAGCAACAAGTTCAGCTCCATTAAGCTTTTCTCCGGTCAAAGCCAGGAATTCACCTCCAAGAATCAAGAATGACAGAATTAGTCCCTGTTCTTTTCTTTCCCACTAAATGTTGTCTGGATGAATGAATTTTTTGATGAAAATTGACGGAAAATGGAATGTACGAATGGAAATTACAAAATTGAAAATTCCAAAGGATTAAGAGTTAAGAGAATATTTTATTCTTGAAAATAATATAACGAAAAAGTATTGTAATAATAGTTAAATTATTACCTAAATAACCAGGAAGACGAGAAAGATAAAATGAAGCCCCTGAATCTGGATGGAATCCCATTTGAACTTCTGGAGTGGCAAAAAACTGCAATTTTTTCAGAAGGTTAATTTAGTCATTTTAAAAAGTAGCTACCATAACGTGAAAACCACAGAAAGAGTGCAAGGGTATATAAGTCAATAAATTAAATTTAAAAAAGGTGGCAGTGCACACCGTTTTGTCGGTTGCAATGCGGAACATTCCTGGAACTGCAACACCTGCACCACCACCCATTGTGATACCATCCAAGATAGCCAGCTGTACAATGGTCAAATAGTCAATGGTCAAAAGTCAAAAGAGAGAAAAAGAGGTGGAGGGAAGAGAGAAAGAAAGAAGAAGAAAGTTGAATACTCACATTTGGTTTCAGATATGTTCCTAAAAGGTAAATAAACTGATACAATGTCCTGAAAAATTCTTTGCATTCTGCAACATTGCCTGTATATAATACAAGTAGCAATTTAGCAAGAAAAGTAAGAATTTGATCTATACAAAAGATGATTAAACTCATTTATGGTTTTATACAATTAAAAAAGAAGAAAAAAAGAACACACCTTCTTGAAGTAAACGATGGATGGTTACCATGTCTGCACCAGAACTAAATGCCCTACCACTACCCTTCAATAAATCCAAATGACATTTAGAGATTGAAATAAACCCTAACACAAAGAACAAGATATTTTCAGTGAAACATGGAATACCTTCATCATGACAAATCCAATTTGTGAATTGTCCTCCCATGATTCATAAAGTCTTTGTAATCGACCAGCCTACATTCAAAATTTGAACGACATTAGAACATCTAAACATTGCTCAGTGAAAAAAAATCATTGGACAACTAGTTTTTTCAAGCAATGTTACAAGTTTTTGGTAATATGTGGAATCAATTCCCCTAAATCGAGTAAAGGATGTACAATCGGAATCAGATTTCAGCTGTAAACCAGTGCGAGTTCTTACAATCTTCCAACGAAAGTTGGAAAATCCCAAAAGTTTGTTACAAATCTATGATCATAAATTTCTGCTTGGACGGAATTATAAGGAAAAGGAAAGAGAAAGAGGAGGAAACCATAGAGGTAGTAATAGCATTGAGTTTAGATGGTCTATTGAGTATGGCAGCTCTCGAGAATGCTCTTCCTTCCACTAAAACCTGTGATTACAGAAATCAAACAAAAAATTATCATTACTTGAAGTTATGCAGCAGAAATTGAGCGTTGAAATGTTGAGACATCAAGAGAGAAATGCCTCTTCATGAAAATGGTTGTGTTGAGGGTAGGTGTCGCGTTGAGCAGAAACGGTGGTGTAGCAATTGCGAGACTGCCTCTGCAATGAGCGTCTCAATACTAATACAGATTTCAATCGTTGCATCTTCTAAAACCCTTTTTTCCTTGAAGCTGTGCACGTAGCAGCGTAAGGTTTCTCGTTTGTTGGTGGTGTTCGTGAACGAGAACTCAGAGAATAGAAAGTGATTCGCAGAAACAAAACCTTATTCGTATTGGGCCATCACCATTTCAGGATCTCGGCTTACACTATTACACAGTCGAGGTTCGAGACTTCGAGTTCGAGGTTAAAGATGATACCAGACGGCCATTTCTCCCAGAAAGAATCCTTTACAGCTTTTCTACAGAAGTCCAGCCCTGTTAACAGTTTGGGCCGAGCACATAGGACCACTTCGTTGGCCCAACAAATTTGTAAGTACAAATGTTAATACAAGATACATTATTCGGTCGAGTTTTTTTTTTTTTGAAAAAAAAAAAAAAAAAAAAAAAAAAAAAAAAAACTAGAAACTCAAGTTCTTAAAACAACTCACAGAAGCTAATGTTCAAACAGAGCGTTCCTTTTAAATTTTATTAGTTAATAACGAAATAGTTAGGATTTTAGTTACCCGAAAACCACATTGTTATGAAAAAACAAAAAAAGAAAAAAAAAAGTTAAACCAATTAAATTCAGAAACCTAAACCGAAAATTGTTAGATATTTTGGGACCACTTTAATTAAATGTATATTATATTATCATTAAAATTTGGATTTAATATAAAATGCTATTTAAAATTGTTGATGGACCGATTTTATAAGGATATACATTTGCCATTGTGGGTTGAGTTCCCGGTTTGACTCAAGGTCCTCCAGATCCCTTCCATCTCTCATATTAGGGTATATCTCCATCTATATATACACATGATGAGGAGCATATTCACATATACGAAAATACACACAAAATTCGTGGGTCTATTGCTGAGGGATTTTGTAACACCCCAGTTTTTAAAAGAATACAATTTATTTAAAATGAATATTTTACAAACATTTAAAAACATTTTAACATCAATTTACCGTATAAATTCCCCATAAGCAGCATCAGTGTGTACCTGCCATGCCAAGCCGTCAATTTCACCTGTATAACCTGAAATGGTAATTTAATAAAGAAAGGATAAGCACACGGCTTAGTGAGTTCCAACATCTACATAGTATATCAATCATACACACTTAACCCCCACAGGAAAAATACTACCATTTATCACGCATAACCTGCTATACTCAGTACACCGAACTATAGTCTTCTACTCAGCATTTTGAGCTGCGCATGCTCTGTACGTCGAGTCATGCGTATCTGCTCAGTCGGAGCCGCGTATACCCTGTACGTTGGGTCATACGTATCTGCTCAGTAAGTCTAACACCTCTGCTCAGCACTCAGAGCCGCGCATACTCTGTACGTCGAGCCATGCGTATCTGCTCAGTGCATCTTGCAGACATCTCCATATTGCTCAGTACGTCGAGCCACCCTATAATGCTCAGTTCGTCGAGCCCGTACTATCTATATACTAGACCTAGACACGTCTAGTACTAACCACACCCTATACCCCAACACATACAACTATAACAGGAACGTATAATATTAATAAAATACACACAACCTGGTACTATCCACAAACATCTTACAAGCACACAAAATTCGGTAAAGCACATATAACGTCTATACAATGTAGTGAGAAACTCACCTCGATATAAACCGGGTCGATTAGCTCTGTTGCTCGTACAACACGGTGTCGTCCCCACTCCTCGATAAATATAGACCTACATTAGGTTTTCAACCACATTTATAAATAATATGTATACACCCTCTTGAAAACCTAATTCGTACACTTGAAAGCGATAACTTTATTATCAACTTTCTTAGAAATTAACTCCGTTTTACCCAAGAATTTGTCCCCTGTTATTGATATGTTTCACTCAACCTAGAAACATTTATATATAACAATTTCAATTTTACAGAAAACTACTCCTTTTTACCTTTTCAGGGACACCAATATCAACTCCAACGGATATTTCTACAATTTACTATGATTTTTGAAAGATTGCATATCAAGGCTGTCTCAAATCTGTCAGCATTGGACTAATCTGTGAAAAACTCCGATTTGACCTATGTAAGAGGCCGAATCATATTTTGCACCATTCTGGATAAAACTACTAGACTCAATTTCTGAGAATATGGCACTGGTTTCACATCAAACCGATGATTCTAGAATTTATAACGATTTTTACAACACAATGTTAAAAACAGTGTTTTTACCTCAATTATGCAATTCTGATCGCGAGCCTTTATCTCGACTTCCAGACATCAGAATTTAAATTCCTACGGTCAAATCCTGCGTATCACCCTCCTGAAGCTTCTGTCCAAATTTCACAACGATCCAACGGTTCAATCTCCGCAGATCATTCGAACACCGTAGCATGCTATGAAAAAAAACGGGAATTTCTTTATCTCCACTTTCTCCATCTAGAATTCTCTTCAAATGAAGAGAATGTTCTGCCCACGTGAATATATACATGCCCAAGATTAATAATTTTGACATAATGACAACTTTAGCCCTCCAAGTTGCAAACTTTACATCCAACACACAAATAAATACATATAAGTCTCGTTTTTCGCACTTAAGCCCCCAAATTAATATATAAATATTTATAAATCGGTATCGGGTGTTACAACTCTCCTCCCCTTCAGAAGATTCCGTCCTCGGAATCTAACAAACAACTAGGGGTACTTCGCCTTCATTTCCTCTTCGGTTTCCCAAGTCACATCAGAACCCTTATGGTATCGCCACTGTGCTAACGGCTTTTCTCCTAACGGCTTTTCTCCTAACTCTGTCCAACAGGTCGGAGTACGGCACGGTGCTCCGTATAATGCTTCGTATTGTGCCATCTGAATGCTGGAGTGATAAATTTTATTATATGCAAATTCCACTAACACCAAGTGATTCTCCCAGCGCCCACCAAAATCTATAACACACGCACGAAGCATATCCTCCAATATTTGTATAGTACTTTCGCTTTGCCCATAAATACTAATCCAACAACACGAGCCCAAATATGTTAAATTTTAGCCCATTAGGTCTAGAGTCCAACACGGGATGAAAAGTTAACATAAGTCAACGTTAATATCTCTCCAATGTTAACAGATTGGTCTTACACCTTGTTTTTATGTGACATCATATCACTATTAATCAACGGCCAACATCAGTCTATGCATTAAAGTAGTCAGTAAACGACACCACTTTATTCACCTTTATTCCAAAGAGTCTCTTCAATATCCTATTATCACTAGAGACAAACAGCGAATTTGAAAAAGAAACGGCATCTAGGGTAATGAAGAGTCGCATCCACTGTAGATGGTTTGAATTTATGGTAATAAGAACGTGAAATGTGCTTTCAATTACATGCGTCCTTTCGGTTCCAGCTGCAAAATGCTATATATACACACACGTAAGTAGCATCATTTATTTCCATGTTCATTTTCAGTCTCATTCTCTTCTATCACTAGATTGTTCGTATACAAACTCATATTTAAAGCTGAGTCATGGAAAACAGATCTTCAATGGGCGATCTGTCAAATCCTGGACCTGGTTTTCCGCAAGGAGAGGGTCCTTCAGATCAGACATCTTTACCGGAGTTCGGTGACTTTAACATTCTAAACATCCATTATTTGTTTTTCATTTTTTTCTTTCTAATGTTTTGTTTGATTTTGAATTATGATACAGTCTTCCAGATATACTACCAATAGAGCCACTCAACGAAGAGCCGAGAATTTTTCCCGAGCTAAACATTAACTCAGAAGATCCGGTGCACGCATCTTTAGATGTTACACTTGATCAGACTCCATACATTCTACCAGGTTAAATTCTTTTAAATGATTGCTTCTATGAATATTCAATTTTGTTTTATCATCTGACAATTGTTATTCGTAGACCCATCTGTGGATGATCTATCCGGCTACAATCCATTCATCGACGTACCCTCAATGAGTAGTGAGATCATCCCCATGAATCAAGAATTCATGACTGACATTCAGAATGAAAGTCAATTACAAACAACCCATCACATCAATATTGAAAGGAATCCCGAACTTGGGGTTGGTTTTCAATATCAAAATCACCTTCAGGTGATTCAGAGGAACTTAGAAGGATTTCAAAATCCTGAGTCCATAATTGAAAACGTACAATTACCACCGATAGAAGCTACCGATTTTAATGAATCAATGTCCATATTTGGTTCAGAAAATCAGGATCATGTTCAAATGATCCCAAATATTAATAGTACATTTGAACTCAATCTTCCGATTCCGACAACCACAGTAGCTGGCACTAGAAGAGGTTTTAGACACTCATTAAGTAGAGAACTAATAGCTGAACACTTTAATAAACCAATTGAGGAAGCTGCGAAAGAACTCAACATTGGATCGACACAGTTAAAAAAACGTTGTAGAGATTTAGGCATCGAACATTGGCCCCAACGACAACTTAAGAGTCTGCAAACTCTTATTGATCGTGTTGAGGTAAAGAATTATATTTTTGTTTTTTTTTTTAATTCCTTTATATCATAATGTTATTATTACTAAAGTTGTTTGTGCCACAGGAATTTGGTAACGAGTTTAGTGGAGCAGCAGGATTATCGAAAGATTTAATACCCAACCTGAAAAGGGAGAAAGAAGCAATAATTGAAGGATCACAATCGGGTCTAACAGATAGCACAAAGAAACTGATACAAGCTGCTCATAAGGTTGTATTTAGGAAAAGAAAATTTCTGGAAAAGGGGGAAACTTCATCAAGAACTCATACACAGCAGCAATCTCTGCCATCTAATTCTGGTATGAGTAGTATTAATCCTGGTTTACTCGAGCCTGTAAGTGAGGGGAATTTTCGAGGCTCTGTAAGTAACCTAGCCTGGTTTCCTCCTTCTTATAGCTATCCCCAACTAGTTCCGAATTGGAACCCTTCCTCATCACTTCCCTACTTACACACTCCCCAAACGAGTCAATTTTTAGCCCACACTCATGGGGTTACGGGTTCCAACCCTATCGAGACCCCACACCTTGGAACTCCTCCTCCAATAACTGAAAACATACCCCTTCCAAATCCTCAAGAAGGTACAAGTCAACCTAATGATGACAAAGAGTGGAGTGTAGAAGATCTTTTCTCGCTTCCTTCTGATTCTTCAGTTTAGGTTAGTAGCTCTGTAAACTTTTCTTAATGTATTAATATAAAATTATAGTAATGGATCACATGTATCGACGTGTTACTACTTTTACTTATTATTTTTGTTATAACTACCCACACCCTCAGCTAATTGGATTCCTCATGACCAACTCCCGATTCGAACGCGGATCCTGTGCTTTCAATAGTAGGAGCTCTACTACTACCTTCCACACCTATCCACGTCCGTTTCAGGACTTGTCCAGAAGTCTCCAATTCACTTTTCACCAACACATATATCCCAAGGTTGTTTCACGAACAAAGTTGTATACAATTATTGAATTATAAAATCTTTCAAATAAAAGGATTTACCCTATAAATACAACCAAACAAGGAACATAAAATAGGGTCAACTCAAACATTTTAGGACAATTTAGTCCCTACTGCATACACCTTAATGACATTCCTTGAACAACCTATCAACACCAGCATTTATTCAAAACAACAGGCAACAAATAATCTGTACACCAATATGTGGTTTTCTAGCAGGAATTTAGGCATACGTATATCATATATTACAGAAACATCAACAAAGACTAAGCACTTAAACCTTTTCCCCACTGACGTCAGCTGGCGGTACACACTGCGTCTTCACAACAACGTTCATTTAACTTCTTACTCGAAAAACAACTTTTAATTTCTTGTAAAAATAACTTTAAAAGAACTTTTGAGTCTCAAGCTTGAGATCAAAACCCACCAAGTGAGTCTGATTCACTCAAGCCAGGCTCTGATACCAACTTGTAACACCCCAGTTTTTAAAAGAATACAATTTATTTAAAATGAATATTTTACAAACATTTAAAAACATTTTAACATCAATTTACCGTATAAATTCCCCATAAGCAGCATCAGTGTGTACCTGCCATGCCAAGCCGTCAATTTCACCTGTATAACCTGAAATGGTAATTTAATAAAGAAAGGATAAGCACACGGCTTAGTGAGTTCCAACATCTACATAGTATATCAATCATACACACTTAACCCCCACAGGAAAAATACTACCATTTATCACGCATAACCTGCTATACTCAGTACACCGAACTATAGTCTTCTACTCAGCATTTTGAGCTGCGCATGCTCTGTACGTCGAGTCATGCGTATCTGCTCAGTCGGAGCCGCGTATACCCTGTACGTTGGGTCATACGTATCTGCTCAGTAAGTCTAACACCTCTGCTCAGCACTCAGAGCCGCGCATACTCTGTACGTCGAGCCATGCGTATCTGCTCAGTGCATCTTGCAGACATCTCCATATTGCTCAGTACGTCGAGCCACCCTATAATGCTCAGTTCGTCGAGCCCGTACTATCTATATACTAGACCTAGACACGTCTAGTACTAACCACACCCTATACCCCAACACATACAACTATAACAGGAACGTATAATATTAATAAAATACACACAACCTGGTACTATCCACAAACATCTTACAAGCACACAAAATTCGGTAAAGCACATATAACGTCTATACAATGTAGTGAGAAACTCACCTCGATATAAACCGGGTCGATTAGCTCTGTTGCTCGTACAACACGGTGTCGTCCCCACTCCTCGATAAATATAGACCTACATTAGGTTTTCAACCACATTTATAAATAATATGTATACACCCTCTTGAAAACCTAATTCGTACACTTGAAAGCGATAACTTTATTATCAACTTTCTTAGAAATTAACTCCGTTTTACCCAAGAATTTGTCCCCTGTTATTGATATGTTTCACTCAACCTAGAAACATTTATATATAACAATTTCAATTTTACAGAAAACTACTCCTTTTTACCTTTTCAGGGACACCAATATCAACTCCAACGGATATTTCTACAATTTACTATGATTTTTGAAAGATTGCATATCAAGGCTGTCTCAAATCTGTCAGCATTGGACTAATCTGTGAAAAACTCCGATTTGACCTATGTAAGAGGCCGAATCATATTTTGCACCATTCTGGATAAAACTACTAGACTCAATTTCTGAGAATATGGCACTGGTTTCACATCAAACCGATGATTCTAGAATTTATAACGATTTTTACAACACAATGTTAAAAACAGTGTTTTTACCTCAATTATGCAATTCTGATCGCGAGCCTTTATCTCGACTTCCAGACATCAGAATTTAAATTCCTACGGTCAAATCCTGCGTATCACCCTCCTGAAGCTTCTGTCCAAATTTCACAACGATCCAACGGTTCAATCTCCGCAGATCATTCGAACACCGTAGCATGCTATGAAAAAAAACGGGAATTTCTTTATCTCCACTTTCTCCATCTAGAATTCTCTTCAAATGAAGAGAATGTTCTGCCCACGTGAATATATACATGCCCAAGATTAATAATTTTGACATAATGACAACTTTAGCCCTCCAAGTTGCAAACTTTACATCCAACACACAAATAAATACATATAAGTCTCGTTTTTCGCACTTAAGCCCCCAAATTAATATATAAATATTTATAAATCGGTATCGGGTGTTACAGATTTAGAGAAGGGTTTTTGAGATCAACTGGAAAACCAACCTTCTTCATCAGATCCGAATGTCACACCCCCGGCCGAGGAGGCGGAATACGCCGGGCTGTGCGACTTAGTTCATGGATCACAAGCAATTGAGTATACAGCACAAGTACAACGATAAACAAAAGGATAGTTGCATTTCATCTTGAAGTTTGAACACATGGTTCTTACAGATAATAATAGTAAAGTACATGAAACGCCTTAACAGATAGGCATATATAACAAAAACTAGTAAACTAGGTTGCCTGAAATCCATGAACATTTCCATCTTCTGAAGGGCTTAATGATTTCCTGAGAACACATGTAGTTTTGAGGGTCAACACAAGGTTGGTGAGAGTTACAGGTTTTCTGCTAAACATAGCAGTGATACTTTTAAAAATAACTAAAAGTAATTTTCTTTTTAAGTAAATCCATACTTATAAATGATGTTGATAAAGAAACTTTGAAAACCATAAGTAATAACATACTTATAAATAAGTTTGTAAAGAACCTTTGAAAAACCATAAGTAATACCATACTTATAAATAATTGTGTGAGTTTTTGAGAAACCATCAATGTTTATAATGAGTCCTATAACCGAGCTATCCGACTAGTATGTACCCTCCTACAACGCTTCATGGACGTCGTAGTAATGAAAAGATAAGTATCACCTACTTCGATTTGCCGTCGGGGTTGTAGCTAGCAACCATAGGTGGGGGTGTCAACCCGTATAGATCTATACATATGTATCTCGCTCCGATGATTAACGGTTATAGTAGGGTGGGTTCTAAGCATTTTTACTTAGGTCATGAATAGTGTCTCACTATAAAAGCCATTGATAAATGAAAGATAATTCTCAACCCCAAACTTATGCATGGGTAAATCACTAGGCAAAATGAAAGTTTTGCTATAAAAGCTGAGTATGTTGATAAATATATACGTAAAAGCGTACAATACTCGCTTAAATAGTTGATAAATCTTGTAGGAGTTGTAATACTACAAAGGTGGTAAAATTTCATAACGTTTTCACATGAAATCATAAGTTTATGCTTGACATAAAATGATAAGTTTTTGTAGTAAATTGATGTATTATTTCATCTAGTTGTATTACTTTAAAATCATTTATAATATATCACCTTTTAGTTCATAATTAGTTTCTAACAAAATATGTGTTACTTAACGGTAACTTTTATAAAGCTATAATAACATTTATAAAACTAGATATGAAATCGGTAAGTATTTATACTCAACAAACTAATATTTTTGCACATGTATTCTCCCCTAAAATATATAAAAGCATAGAAAAAGGGGCCGTAACACTCGCCTTTGAAGCGTGAATTCGGTTTAGATTTGAGAATAATCACGTTTAAGAAGCACCGCGAAATAACACCAACGAGCTTTGACTAGAGCTTGGACTTGAACTAACACTACAAAACAACATGATCTTGTGCGGCAAAGTGATGGTGCGCCGGTGGTGGAGTGGTGGCCAAGGGTGGTGGTGTTCTTGGCCAAAAAGAGAGCAATTTGAGAGAGGAAGAAAAGCTAGGAGCTTTGGTGAATTGGTGAAGAAAAATGGGTGGTGGAGCCTTCTATTTATAGTGACATGGAGGAGGTGGAAGCCTTCATGTGATGTCATAATAGTGATGTCATAATAGTGATGTCATAAATAGTGGTGTCATAATAGTCTTCCAATTTTCCTAAATTCGCGTGCCAAGATCCCGACGTCTAATATTTTTTCGAGAGCGGAGAATTATCGAGCCAAGTGTACCGATTCCAGAAACCCAAACGGATTAATTTTTCGAGTTGTAGAACTCCGGGAAATCGCGTTTAAATATTTGCGTTCGTTTATCTGGAACGTCCAATTTTTCGACTTTTATAAATATTTTTACTAAAAATATTTCGAGTATGGAATCAAATAATAGACCATAGTCTGAGTCCAAAAATGTTCTCGGTATTTCCATCTGAGGTGTGCAAGTGTCTCAATGGATCTAAGCGGTTTATGTAATTAAAGAAAACCAGTGTTGTACTGGCTTGTTTTCTTATAACAGCCGTATCTTTTACATACGAGCTCTGTTTTGAACATTCTTTATACCTCCGGAATCAGGGAAACATGTACTACGAGGTTAGAGTGTTTGTTTTTGTTCATGAACGCTTAATACTTATTTTCAGTTTTTCAGACGTATTAACTAGGGTTTCAGTTTGTGCATGAGATTTTCCACTATCGAAATTAAGATTTCACCTCGTATCTTATTTTAATTGTACTGACACTATATATTTTCCAAAATATGCATTAAAGCCCGAAAGACCAGGTTACAAAAAGGTTCACGGTGAATTGACTGTTTATAGTTCTAGGAATAAATTTCCGGGATGTCACACCGAAAATCCCCATGGAAGCAGGTATGAAATCTTTTGTTTATTTATTTCTTTTAACTAGATTCAAGATCAAGATCTAAGGTTTAAGCTTCCGCGTTTATGTTCTTTGGTTATTAAAATAAACCAACAAAAATAACAAAAAATGAAAGGTTTGTTATGGCTAAAAACCAAATTAGAATGAAGTGGTTTTTTGGCCAACACAGACTCAATATTTGGGTTAGGGTTAGTGTCACTAAATGTAATTAAGTTTCACAATTATCCAAATAATATCGAGTCAAGCTCCAACGTTAAACTACTCAGCTCGTGATCTTGATTGAGCTCAATAAACGTTATAAGTGTATCCTAAATTTATTTATATTTACATGATGAGTTAAACTTGTAAATAAATTCAGCTTATAAATTCTTCCATGAATTCAACTTGTAATAAAAAACAATGTATTTGCATTTCTTTGATGTATAATTAAGTTGAGCTTGTAAATCCTTCGATGAGTTCGGCTTAAACTTGAAAATTAAGGTTGGTGACGTATCAACTCGATTACACCCATATCCAGAATAGAAATGACCATAAACCTTTAAGTGCAATCGTCACATTCATCATTAGAAACATGATTAAACGATAAGCACTTCCCATGGAGTGACCCAAGTTCAAATATCACTTAAAACATACTTCCTCCGTCCCAAAATGATAGTCCACAAACAAAAAACACACAGATTAAGAAAACATTAAATGCATCTCACTTTTTCCCACAAAATGACTGTTTTACCCTTTATTTGCATTTAATGCCGACACTAGATGTATTGGCTGTTAAAATTACAGTTAAGGGTATTTTGATAAAGATGTCATTTATATTTAGAAGTTGACTAACATTTTGGGACAAATTAAAAAGGAAACATGGACTATCATTTTGGGACGGAGGAAGTATAAGGGTTGAAAGAGTAGGGTGCAACATGGTTCAAAACGGGTCACTTAGCTCGACTATGAAAGGCGATCCCCTATTCTCCACAACCTCGAAATACCGAGGAAGCTTCTATGGTTGGTCTGTTTCATCATTTGCTATTGTTCTGCTTATAATTCTCTCTCAAATGAACTAAATGACATAATTTCTCGTCATTCAAGTGAACTATATGGTCCATTTTTATGTCTATTAAAGATTGCAGATTTGTCTTATTGATATCATTTCAAACAACTAGAGTAGAGGTGCACATTTACTGGTTTCGGTTTTTTTCGAAACCGGTTTTTTAAAAAATCGGTTATAGTCCAACCGGTTTTGGCCCCTTTTTTTGAAATAAAACTTAGTCAAAAGCCGGTTTTTTAACCGGTTCAGTTCGATTAATCGGGAAAAAAAAGGGTATTCTTACGGTTCGATTCGTGATAAAAACCTATTAAAAAACCGGTTTCGGTTTTTTTTTTTTCACCTCTAAACTGGAGTACAAAGCCATACGTCTCATTCAATGACATTCATATATGCAAGTGAAAAAACCTAAATGGTCAATTACGGGGTTGCCTATACAAAAATGAATAGACGATTATCCATAAATACAATTTTAGCGTGGAATTATTTTGGTTTAATCACACTTTTCTTATCTAAGTATTAACCAAAAGACTTCGATTTGTTTTTTTTTTTTTTTTTTTTTTTTTTTTTTTTTTTGAACACTACATAAAAATTAGAATTTTCTAGAACTACTATATTTTAAAATTTGTTCAGTTTTACCTACCATAACACTTTTTTTATGATTTAACCATTAAAATTATAAAATTTTAAACTTTGTTTTTGAAAAAACAACTTTAACCAGAAATAACTGTTTTTTTTTTTTTTTTTTTTTTTTTGGCGATTCATTACCAGATAATCCTTGTAGTGGTTTTTTGAGGGAAAAAAACTAACTCGAAGTAGTTAACAGAAAAAAAAAAGTATTTAGGTGAAATATCCATACAACAATCATTCATGAATTATCCAATAAAAACATGGAAACTCCAATCAGATACTGAAGTTTATACATTCACATCTTATTATCAATCAGAACAATCCAAATTAACCAAACTAGTGATAACTTTTCCAAGTGCAATCTCAATGACCGAAAACGCTGCCCGGAATTTTTTTTTTATTACGGGCAGCGAGTTATTCCATCCTGGTCAGTTTAAAGGGCAAGCTTTCTCAAAGTCTTTCTGTTGTTTGCGACATAATTCAAATTCATCCGTATTGTGGTACATGCACCCTGCATAAGCATCCATCTCTTTTGTGCACTTTTGATGAAGATCTTTCAGCCTACAATTAATATCATGTGATTTAGGATTAAATGCAAGAAAATAGCAATGTACTTTTATTGATTTGTGTATTACAGCATCCTACTTTCATATTTTCCTATTGTACATTGAAAAAAATCTACCTAATTGGCTGATTATAGCAATGTCATCCATAAACAAAGTAATATTCACGGTTAAGAAAATAGCAATGTACTTTTATGTGTTACAGTTTCTTGAAAATATAATTGATGAAATGAAATGCGAGGACAGAACTCCTATTTATGCTCAGAGTGCTCACTAATTGAACTAACAGCCTATAGTCCTTTGGTCACGGTCTAACATAATTTCTCTGTGAACTCAACAATTGACTATAGCTTTGACTTACTGCAATTGACATTTGATCTTCTAGCATATGTAAAGACTAATGGCTTTACAAATGCTAGAAGGACCAATCAAGAGGTCAGATGAGTGAGTCCAAAAATCAAAGTTGCAGTCAATTGTTAAGTTTTGAAAGGGAAATTCATTTAGATCGCCAAATGACTAAAGACGGTTAGCGCAATCAATTAGAATTGTGAGCATAAATAGGAGTTGGGCATTAAGATTTCAATTCATTTGTCATACTTTCATGAAACTGTAAATGGAGAGTTCTTTGCTTCTTGGATGTGAGTAAAATCAATGATATCAAATTTTCTGACATCCAAATCTCATCAAATTGGTATTAGAGCTATCCGAACCATGGGGACAAGATCTGTAGTTATTCGTGTTGGAGATCTTGAGTGAGGTAATGTTCAATCCACAATGTAAAGCCTTAATGGGCTATAACATGTCAATGGGTGTGAGTAAGTTGGAAGTAAAGGGGTTTGCAAGGATATAGAGATTTGGTTGCAACGCATTGAGATTCAAGAATACTTTTTGCCTCTTAATTTGTCAGATTCGGATTCATACTTGGCATTCAATAGTTGGTAATTTGTACTGTCAAACTTGTAGCCAAACTTTAACATAACTTGTACTATATTATGCAATTTCAGCAATAAGTGAAGGTATAATTTCAGCAATTAGTGTCTCCATTTCTTGTGCAAGACTGATTATCGCCCAATAGCAATCAAATAAACGAAAAAATGTATATACTTACAGGGACATGACGCAACGGGTGACTTGGCTGCCTTTGTCGAGGCATTTCTCGGGGTTGGGATCGTCCTTCTTGCACTTGAGGAAGGCTAGATTTTCGCCTCTGCATCTACCGGCTATGTGCTTCGACGCCGACATTAGCACCGCCGATGTCGGAATCGGTTCCCCAATTGCATCTATCGCACTCGCCATCCCAATTTCAAATCAATCGCAAGCCCTATGGATATCCGTACGAAAATCGATGTTATTACTTTCATGATTCTAACCCATATGCGCAAAGAAATCAAATCATTGATGATAACAAAGCAGAATTCCGCTAACTTGGGTGTTGTATAGAAGATTAGTAAAGAAATTAGAGATCAGGTTAGGGTTTACTCACCTTATTTAGTTTCAAGGGAAACTGATGCAAGTGGGAGTGATCAAGCCAGGGTGGATATCACGAGAACACGAAAATTTTGTGCGTGCATACATTGTAGACCTTGATTTCTAATTTTCTATAGCTCATGCGGTATAAAACTAAAAAGTTGTATACTTGTATTGATAGTGTTTAAAAAAATTATTACATATGACAAAATTATTTTTTATCATTGTAATAATAATTTTAATAAAAAAATTTGTTACTGAAAAAATTGAAGTCTTAACTTCGATAATATATAATGTATGTTATTGCTTTTCATTTGGGGTAACTAACTTCAATGTTTACACATGTTTAGTTGTTTAACTATTTTTTGTACTTGATTTATCCATGAACTTGTTGAAATAGTTCAAAAATTATCGTTATGACTGTTGATAGAGGGTTTTGCTAATTTGCCATTATAGGTGGCTTAGAAAATGTGAGACACAAATAAGGGTTAATGGTCTTCATTTGCGGATCATTTTGGGTGTCGTGATTTACAATGAACAGAAGTTGCAATGTCGTGTTCGAATTTGTCATTTGAACAAATTGATGCAAGTCCACTCCTTCAATATGCTATGTTCTTCAATATACTAAGTACTTCCATTTGGTGTCAAGCATGCAACATACTTGGTTACTTTCATCTGGTGAAAATGTCAATCTACTTCCATTTATTATCCTTAACATGAGAAGTAGTCAAATGATTAATCAAAAGTGCAAAAGTTTCATTGTAAATTTAACATTACAACAAGTCAAACATGCATAACCATCACCACACTTGATCCACATAGTTCACTTCACATAATCTAATCACTACACAATAACTAAGTCAAAAGATACATAACCTTTACAAAAAAAAACATAACAAAAGCCATGGACTAGAGAGTTCACTTCACAAAAACTAAGAAACACAATGACAACTAGAAGAACCACACTCAAGTGATTGCTTAACTTGAACTTCTGCTGCACCTCATCCCTTTCCTCCATCAACCATGCTTCAATGTCACCCCCTCCTCATAATTTATACCACAATGACAACCCTGTAATTTTTTATACAGGTTCTTCAGACAAGTCTTATACCACTTGCAAGGGAGTTCAGGATCAACCATCTAATGTAATCACATAAATCATCTTCCTCCTACATGATCAAGGAATGATGAATGGCAAAAAAAAAAAATAAAAAAAAAATAATAAATAACCGCCCGTAAGTGGACTCTTTCAACCAATAGCCGGAAGGTTGCGGATTGCGAATTCCCAGTCTGTAGGTCTACAAGCATTTTTTTGAGCTTCCAAAAGGACGACTCCCCCATACCGCCATATGATTAAGGAAGATCAACTCACCACTGAGTTAGAGCAAGTTAGGGTAGGTCATGACCTTCGACAAGGGTTCCAATCAGTCCACGAGGTCTTTGTTTTCATAACTTATCCACAAGCACACTTCACCGGGCTTGCCCAAAAGCGTCTCCTAAATTTGTGAGCAGACATGGCTTCTTGATGGAAAGGTGGGACTCAATTTTGAAATCAGGGGAATGTGAAGAAGACGATAACCAGACGACTCATTATAAGGAGCCCATTTCATTAAACGATGTCGTCTAACCTTCTTAAAGGCCACACAAGCTCCACATGGTCAAGGGAACCAACTAGAGGTCGCAAGGGGCAAAACGAATAAAATTTCAAACTTCGGGGTCTATTAACGTGATCAGACTTTAGTGGCTAAATCGAGTAAAAATACAAAGTTTCATGGTTATTTATGTCAAACTCTTTTAATAATTAAAGTTTTTCATTCGAGTGTGAATATTGAAAGTATTAAAAAAATTACTTTTGATGTATTTTAAAATAACAAGCAAGTGTAAGAGATAAAAATACTAAAAAAACAAAGTTATTCAATGGCTTAGATTGATTTCTAAACGGATCCTTAACTTTTAGGAGTTCCTATCTGAAAATTTTCCCCGTATGGTAAATCTTTTAGCCAAACGCTTAAGACCTTCCAACTCTATGAATAGGACCAATACATAATCCGTATAATAACATGTCTCAAGTATTCCCAACTTTATAATCACATTGAAGTCGGTCTTGATGATGCATGAAGTACCAAAGATGTAATGTCTTCAAAAATCTTAACCTTTTAAGAGTTGTAAGCACCACCCTTATGAATATTATCTCAAAGTGGTGTCTTGAGTTGGTACCACAAAAGCAACCATCACATACAACATAAATTAGATCACAACTATTGGGAAAAATAGTTACATATTTCTATAAAATTATATCTGCCCTATGCATCCAAGTACAAAGTGGAGCAATGATGTTCAAAATAAATAAGTGAATGTGTCTTAACTATTGTTTTTAGAGCTCTCATTATTACTTTATTCGTATGAATAGAAAAAGTTGCATCATATTTTGAAAGGAATGACTATATTTCATTAAAATGAGACATCGACTTGAAAACCTTGCACCATTAACTTATACAGGAACTGCTGCTCTGGCCATCTTTGTTTAGTGACAATTGGTCAGGCACTGCACATAATGATCAATACGTGCATTAGATATTAAAAAATTAGAATTTAAAAAATGTATTCGAGATTAAAGCATCTCTAGCAACAAAAACAGTTGAATGCAATTTACTTTATTTTACATTTGTAATCAACTTCATTTTAGTTTTTAATTTTAATATATTATATTAAAAACTGGATTCATTTTAATTACATAATATATTGGCTTATTTAATTACTTGATATATCTAGAAGTATACGTATTTATTCATATTTGAGTTTTTTTTTTTTTTTTTTTTTTTTTTTTTTAATTTAAGTCGATGCAAAACAATTTTGTATTTTTTTTTCCAAAGGGTATTATAGAGTAAAAACTACTTTGGATTCGATATACAGAATCAACATACCATAACTATTAATTTATAAAAGATTATTTTTACTTCAATATAAATCATTATATGTTAACTTTCTATTTAAACTATATTATTTTCTTAAACAAATATATGCCAGCAACACATGGATACAGTAATATTAAAACTTATTTTTCTTTTCTCAAAAGAATCACACGTACCTTAATATTTGATTTAGTATAATTATCACCGACTTGAACGTTTGAAATGATTTTATCTTTAACTTTCTTAAAATAACAACTGAGAATTAAACTACAATTATGAAATTCTTATAAATTACATAACTCTAAACTACTACATATTAATTTTAAATAATAATTACTAATATGTTGGCCAGTATATAGTATATAGTAATACCTTCATAAGTAATCAGCACCTTTTCTTTGAGTAAAATAAAAAACTAAAAGTACACGTGGATTATTTCCAATCTGCCCATTTAACAGATCCTGTAGACAGCTTCCTATTTGGACCAGAATTTGTTGGAGAATCATGCCATACCATCTCCATCTACCATAATAAAAAAACACTTGAAAAATTAGTCCAAAATTTATTATATAATAAATAATGTTTAAAAAATAATCTGAGAAAATGGAAGGAAAAACTGTAAAAAGTTAATAAAGGGGAAAGTTATAAAGTACTGTTCTCATAAAGTCCATTAAGTCGAAAAGAAACAGCACCTTATAAAATGCGTGCAAGTTTTTTTTTTTTTTTTGGAATTTTTGTTTTTGAGGGTATTTTGGGAAATTAGTTTGAGAAGAAAGTAAGGTACCTCGCCGATGATGACTGTATCGCCTTCCTTCACACCGCGTTTAATTAAAGTTTTGTTAACGCCACATGCTTCTAGAACATGCTGGAACCTTCTATCGGAATCCATGTATCTATTATAGAACAATTAGAGATGTCAAAGTCAAATTCATTTCAAGGTATGTAAACATACAAGAGACGTGAATTCCCAAAAGCAAAATAGAGTCAAAGGAATAGGGAATGGAATGGAATTCATTACTCCATTCCATTCCTTCTAAAACAACAATTTAAAATACGTTCTAGCATTAAAGATCCTATTTCATTATTTATTTGTAACAAAATCTTTTCCATACTTTTGCAAGAAAACTCAAATTATTATTTAAGAAAAAGAACTTACTTCCAATTTGTCATTTGAACAAATCGTTGCAATCCCGCTCCTTCAATATGCCATGTATCTGAAGTATTATCATGAGTGATCTCAAATTCATTTATAGGGGCAGTTCGTTGCTTTTTCACCATTTCCGCCACATGGCTGAATTGTATTGGATCTCTCCAAACTAACATTAAACAAAATTAGCCATTAGATAGAATTACAACATATTATCAAACAACATTAATTTAGCTTACTTTCTTCTTTTGCATCTTCGATTCTTTGTCTCACAAGCTCATAAGCAGCATTAATCAATTCCCGAGTCCCTTCTCGATTTATTGCACTAATGCAAAAAGGTTCAATCCCACGAGACCGAAGATTCTCTTGAAAAGATTCCCACTTTTCGAATGCTTCCGGAAGATCCATTTTATTGAACGCAACTATAAACGGCTTTTCAGAAAGTTCCGGACTGAACATTTCTATTTCAAGTCTAACCGCGTCAAATTCATAGTCCGGTTGTTGAGATGAACCATCAACAATGTGTACCTAAGCCTCCATTTCCATCACACAACTATTAATTCACAAGGGTATTTTCGTCTTTTAACAAAAAAGAAAGAGTACTACAATTATTAAATTGAATTCCTTCCACCCTTCCCCAATCCCCATGAGTAATACATGAGATCTGTCAAAGGATTCAATGGAATTGTATTCCGTCCATTTGACAACCATGGAATGGAATCACGGATTCCGATTCCGTGTGAATAAAAAACATGTGAAACAAGATGAAGAGAAAAATGAAGGATTCAACGGAATCGAATTCTGTACATTCGACAACCATGGAATGGAATCAAGGATTCCGATTCCATGTGAATAAAAAACATGTGAAAGAAGATGAAAAGAAAAATGAAGGATTCAACGGAATCGAATTCCGTACATTCGACAACCATGGAATGGAATAACGGATTCCGATTCCATGTGAATAAAAAACATGTGAAACAAGATGAAAAGAAAAATGAAGGATTCAATGGAATCGAATTCCGTACATTCGACAACCAAGGAATGGAATCATGGATTCCGATTCCAAGTGAATAAAAAACATGTGAAACAAGATGAAGAGAAAAATGAAGGATTCAACGGAATCGAATTCCGTACATTCAACAACCATGGAATGGAATCACGGATTCCGATTCCGGTGTGAGTTAAAAACATGTGAAACAAGATGAAAAGAGACATACCAGAGCTGAACATCTTTCTGTATGTCTAAGAAATTCATGGCCCAATCCAAAACCGCGGTGGGCCCCTTCTAATAAACCGGGAAGATCTGCTACAACAATGGAGGAATCATAATCAAATGAAACAACACCCAAATTTGGAAGTAAAGTTGTGAAGGGGTAATTTGCAATATTTGGTTGTGCAGCACTAATTACACTTAAAAAAGTGCTTTTTCCTGCATTTGGAGCACCCACTATTCCTATATCAGCAACCAACTTTAGTTCCAATTCTAACCACCTGAAAAAAAAAGGGATTGAATGTGATTAGAAGCTGAAAGTATAATAAAATGAGTTTGCAAAATTTATAAGAAAAAAACTTACATTTCAGGACCTTCTTCACCATCTTCTGCAATTCTTGGCACCTTATTGGCTCCTGATTTGAAGGAAGCATTTCCTCTTCCACCTCTTCCACCAGGCAACAATAAAGCCCTATCTCCTGGATGTAACAGCTCTAACAAGATATCTCCGGGAACTCCATCTTTTCCGGCAGCCCTGACCACCGTACCAGGTGGTACCTTCACAACAGCATCCTCACCTTTTGCCCCGTGCATCTTGCTCCCCTGTCCGTGACTCCCTCTTCCAGCCCTAAAATGAATGCTGTTCCGAAATGGTAACAGAGAATTCATAGAGCTATCGACTTCCAAGTAGACGTTGCCTCCTCTTCCGCCGTCGCCACCGGATGGCCCGCCTAAAGGGACGAATTTCTCACGGCGGAACGCTACCACGCCGTTACCTCCGTCTCCTGACCTTACGTAGATTTTCGCCCTGTCGAAACATCTCATCACTGCGGGTACTCCTTTCTCCTTTTCTCTCTCGTCTTCTTCTCCTTCCTGTTCTTCCCCTTTGTGTTCAAATCCTGATTCATCTTCCCCTTTGTTTTCAAATACTAATTCGTCTTCCTCGTACTCGTCAGCGTCGATTTCATCATCGGAATTTATCTCAAATAGCTCAAATTTCCCATAATCAAAGCCCGAATCCTCCTCATCGCTACTGGATGCTACATCATCTTCTATCTTATCTATACTACCGGAGGAAGGTTTGTTTTGGTGAAGCGTCGGTATTGCCATGTCGGACAGCTTGATCTCTGTAATGGAATCGGAGAAGGCATCGTCTCTGGGAGGTAGGCGAGTGTAGGTGGTTGCTTGGCCGCCGGAGACGGAGGAAAGAGACTGTGGACGACGAGTGGTAATGCTGTTGAATTTTTTGGCGTTAGGGTTCTTGGGGGCAAGCTGCTTTCGGGGTTTGTTGGAGCGAGCTTGGGCAAGTGGAGAAAGGAAGCATAAGGATAAGGAAGAGACGGACGCCATCTTTGGGTGTCAAGCGAATTGAAAGGCGTAATAGTTACTTGAAGGTGAATCCCAGCCAACCGGCCCATCTCGGACGGTTCACCGCTTAATTTGGTTGGTTTAAGGATGAAAAGACAGAGAGATATTAATTAGTCTATCTTTGACAAGAGTTAGCATATAGCTGATAAAATAAGTAATAGTTGATAAAATATCACGTGAAAATTAAAATACTATGAAATGGGACGAGGAAACAAAAAGTTTTTTTTATAATTATTGATGGTATATTTGAATTTTTTTTAGAAAACTTAATAAGTTCGTTGAAACGTTGGTCTAAGTAGTTTTTAAAAAGCTAGCTTATCAACTAGTTGTAGTGCGCCAAACATAGCCTTAGGGTTTGTTTGATACTTGCTGATTGAGTAAGAGCTGACTAGGTCAGTGTCTGACCCAGTCAGACTTATCTTGAAACTAACCAGGTCATAGTTAAATTGTAAGGCCGAAGACCGAATCAGATATAAATTTTAAGGTTATCAAACGGTCTGACTCGGACGGAGTCCGACGTAACCTCTTGCTGGACCAGTAAGAGGCAAATCAAACAGCCATTTAGTTGTTGTTTGATAGTTGTTGATTGAGTAATATCTTATTGAGTTAAGGTCTGAGTCAGCCTTAGTGGTTGTTTGATGTTGACCGAGTACGAGGCAAATCAGAGGAGTCAGAACCGAGTAAGAAATAGTTTATGGGATATCAAACGTACTGATCTAGACCGAATCAGACGTGACCTCTTATCAGACTTAGTAAGAGGTATATTAAACAATCCCTTGAACTAACTCTTATAAACCGCCTCAGTAACAAAATTGATCTTCTTTTTGGTTTTTAAAATGACTATTTTCTTTAGAATGTTCCATTCCGAGGTTGGTTAGATATGACGTCAAGGTATTTCGGAATCTAACATCGTACATTCCGAACTGACATAAGTATATTCCAGATTGACAATGACATTTCAGACTGATATTCCGGACTAACTAAATCCAACATTTGTATCCATATTTGGTTCATTGTGAAGAGTTTTAAGTTAAAGAGTGTTTAAAAGATCTTGACACCTAGATTTCTATTATTGGAAATAAGTATCTATAATCAGTTTTTAGAGTACTTGTTTGTAGTGGATGACAATATGAGTGAATATACAACTTTATGCATTATATTGCTCCATATTACACATGTTATAATGTGGATTTAAACAACGATATCAAATTTTCTAGGTTGGTTAATTTGGTTGCTTTGATGTCCATGTTACATACTAATCAAATTTGGCTGTGTTTTCAATATCCTTGATCAACTACATTTATGCATTATATTGCTCCATATTACACATGTTATAATATGGATTTAAACAACGATATCAAATTTTCTAGGTTGGTTAATTTGGTTGCTTTGATGTCTATGTTACATACTAATCAAATTTGGCTGTGTTTTCAATGTCATTGATCAAATACAGTTATGCATATTGTTGATGGCAGTCGACAATGTAACTAGAAATTTTCTTAGTATTGGAACTAGTACGCCTTCTGACACAGCACAATTTTTTGTTGTCGATTATGTTTTGGTAAGTGGTGTTAATCGATTTGTATGGGAAAATCGTTTTGGTGGCAATGGAAAGCTCTATGCCAAAATACCCAAATATGTAATTTATTACTTATCACACTAAATCAAGTCCTTGCAATGGGCCTATATACAGGGTGATTTTAGGTATAAAGGTAAGGATGTTGTTGATGATGGCCCAACATTTGACAATTATGAATTAGCAATCGATCAGGCAAAATTAATGATGTTAATTTATGGTGTAAACTTACTCCCACACGAACAACGGATGGAAAAAATCTAGTGTTCTTTAGAACATGATGATGACACTGAATCTAATGACGAAGAAATTAAGTACTAGCACCTCGTAAAGATAACTACCTATATTGTTTTTCAGATGTGTCCCCTGTTGGATTAGGTGTCTAAGCCATGACTAATAATTAGTATTTGTCTAATTAATAGTAGCATAGTCCATTTGGGTTGCCCTCATAGCATGAGGTTTGGTAGAAAGTTCGGTAGAGAGAAAGATTGATTTATTATGTGATTAATAAATCAATAGAAATTAAATATATGGTTTATTAATATATTAAAGTGATAATATATTAATTAGAAACTATATTAATTAATTAGAAATTAATTGAAATTAATTTGGTGATTAAATTAATTAATTAAAGGTGCAGGGACTGAAATTGTAATTACTCAATAGTTGAGTGAGTGACAATTTTGGCAGGCCAGAAGCTAGCGAAAATTTTATATATATATATATATATATATATATATATATATATATATATATATATATATATATATATATATATATATATATATATATATATATATATATATATATATATATATATATATATATATATATATATATATATATATATTCGATTTTAAGATATAGATAAATAAGATTTGAGTTGTAAGACAAAGGCTTATCTTATTTAAATTCAAAAGGGTTTATCTCTAAGGCTTATCTGGTTATCTGCTGGAGGCTATAAATAGGGAGCCTCTAACCCTCATTTGTCTGCGCCATTTTGTCACTGTATCTCTCTGGAATTTTCGATCTCCTGCTCCCTAGGTGTGACTGCATTTGAGGCAAGATAATTTTGTTGCTTCGCTTCCAAGATTCGCTAAAAGGTTGGTTTTTCTGATTCTTTTTCTTTTAGTTTATTTTTCTGGGCCTTTAGGATTTTGTTATATGTTTAATTAGAAGAAAACTTAGATCCTCATAGGTTGCATGTGAACTTAGGTTATTTAGTTAATAGTTGTAGAAAACCTTTCAGTGGTATCAGAGCTTTTTTGGTTGTTTTCTTGTTAAATTGCTATAATTGTTATCCTTAAAATTAGGGTTTAAAGCCTTTAAACCCTAATATGGACAAATCGAAATTAGGGTTATGGTTTTGAAAACCCTAGCCCCTCCCCTCCTAGTTGGCGAATTTCAAGATTAGGGTTTTAGAAGGTATTCTATTTTTGGTAACTTTAATTTGATTAATTAAATGGATAACCTTAAACCCATTATTTGAAATCGAAAATTAAGGGGTTTAAGATAGGTTTAAATTAATTTGATTAATTTGGGAAAACCTATCTACATTTGAATTAATTTAATTAATTGGTAATTAAAAGATAATCCAAGGATTTAATTTAATTTAATTTAATTGTTTTAAATTGGCAAAAAATTAAAAGATAAATCCTAAAATATTTTAAAAGGTTTAAAATATCATATTTAATTAATTTAATTAATTGGTTAATTAAAAGATAATTAAATCGTTTTTTAAAGGTTTAATTTAATTTTAAATTTAATAGTTTAAATTCCAATAAATTAAAAGATAAACCAAAAACATTTTAAAAGGTTTAAAATTCATATTATATATATTATAATTAAAAGTTAATATTATATGTATAAGATTTAATGGTTAGTCAAATAAATAGTAGGCCTCATTCATGAAGCTGGTCTATAAAGTGGGTATAAGGAGACTGCCTATAAAATGGCGGTCTAATGGGTGAACACTCTCACCCACCGCTCGCCTGATCAGTGGAGGGTCGTTAGCCGAACGGGTTTGATAGGACCGCCTAATCTCATTAAAAGTATAATGATATTATTCAAAGTACTATAACAATTTAATAAAACCCCAATCTGGTTATTTTAGGAAAAATGTGAATTGGTGCTAATCCATGAAATTGCACATTGCACTTTATGAAACATTGGTGGAGCGTGTGTGGTTGTTAGTGCTAATTATCGTTGACCAACTCGTAGTTTGATAAGTTTTGGGATTGCATTATCAAGCTTTCTATATTGATGGAATGAACTTTTTTTCATTTGAATGCTTTTA